>OU896718.1:28483432-29083432 GCA_918026855.4 Phaedon cochleariae | reverse complement strand
TACCTGAAAAATCATACTCCTTCGTCTCTCGCTGCATTTTTTATGCATTGTACAACAGCACAATGCGAAGGCATGCTCGAATCAATGAATAGCGCAAAAAACACGACTCGTATGCCAAAATATTGTGAAGAACTATTTCAATTCTCTGATTCCTCTTCAAACTAATGAAAAAAGTGAGGTTGTGTTTCAATAATTCACAGAAGAGTGAAGTTGTGTTTCAATATTTTTCCTCCAGGATCGGTCATCATGCACACGACCTATTGTCAGTTATTAATGATAATAATATTATGCATAATGAATTATTATAGCACTCCTTTCTTGATTCAGGAAAACATGCCTTAATAACGGTGCGACAGCCCAAGGGCCAACTCATTTCCATTCGCAGCCAATCTGCCCTCTACGGGACCGCTACGCCAAGGCAGCTCAAGGTCTGGGACGCTTGCGATGACGTACAGGTGAGCTTGTGGCATTGTGACTGTGAAAATTTTGATGAAATCGAATGATAGGAGAGATAAGAAACACTAAGCAAATGTTCAGACTAATGATGAAATATCTTGTATATCACCAACACACCAACATGGTTATCCATAACTTACATCGGAGGTGATATAAATCAGGAGGAGTGAAAGAACAATATACTCGGTTCTTTCTCTTTAGTGCTCCTATGTAACTTATTGCTGATGATGAAGCTTTGACACTTCGGAACATGACCCTTTTATGAATTGCTATCATTGAAGTATAGTCTTGGTGGAGTAGACTGTATGAATTTTCGCCCTGTCCTATTGCCTACACTCCACTGTAATATGGATCGCCTCAATTGGGTACGCATTATGCTCTCAGAAACTCTCTCAAGATCGATAAATTGCTCCGCCTACTCAGAACATACTTTTCACTATCAGCTGCCAAATTCTGTTCAAAAATGGATAATTCGTCTCGTGGGTGATGCCTCGCTCACAAACTCATTTCATAGATATTTTCATGGTCGATGCTATTCTGAAATATCAACAATTGTTCCTCACTTGGCAGTCCTCGCGAGATTGACCCGTCAAGTTGAGACTTCGCACCCCTTCGTGGTCACTTTGGAGACCTGCAGAACATCTCTTCCCAAAGACTCGTTCATCCAACGAACAGCGAGGCTCTGGAACATATTGCCAAGAGAGGTGTTCCCCGAGGCATATAACCTCCAGGAATTCAAGAAGAACACCAATTCCTACCTTATCTTCCTTGGTTCTCACGATGTTCTGTGAACATTACAGGATATCCCTTTCTGTGAGAACCAGAAAATAAAAAAAATTTACAGCATTCTCTCAGGAACTGTCTCAAGATCAGTAAATTGCTCCGCCTACTCAGAACACGCTTTTTACAATCAGCTACTAAGATTGTTCACCTGCCCAATAGATGTTTACTTCCGACCAGAATGACCTTCTACAAAAAATACATAAAATTTTGCCCCCGTAGTCCTATAGCTCATCTTCTCGCAAAGTTATCATAAAAATTACAATGTCGAATTCAGTGTGAAAATTTGCAGCTCATCTGACCAGCAGTTAATTCAATTTTATAAAACTCTCAAGTAGGAAATCTAAAAGATTTTCAACCCTATTTGCAGGACTACGTCAACGTTTACGATGGCTACACCACCAGGGACCCAGTGATTCTGAAGTTCTGCGGCGGCGGAGAGGCCGTTCCCCAGGCCGTCTCCAGCGGACACGAGCTGCTCGTGGAGTTCTCCACTTCCCCCTACGGGACTTTTCTGCACCCGGTGCCGGTGCAGTCATTGCACGGGTTCCAGCTTGAAGTCGAGGTGGGTAATATGACTGACTGAGATGACTGACCATAGCTATACATCAATGTCACAGAGAGATTGTGAACTATAATGAAGCAGGCGAGTGCCCTGTTGGGATATTCTGTGATCTCACCAGAGCATTCAACTATGTCGATCATAAGATTCTTTCAGACAAACTATTCCGTTATGGCTTACGGGGTATTCCATTAGCATGTATAATAGACCATCTTTCTTATAGGTTCCATGTGAGTGGGGCGAATACTTCCCCTCCACTGCGACCCCAGATGGGTCTATTGTGGCTCACCCCTAGAGGTTACAGTTCACTGTACAATCCACATCTTTTTACAAAGTTCATGGTTGAGTTGGGTGAGATTTGTCTGAAATCGATAGGTTCTGAATTGGTGAAGCCAAATGTGTCGAACCTTAGTCTTTCTAAGCTAGAGCATGAACATAATATGTGTTCAGCCGTTTCGTCTTCCACACAACAAAACCGACAGTCCGTTTGTTGGTTCAGACCCATCCTTCCCAGGTGGTATCTTAGACGACAGTGTCCCGTAAGCAGTCCAGTCAGAATTCGCAGGTTACCCGCCCTGCTCCATTCTAGGATCTGCCTGGTTATTTTTCCCGATGGTTTAGGCAGGAACGCCTTCGAATGAGTTAATCCTGGTAATTCAGACCAGTACGTGAGTGTTTTTCCCGCCGCCCAGCCCGAGATAGTTGTTTTCGCCGCACTTGCGGTGACCCCAAAATATGGTTCTGGTCCTATGAACACAGATTCGCTTTCCTGTTTGGCGAAGATGTCGGCTTTCTCGTTACCCTCCACTTCCTGGTGTCCAGGCACCCACAGCAAATCTTATAGAAAACAGTACGTCGCTATTAGCAAAGCAACTCCCAGCATGGTCTTTTCTGAATTAGGAATACTTCAAGGGTCGATATTGGGACTCATATTGTTTGTTTTGTATATTATTGATTTGGAATATATTATATAATTCCTGGAACATTCAGAACAATATATGCAGACGACACGTCAATTATAATTACTGACATCTTAGATTGAGTTCTGAAATAAAAATGTGACAAAGTTTTTGAAAATATCAACAAATGGTTTTGTTTTTGAACGCGAAAAAAACAGATTTAATGAGGTTCAATCATCGGCAACGGAGGCGTGATATTAGAAGCTTTGGAGCTGATGATAGTTCTGACACTGTAACAACAGAGTGTGAGAGCTTAAAATTTGTAGGTCTCCACATTGATGAACATTCAAATTGGCAGAATCACTGTGATTTTCTGATCAAAGAAATCGACACTACTTTATATCAGTTCAGGAATTTGAGGCAGGTTTCAAATGATGATCAGCTGCTGAAGCCCCCTTCTGGGGTTTTTCCTCTAGCTACTCTGATGTCTTCATAGCACCAAAAAAAACTCATACGAATCAACAGTGGAAATGTCTCTTTGATTCATGCAGACCAGCTTTCAGAAATTCGAAAATTTTAACTGTCCCTAGTCTTTTAATTTTTGACTTGTGCTTATCTGTGTTCGAGAATAGGAATAGATTGTTTGTACTGAATAAATGTAAACATAATATTGATACAAGGCAAAAAAACAATGTTTCTGTACCATTTGGAGAAACCAAATTAGCTTTCGAATCTCCTGACTAGATTGCTCCACGTTTATAATTTGCTACCAGATTTTATAAAAGAATCCAAAACTGATTCAATGTTTGAACAAACACTCAAGAATAATTATCTTGTTGATAAGTGTTATTATAGTTTCGAAGAATTTTTGTGTATAAGAAGGTAGTTATCATCCTCTTTTTCCAGGATTATTCCAATCTATGATCTCCTTCTCTCTACTTGTACAACTGTACAAAAGTCACAGAATAATCATTGAGCCCAATACTGAGTCATACTTGAGAAAATTCCACTAACACGAAAGTGCACGATATAACGATCTCCTTTCGAAAATGTGTGCAGTTGTGGACCGACAAACGCACTGCGCACTCCTTGTACGGTGGTGTGATTAGTGGAAGGAAAATTATACACCAATGAAAAACTCAGGAATGATCATAACCCTAATAGCACACAACGTCCTAGGGACGTTCCTATTTGGTACAATTCACGTCCGAATGTCCCGAACCAAAAATAAGTGTCCTTGGGATGTCCCATCCCGTACATCTCATGGAATGTCCGAGCAACGACGTCCACGGAATGTCCCAGCTGGTACATCATTTCAAATGTCCTAGAAATAGCATTGCTAAGACGTCCCACGTTGTACATATTGTAGAATGTCCATGCAAGGGCGTCCTTGGCATGTCCTTGATGGGATATGATTTTAAACGTTCCTTCGGATTTCCCGAGTAGTACACATTCTGACATGATTTCAGATCTTATATAATGTCCCTTCTAGACAACCATGAAATGTCCCTGATAGTACATTCCTTCAAATATCTCTGCACAGACGCACTTAATATTTCCAGGATCGTATAACAATAGAAATGTCCCTTAGGGATATCCGTCGGATGTCCCAATTGGTCCATGAACTGTACTCTTCCAATGTCCTAGGAATAACGTCCTATGGACGTCCCAGTCGGTACATTCAATATGTTGTCCCTGCGAGGACGTTAACTTACACCTCGCCGACGAATGATTGATCGTAGGCTATAAGTACTCCTCGTCAATGTCCGTCACGTAAGTCCATTGGACATCCTTGGGACACTTTTTGGGGATCTTCATCAACTCAACTGGATGTCCTAATTAATTATGCAAGATCTGGTCCTAGAGGGACCCAGAACAATTAAAATTCGAGAATAATTCGTACGTCCCTAGGACATTCTATGGACATCCAATTGATATCCCTCAGCGTTCCTGATAGGTTGTCCTATGGATGTCCTGAGGATGTCCTCTGTAGTGTTTGATGAGAAATACTGTAGGATTTAGGTATTCGATAGTAGTCCCAGGGACATCCCTCAAGGACGTCCCTAGTTGGTCCTCAAGTGGGACATTCGTGCGTCCCACGGTACCAAATTCGCACGTCCTATGGACGTCCTGAATGTCCCGACAGGACGTCCTAAGGATATCCATGGGACATAAGTGTGATATTAGGGAATGAATCGGCATGAAATAGTATATTACACACCGAGGTGGGAAGTGATTCATTCCTGATGTGAGATTAGTAAGTTAACCGATACGCAAAGCGTCGAGGTTAGCTATAATCTCGAGACAGGAATGAAACTCTCTACCGAGGTTTGTATACTATTCCATTTACAACCATCATATTTTGATCAAAATCAATAAATCTATGTTCCGTTCTAAACATACCTGAATTATTACATGAGTGAGGGCGGAAAGTGAGGGCGGAAAGTAGTGAGGGGCGGGAAGTAGAGGTGTGTAACGTGACACTTCCCAACCTTCAATGATGTTAGTAATGATACAACATAAATATAAATAAATAATGTTACTGTTTCAAAGATATTCTCCTCTGTGGGTTTTGATTATTTGACATTGGTCACATTGATGACAGTGATTTTGGCTACAACGATATGAAGTGCTAGACGTATTTCCATCTAGTGTGTGTTTCATGTTCAATATGCTGCAAATTTATACAAGTAATCATCCATTACTGTCATTCCAAAATCAAGATCAATATCTTGAGTCTTCATCACGTGACAAATCGAGGTAATTTTGATATAACTGAGTTGGATTATGCATCTTTTGTTCTACAATCTAATATGTAATATTTTCAGAAAAATTGATTTCTTCTAACGGCATGATTGAGGAATTCTCAGAATCAAGTTCATATGAATATTTGACAACAATCAAGGTGAGGAACTGGAACAATAATTGCCCCATCAGTATATAGGTTGTCCAAAGATGGAACCGACTAAACTCATGAGGTTATAGAGACTGCAAATATGATACATACGATTCATTATTGGTATACAGGGTGATTTATGAATTTTGACAATAAATTCAATCCGTCATATTAACTAAAGAGATTATTCCCGATTTCATTCAAATTTGGTACATGAATTGAACTCAAGTGATGCAACAAGTAGCCTTCTGAACGAACCAATTATCAGGACCACCAGAATATGATTTTTTTCAATGTTGAAATATTGTGAGAATAACTCACCCTGTATGATGATTATCAGAACTCGGGAGTCATATTATGGATCTTGAGAAAGTTTCTGGTACAATTTCAGTTATCTCGTGATAGATATTATTTATATATTATATAATATTCATATTTTTTTTAAATTTGCTAATCTCATAACCCGAAAAACTGAAGAATAAATTCGTATCCGAAGTGAGATGCGTTTATTATATTTTCTTTTGAGAATAACTGACCTAGCATCACAATCATCATTTCTCTGATCGCCATTCGGAATAACTAAGAAGATCGTAAGACTGGTGTAAGTTTTTCTCGAATTAATTCTTTCACTCTGTTCATCACATGAGATTATTGTTCGTTGGGTTCTATTTTCATGAATTCAAATTCATTATTAAGCAAATAAAATCTACACAAAATTAAGTCAAATTCGTTTTCAACAAGTTCCTATACTATTGTTATACCAGGTCAGCTATACTGGGTGTCCCTAAAAGGTCTGTATAAAATCTTAGCACATAGTCCTGAGGTCAAAATGAGCCGATATAAAGCAACTTACCTGTGTCCGAAATTGCTCCGTTTCCTAGATACAGTGTGGTGAATTTCAAAAATAAAAATCAACAAGTACATCCAGAGAAAGAATTTTGGAAGATCCATTTTTGCCCTACTTATTCACTCACCCAATTACATCCACGAAGATAACAGCAAATTATTCCGGTGCCTAGAATAAAAATAATGAAAACCAATTTCATCAACCAAAAAAGTGAATAAATTCATTGAGAAAAAGTTATAAGCTCCCTCTGAAGGCCACAGTGTTAATGTGTCCGTATTTGGGTTCCGCATCCCAAAGAGAACTTCGATTTTTATTTTTTAAATTCACCTGGAAATGAAACAATTTCGGATTGAGGTAAGTTGATTCAAATCGGCTTATTCCGACCCCATCAGGAATATCTGCTGATATTTTGTAGATACCTTCTAGGGATACCCTGTACTTACAAGAACATGAAAGAGTGTTATTCCGGACCTGATACGAGTGTATTCTTCAGTTTTCAAGGTGAAATGAAAGTCAAGTGATAATCTATGGTATTATTAGCCGTAATACCATGAGTGCTGCAATATTTTCGATAGTGTTTCTGTCAGATATCAGCAAGATCAACCACCAAGTGGTGATTCTTCACGTCTTCCTGCGGGACATTTTTGTAACCTGTACCAGGAAATAGATTCTGCATAGATTCCAGGAATGAGTCTAGTTATATAGGTATTATAAATGTAAACAATAGAAATGAAGAGTCTACTCGCAAATATATTAGTGAATATTTATTCAAACTGAATCAATGCTGACTGAAAATTCTCAGTATATTCGGGAAAACAACCGTAGGAGCAGCAACACCATACATAAAATCCAGATGACTAAATGAATCATCCGCCATCAAAATGAGTTCCTTGCCGTTTCCCAGCTATTTGTAAGCCCTCTCCACGTCCCCCGTATCCGACAACCAATCGTTCTTGCCATACATCAAATAACTAGGCGCCGTGACCTTGTGCAAATCGTACCGAGGCGGCGACACACTCCCGTACCGCTGCAAATTCCTCCAGTACCCGTAATCAAACTGTCGGAACTCGCCCGAGTTGATTTCCTGGATGAAA
The DNA here is from genome assembly GCA_918026855.4 of Phaedon cochleariae. Classification (NCBI taxonomy): domain Eukaryota; kingdom Metazoa; phylum Arthropoda; class Insecta; order Coleoptera; family Chrysomelidae; genus Phaedon; species Phaedon cochleariae. The sequence goes on along the minus strand of OU896718.1, from coordinate 29,075,898 downwards.
TGCAGCAGCTGCTTGGTCGACGAGCCAGCAGGCGCGTAGGCCATGATCTGCGGCACGTCAGTCGTGGCGTTCAGCTGTTGCGCGTTGAACCCACACAATGCGAACAGTGCGTTGCCGCACACGGCGGAGCCGAAGTCTGCCGAACAGAGTGCGCTTCGTGCGGTGGAAAGCAGCCCTTTGCCGGGCAGGAACTCGTCCATGCCGATCATCTGGCGGCTGAGGGTCAGAACGCCCTCCCAGTTGGCCATGGTCCTGAGCAGCGGGCACACTATGTGGCCTACGTAGATGACGGGCGAGAGGCTGATTTGGGCCTTCAGCTTGTTGTTGTACTCGGGTTTGGTGGCGCACATCACGTAGACGACTGTGGTGCCTTGCGAGTGGCCCACGTAATAGACGCCTGCAACAATGATATAACTTCATGATCATGTACAAGAATAAAAAACGCAATTTTGATATTGAGGTGTTATTTTTGATATTCAAAGAAAAATTCCATTTTTTGATATGAATGATCTAATGTTTATTTCATTATAAAGAGGAAGGTATGGCGTTGATAGTGGAAAATAACATCAGTCAAATGACCACCACGACCACGCCTACAGGACCATATTCTTTTCATGAAATTTTCCATAAGCAAATCGCAAAGTGGCTGCCCTATGTCCTTGATAGCCTCACGAATTCCATTTTTGAGGTCTTGAATCGACGCTGGGCTGTTGGCGTAGAGCTTCTTTTCCACGTGGCCCCAAAGGAAGAAGTCGCAAGGTGGTAAATCACAAGATCTCGGTGGACAATTATGATCACCTCTTTGAGAGATAACACGGTCTGGAAACTTTTCCCATAAAAAATCAATGTTTTCATTGCTTGTGTGGCAGGTTGCGCCATATTGTTGAAAGTAAACGTTGTCCAGATCAATGCCATCTAATTCCCGTCATAAAAAATCATTTATCATCTCTTGATAGCGAAATCCATTCACCGTAACTGTTGCTGCTGTTGAGGATAAAGAGGCTCTTCAACAATAACTCTTGGGTTTACCAAGCCCAAGAAGCTATAATTTTGCTTGTTGAGGAAGCCGCCGAGGTGGAAATGGGCCTCATCACTCAATATGGTTTTTCGATAGAATTCCGGATCATTTTCATGCATTTGAAGGATCCAATCAGCATAGACACGATGTTGTTGATGATCGGCCGGCTTGATGAGTTATTTTGTTAACTGAACTTCATAAGCCTTAGACGTTTGTGGAATGCATAATTCCAAAGAACGACGAATGGACAAACCTGGGTTCTCTGCAACACTTTCGGCTACAGCAGTATTATTTTCGGCTGTTCTAGAGCAACGTGCTTGGGTTTTATCCTTCACATCACTGAGTTTTCCCAACGACTTAAATTTTTCCACCAATTTCTGTATTGTGGTTCGACAAGGTGCTTCACAACGACCCAGAAATGTTCGAGTTTTAGGAAACGTTTCTGCCAAATTTTCACCAGTTTTATAGTGAATTTCAATAATTCCAGTGCGTAGTTGGAACGTGTGTCGTTCCATTTTTATGAATGACATAGTTTCTACTTGTCAGATTTCAATTAAAGACAGCTTCAAATGTGATATCTACCAGAAAAGCGGGCTACTCAAAATAATACCTCTTATTGTAAAACCCTTTATGTACTACTTCAAATCATCAATTAATTCATCACAGATTGGGAAGTCAACATTCTCAGATACCGACTTTTTTCATCACAAAAGGGGATCTCGATGATGTTCGAAGAACATCGTGCGTTCCTAGGAAGGATAGGGAGAGGAGTTAAGTAATTTTTTTCTTTTTCGTAGTTTAATATAGCTATGACATATTCAGAACAATTTGCTTTCCTGGAAATCACCAATTCAGCGGTCTGACAGTTCCAAACTACCTAACATCAATCAATACTACATAAACGCTCTATTAGAGGCCTCATCTGACAATTAGATACATAATCTACTACTTTTATCCATTTGTTAGAACTTAACGTCTGCCCTATATCAGGTGTAGCTTTGACAGTAACTGTGTTTCCATAAAATAATAGTTTCAATTTGAAGTCGAAAATGATATAATCGTCAAACTCGACAGCTCTCTCACGCAGCACATAGTCGATCGTCGAAGTGTCGTGTAGTTGTGCGATTTCAGAATACTGTTTCCACGTATTGGATTCAGCACCCAAACACACGCTGATGTTCCAAGATGTCATCAAGATACGAGCTATTCACCTGGTTTAGTAATGCGATACTAATAACTGATTTCTTGACATCAGTAGTTATACCGCCACTATAGCCCAGCCCCTGCCCTCCACGTTTCCCGAAAGGGCCAGCATTTGGTTGGAGGCCACCCTCATTAAAACATCATGGAACACCACGGAAATGTCACGGAAACGTCACGGAACATCACGGAAATGTCACGGAACATTTCTATGAGGTTCCGTGACGTTTTAGTGGTGTTCCGTGACATTTCTTGATGTTCCGTGGCGGTTTAGTGTGCGTGGCCTCTAACCAAATGCTGGAGGGGGGACTGGGCTATAGGGGTTAACTACTATCATTTCCTTCCAGTTTGCTCATGACCAGTCCGAATTTGGATATGAACATCCTCAATTAGGAAATTATTACTTCAGATTTAGAGACGAATACGAATTATCGATAGCTGTCTCCTGAAGAACAGAACAGCCTACCAACGACGCATTGTATGGAGGCCTTCCACGCCCAGCAGCAACCGTGAAATAAAGTGTACTTTATTCACACTTTGCCGTAAAATGATGAAACAGTATTTTGATATTGAAGAGTTTAACACTTCAGACACACCAAATATATAAAGAAGTGCAATATTTTGACAGTTGTAGGAAAATGTCATGTTCAAATCTCCAGGGGTAGAATTGTAGGTATACCTTATTCTTCCCGAGACATTCAAACCTATGACTTATGGGTGTTTGTCGCTTGGCAGCTAAATGAACAATCCAGATTCAACTCAACAATATTAATTTTTACTCAACCAAAAAAACTTACGAATGAAAAAAGAAAATGCGAGTAACATAATAAAGAGATGTCGACCGTCAACGAGACAGAATAAACAGAACACCTGGTATTTGAAATCATATGAAAATGGAACACAAATTGAACAAAGAAATCATGTACTCCCCAAGAGCGCGTTTCTCCATGGGGGGTGGAATACGAGTGACGCGTAGGATCGGAAAATGAACCTTTTCAAAAATCGTAATGTCGGCTTCCTAATCAATTTCTATATTCCTCGTTTCGAAAAATAATTGTCAGTGATAATCTAACCGTTCATAGGTGCCAGCGACTTGGTGAAAATGATTTCAAATTGAAATAATAATAATTGAAATTGGAATCCTGATTTCCTTAGCTGGCAATAACGATCGACTATTCTGTCTTCCGGAAATGTGAAATAAGCTATGAAAAATATATTTATTTAGAATAGAATATTTGAAATTTAAAATAACTGAATAGAATACGAATGAGAATTGTATCTTGACAATATAATTATTGTGAATAAAAAAATACAAACCATCGACAGCTGTCTCTCGGAGCACGTAGTCGATCGTCTCTGGAACGTCCACCGTGCCGATCTCATGCCAGCTGAACTGCCAGAACGAGGACCGCTTGTCCGGGTCCAAGGTCGTGTGGTTGCGCGAGTACTTGTTGCCTCTGTTGTTCCCCATCCATACGTCGTACCCCGCGTCCGCTAGCACGAAGGCCAGCGAGCGCCGCGGGCCAAGCAGCACCCAATCGGCTGATGACGACAGCAGGCCGTGCTGAAGGAAAGCCACCTGGATGGGTTAGGAAAAATGTCACAATCTTTATCATCGCAAAAATTACTTAATTCTCGATGCCATGGTTGCGGTCAGTTGACAAGTAATTGAGAGGCGAATTCGAAGCCGCCGGCAGGCATTATAGAATCTACTGAGATAACTACTATACCGGGTGACACAGGAGATCTGTGACAGCCTGTAGTTTTTTCATTGAAGGAGATGCAAATTTGAAATTCACAAGGGTTATATTATCGATGATGGCGCTTCCCTTGAACCCAATGACAATTTTCTTCAACCACCTGTTTGATCGAAAGTAGACCCATTTTTTTTTCAAATGGCTCTTTGTATATTTATGTAGCCTTTCCTATTTGCCTTGGAATTCTCTATTCAACTATGTATCACAATTTGATATGCATTCATTAATTGCCTGTTAAATTGCATTTTAGTGAATCACATGAAAATGGCTGTGGCCCGGATACAATGACATTTCGATGCTTGATAGGCTCAGAAATCCAAAGATTATTACTTAGACGATATAATCAGAATATTCTTGCAATGAAAATACAACTATAGAATCGAGACATTTTTCGTTCTGAATTCCGTGGACGATATTATCCATTATTCTTTGGAAGGATGCAGAAGCACTTGAGCCAAACGGCATACGTATAGATACTCGCAGTGTCCGTTTTCTGTGTTATAACCAGTTTCCATCTCTATTTGTTGGAATCCGCTTGACAAGTCCAAGGTGTTGACAATTGCCAAGGTCGTCCAAAAGGTCAGTGGTATCAGAAAGTGGGTATTCATCGTCGTTTTCAATAAGTTCTCGATAGTCGATAACTACTCTCCACTCTTGTTTTCCAGATGCGTCAGCCTTTTTTGGGACTAGGTACCCGAATAGGGCATGACAATGAGAAATCATTTGGTCTCATATATGTTCTGATTCAACATTCTATTCATTCGACTTTCCACCTCTTCTTTATTGGACGGGTATCTCGTCGGTGGTACGAATTTGGTGCTTGTTTCTATTCGTAATCGTTAGTAACATATCTTTTACTGAAAAATATCTGAAGATTCCTTGCAGATGTTCATCTGTCCCAATTTTGGACAGATCGAGAATCAATCTACTGATTCGTCAAAGTTATTGAAATAGATTTCATGAATTCATTTCCTTGGGAAGATCCCAATTTTTATTGGTTCTAAAAAATCCGAAGTGTCAGAATCAGTGGTATTATTCAAAATAGTAGTGAGTGCCTTGCCATTTTTGGCAATTGTTGAGCATTCAGGAATCTCACTGTTATGGAATTTTTGGTGAAGTATTATCATTTCACAGCTCCGTATCGAAGTATTTTATCACTTTTTCTGTACGAGTATCAATAAATGTTATAAGGTCGAGTTCGCTTCGAGTTTTATGGAAAAATTAGTTCATTTACTATATTAGTGTGAACAGAACGCCTTTTTCGATGTTAACACTCGCTTGTACTTTCAAATTGTATCGTCGAAAACATTGTGAAACTTGAATAGGATAAATTGTGAGTGATAATGAAATTTGGAAAGAGATTATAGGCGATTTCAGGATCAACAAATGATTGTGTTTCTATTTTTGATTCTTGTTTGGCGGAGCTGAGCAAAAGTTTTCAGATGAATTATTGTCGGCAACATCAACTTATTTTCTTTCGTAGCTTTCTTCAGTATTGTGAGATGCATAATATTGATTTTCGTCGAAGTTCTCATTATCTTCACATTGTGGGTCACATTCTGTGTTGAAAAGCTTCTAAGAGATGGAAGTCTTTCCTCGGTTGTGTTTGAAAAGACGTTGAAGGGTTCGACCGGAAATTATTTGTGTTTCTCGTGGACACGCTCGTCGCTCAATAGCGTAGGCTGTTGGTTATTAGAGCAAAAATTATTTGAAGTATCTCTTGTGCAAGTACACATTGGCAGCGGCCTAGGAAATTTGGAATTTGAATCATTTTGCTTGCAAACATCTCTCTTCCTCTGCGGCTGACCAAAAACATGAGCATTTGAAAAATATTCACTTGGTTGATTATTGAATGTTGTTGAAGGGAATGAACAATGTTATCTGAGATTATTTTTTTGTTTCTGAGCATTGAAATTTGGTGTATTATAGCTTTGTTGATTTGGAGGCGTAACTGGGTGTTTGATTTCTATGGTGATTTTCTCTTAACCCTCTATTAGAGTGATTTTGGAAATAGTGGACATTATCCTCTTGCATAAACAGTTGTAAAGCTTCAGCAAGTGAGTTAGGCTGCACACAACGAATTGTCGTACCCATAGGTTCTCTTAGGCCGGAGAAAAATGTTTCCTCAATGTCAGATTATTATAAAGTTCGCGTTTCAGAGATTTCGCTTCCGCAGTATCTTCGTGAACGTCTACATAACTACACAAAAGAACTCCTGAGGTATCTCATTCGGGTACTGTCTCATAACGATCATATCCCGATCGAGACCACTCTTGTCTTTCTGATAAGCAAAGTTCCTATAAAGGATATTTTCGAAATCCGGCCAAGTGAAAGTATTTTGGAGATTGACAACTAATTTTTGCACTACTGCTCAATTGAGCCATTGATGAATAATTCAACCAATATATATGTAATGAGAACTATTTGGATCTACTCGATCATAAAATGTATGGATTATCGAATTACAAACCGCTCGGTATCGCGGTTGAGTTCATTTGGGTTACCGTCAAATTGCGGTACACAATTCAAATATTCAGATTATAATGCTTCAGCGATATTTATTCAACTAACTCGATTGATTGAACTAGATTCTGAGAGATTCTGGGAGTTCATACTTCGATTTGTTGAAAGGGGTTCTGGGAAACGTTTTGAGTCAGCTGGAGGATTATCAAGATTGAAATTATCAAGGATTGTACTAACATAATATAAAGGACGAACACTTTGAGCATCTCTGATTAAGAAATAACGTCTGGACTTTCAATCTTTGCCTCCTCCAAGTGCGTGGATCTTGCAGAATTGGACAATTATTGTTCCAAAACTCGATAATTGAATGATAGTAGGAGTCCTCAAGTTTCTTGAGCATTAAAAAGCCTATTTGCTTTCAACACCTCCACCACGAATCAACACACTATATTCGAATATCCGATAAATCGTACAATCAACGTAATTATCTCGTTCGATACATTAGAACACGGATGTACCGATTGCGCCAAATAACTATTTGAGATTCCAATCAAAGTTCCTTTTTAAACAAAATATTTCAATATACGAGTAGAGACAAAGTATTGAGATGTTGATCTTATGAATATTGAAGTCTGACTGTGAGTGAGAATGCCTCAAAGTTGTAATCTCTCGAGAGGGGCTTCCAGGAAACTGATGTAATGTACAACATTGGAGACTCCGCATTCTTCTATGGGAATCTTACAGGTTGGCGATGTAATTCACATGATACAAGTATACCTATAATTTTGATGATTGGCTTACAAAATATCTGTTATTTTATTAAAGTTAAGATTCGGGACAATTCCATCTGGCAACTCTGTAAGAATCAGACACTGTCAATTTGTTTTACGTTGTCTTCAATCAGAAGCGGGGTCAGTTTCATTGTTTCTATATGTACTAAAGTACTATCAGTGTTTGATACTGATTTCATGAGTGATTCGTGTTTTTATAAGAGCTTCAATTAGGAGATTCAATGAATAATGTATGGTGGTGGTGGTTTCATGGAAATTTCCATCACAAGGAAACCAGGTATTTGACATGTCTATCCTCGAAACGGATCACAAATGGAAGGTATTGAGAACTACTGCTATAATCTATGGAACGATTCGTTATTATATTTTTCTAATTTCAATACTGAGAATATAAGGGGACAATTGACGAACATAATTGTCATGGTCATTTGGAAATTTTTTCATCTATCAGATTTTGTATATATATATATATATGGTATGTTTAGGGTGTTTCATCATCAATACTGCACGAAATTTCATGGTCCAGCACGAAGGCCAGCAAAGAATGATTTTATAATCTTATCAAAAATCACTGAATCATGCATAGGACTTAGCGCACTTACTGATGGGATCCCTTTGTCGGCATAACCAAACATTGCGTTTTTTTGCTTTCTCATGAATCACTGTATACCGCCAAACGCAAAACGGTTCCTGTTCAGATATTCCAAATGCCAAAATAGTACAAAAAGTTGTATTTCGTGCAAAATAAATTTCATTCAATTTCTCGTTACAGAGAGAATTCGACTAACGTTCATCATCAGTGTCTAAGTTATTGAGTAAGTAAGTTATTATCTATTAGCTATTGAAAAAGACTGCAGGGGGAATTGAAAAAAACAATAATTTTATTTTTTGAAAAAAGTTAAATTCGATATTTGAAAATTGGTGATGGTGTTGGTGGTAGTAGTAATCTTTCAGCTAGCGAAAAAGACATCATCATAAAATTGAAAATTGTTGAATATAAATTCAGAGATTAGTAAAAGTGAGGTTACTTACTCTTCAGGTTGATAAGAAAATCATCAATAAAAATATCTTTGGCCCAGTTGAGTGATATCAACTATCGTAAATGTGCATGAAAAACATGTCAATCAATATACAGGAAGATATGCATTTCGCATATTTTTATTTTATAGAAACGAGGAGAGAAAATCTCAAAAAATCAAGTAAAATGAATTGAAAAAACACATTTTGATATTTCAATGAATGCATGACAAAATTAATCATATTATAACGTTTTTTAACTGCAGTATTTTTTATATTTCTTCTTCAAGTCATATGCTAAAACAAACAATACTGAGGATCATTTCTCTATAAAACTAGAGCTATTTCGTGTTTCATAAAAAGCCTGAAAGTCGAATTACATAAATTCTCAATTGATTCAAAACTACACAGTTCACCAATTTATCCAGAAACCGAATGACTTTTTGACTTACAATGTACAATACATTCAATGTTCTGTGTTGTAAAATGAATTTGTATGAGATGCTTGGTTTATAGATTCAACTAAACTCAGAATTGAACTAACAAGTATGAACTCAAAAAGTGTAATTCAAGGAAACATCTATGAGGGTTTATCATTTATATCTGTGTCAATTAAAATTAAGAATTAAGAATCACAAAGTTGGCCAATTTTCAACTCAACAACTAAGAATTAGAAAATTCTGGAGGCAGCTCATGATGATTGGATTTGTTATTGTTTAATTAGAGATTGGTGATATTCATTCGGGATATTTTTTATGGATTCATGAATTGTGGAGACCAAAATCACTATTTTACAACATTTTGATATTTACTTAATCAAAAGATATTCCACATCTAATTCTTAATTATTATCAGATATGTATAAACTCCATCATGATGATTAATATTGTTGATTGTTAATTGATGAATCCCAATTGTTAGTACAATGGAATCTATAATCCCAGCATTAATGCCTTTACCTTTTTATTTATCTTCGTGGTATTATTTCCATGCGGTATTCGATGGACATTCAAGATATAACCGTCACTGGTGGTCACATAGTGACTCTCAACAGGGTATCCTTCGGCTTTGATCAATTCTGGCACTGTTGGAATTGTTTCCGATGGATTTTCTGTCGTATCCTCAATCCCTCGACTTTGTGCAGCAGCAATAATAATAAAAGTTATTAATGCAACCGCATTCATTCTTAATGCTGCTTTCATTATTATTATATGATTTTTTGATGATCGATCACTTTGTTGACATAATTATTTATATCTATACATATTTATAAATTGATTATTGACGATGACGGGTCAACGGATCCGAACGATATAGGATGGAACTCTCAGTGGCGTCGCCATTTATTTGTACCAGAAAATATTTGTGAGGGTTTTTGATAAGGTCATCATAAAATCTGATTACGTATATTGAATCATCAGGTAGCAGGTAGAAATTACGTATTATGAGGCATCCATTGGTCGACTTGTTATCGAAATGATATACATTATACAATTTCCATGCACCTGAATTATAAATGAGAGTGTCCATTTGGAGACTTCCCACCCCTATAATATCTTCCTTTCAGTAAATAATACAAAGAATCCAGAAGACAAGACAATTTTATTTTCAACGGGAAAACGTTTGATCAATATTTTCATCCCATGTGGTTGAACCCCTAGGAGAGGTAGATGTTACCTACCCTTAGAATGTCAATTGGAAAGGGGGATCAAGGAACACATCATTTTGAAGGTCGTTCAATTCTGTTCTCAACAGTACCATAGTTTATTATTTTGTGATGAGCAGTTTTCGAAAAAAAGCGTTCTCAACTCACAGAAGTGATTAAAACTCGCCTGCAATAGATGCATAGTTTTTACATTAGTATTTGAACAAAATTAATGTATTGACTATCCTTCCTCCTTTCAGTCGAAATAATTTGAAGAATAGTTATATAATATGCACGTCCTGTAGAAGGATGTTATCAGAACGTGTTATCATGAAGACATGGAGAAAAAGGAGGTTGTTTAGAGATTCGTTATGATGAAAGCAAGTGGTTTAACAATACTTTGTGATACTAGTTCGAACGTCTCTGATGTGAGTCCGTCTGATCCTGCAGCTTTTCTGACCTTTGAAATAGTTTCTATCCATTCTGGTTCATTTGTTTCGGAACGAAAAAGGAATTGTTACAATTTCATTCCTACGTGACGCACTACATTACCTTTATTTTTTATCTCATCTGCCAATGTTTTCCCGATGTTTGTGAATTTTCTTCAATTGTTTATGTTTCCATTTTGTGCTTTGATTTATTCATTTGATGTTATTTCTTGAATTTCACATTTATTTATCGTGATGTCATTGACACATTTCCATAAACCTGCGGAATTTGTTTTGTTTCGTGTATCATTACATAATCTCATTTTGATAGATTTTTTTCTATCAGAATATTCATTTCATTTCTGTTTTTTCTTTATAATTAGTTTTGTTCTCTTCATTTGGATTTCATTTCATTATATTATAGAGTCAATTTTTATGGTTTTCTGAATCAACTGATGCAGGTGTAATCCAAATCTTCTTTTTGTTGAGTCGATTCATTTTATGTGTACAATCATGGATATGATATTCAAAATTAATATAATCATTTGTAGATATGTCAACAACATATATTTTTTTTTGTCGCTTCTTGCCGGTTCCAGGTGGTGCAGAAGTATCCTTCTATCTTCGAGATCCTTCGGTATCAGATCTTCGGATGGTTATTTAATTTGAAGCAGTTTGATAGTATTTCTCTCTTCTTCAATTCCGGATGAAGGGTTATGAGAACGGGTCTCCTAGTTCTGTTCTTCCTAGTCGGTGGATATTAGTTATATCGAAGTCTCTGATTGTGATCTGCAAGAAATTTTTTTCCGACTGAACAAATGATGTCAGATTATTTTTCATCATCGAATTCTGTTATTCCATAGAATATTAAGTTTTCAGCTCTGAGTTTTCTTTCTGCTTTCTGTGAGCTTTGCCTGAGTTGCTGGTTATTATTTGTTGTTTCTGCCGTTTTTCGACCCTTTCACGTACTTGGTCATCAATTGGTTCCAGTTGCACTATGTCAGTAGTATCTGAACCGTTTCTTTCGGGTAAGAGTCGAAAACCGGTTTCATAAGGTACTACCAAACATCAAAACAGCTGGGCTTACCCCTGTCGTACTATGTGGAGTATTTCGGTAATTTAACAGAAACCGACACATAACTAAGTTGGTATCTGAGCTAGAATTCATCAAAAGAGCCTTTTTGAGAGCTAACTTGAAGGTTTTTACAGAATTCTCCGCAGCTCCATTTGAAGCAGGATGATAAGATGGACTAGTTACATGTTTGATATTATTTTCTGACAAAAAAAATTCAAATTCCTCGGACACAAAAGACCTACCATTGTCCGATACGATAAGAAGTGGAAGTCCAAATCTTGCAAATATAGTTCTCAAAGCTTGAACTGTCTTAGTGGAAGTAATACTGGACATTTCGAAAATTTCTAGCCACTTTGTATAAGCATCGACTACTACAAGATATGATTTTTTATTCACTTCACAAGAATCCACATGTAACCTCTCCCAAGGACCTTGTGGCAAGGGCCAAGGTGAAATTTCGCTTTAAGGGCTACCACTATAATGGACAATACAGGCTCTACAACTTTTAACAGTTTCTTCTATTTGTTTATCTAGATTTGGAAACCACAAGTAACCACGTGCTAAACTTTTCATTTTGACTACCCCTAAATGAGTATTATGTAACTGCTTCAGAGCCTCTCCTTGCAAAGAATCTGGAATGATTATTCTATGGTTCCACATTATACAATCATTTCTTAAATCAAACTCAAGCCTTTTCACAAAATATGGTTTCAGTACAGGGTCATTCGTTTTTCTAGGCCAACCCCTATGAATGAAACCTTTTATCTTATTCAAAATAGGATCAGCTAAGGTAGCCTTCCTTATTGAATCAAAATCAAATGTGAATCCAGAATCGTTATTGAAAAAATAGCAATAATCTACATCCAAATTATCATCATTTAGTGAATTCGCATTATTGGCATTCACTGGCAAACGCGATAACCAATCTGCACCATTTTTTTTGCTTGGTACATACTCAATTTTATAATTGTATCCTGATAAAATGACTGCCCAACGTCTCAATCTGTTGGCAGCAAACCGAGGAATTGCTTTATGTTCTCCAAAAATTGTTAAAAGAGGTTTGTGATCTGTAACTAACGTGAAATTATTGGCATACAAGTATTGATTGAATTTAATTACTCCATAAACAATGGCCAAACCTTCTTTTTCAATCTGAGCATAATTTATCTCAGATTTGGAGAGTGTTCTAGAGGCGAAAGCTATGGGCTTTTCTTCGCCAGAGGGCAACTTATGACTCAAAATCGCCCCAAGTCCTATAGAGGAGGCATCTACAGTTAGCCTTAGTTCCCACTCATATACATATTCTCTCACTTCCTTTGATTCCCCTGATTTCCCTGATAACAAAGGAACTATTTTTGTATTCATAATGAGTTTGTGAGCACTTCTACGATTATTTTCAAACAGCACTTTTTGAACGATTTAACTAAGACTACGATTACGACCATGGACATCAAAATTCAATTCCTTTCATAAAATTCATGAAAAAAAAAATGTAAATCAACTTTTCAAAATGGAACGCAACTTTTTTCCTATATAGAGTTTCGGTTTATACACCTATTGTTATTGTTGAATAATCACCAGCTATAAGGGGTGTATAGCATCGTTTCATCATTTCATTTGGTTGATACATATATTTTTCGGTTATTTGAAGTGAAATCAAAACACATCTTCCATCTCAACATCCATACTGATAGTCGGAACCATAATTGAATTATTGAACTTTGAAGATTTTGGGTTGGCCATTTTCATCGATACACATTCTCACATTTTCATCTGTTATTGAAACATCAAAAGTTGAATCAATAATTCAGTAATCCATTTTTTTTCAAAACGAACACAAATTGTTCATAATCATGCTAGCTATCGACAAAGAAAAGCAGGAAAAAACTCTCATTTCCCAATCATCCTGGTTTTGTTTTCAATGTCCATGAAATTATGGGATAATTGAGAAATGGACATTTCGTCCTTTTTTATTTTGTGAGTAAATAGCATAATTAACTATTTCTGTTCGTTTCAATTCTGGCATCAATTCTTCATTCAAAAATTTGGTTTACCCAATTAAAAGTTGGGCTTTTGATGTTTCAACAACAGATAAAAATGTGTATCGATGAAAATTGCCCAACTTATGATTTTCAAAGTTCAATAATTCAAAAATGGTTACGAATATCAATATGGAAGTGGACATAGAATATATGTTCGTGTATGGTAATTTTACATCGAATGACGAGAAAATATATGGGGTGTTTCATTTGAAAAACTCTCGAAACACGTCGAAAAGTTTCGATTTGAAAACTTAAGGTATATAGGAATTCTTCAGAAATATCACGCAGCTTTTCATCAAATGATATTATGATTTTTCTCTCTAAAATTTCATAACTGTGATTACAGTATTTTTTTCGGTATGCATCTGCCGATGATATTATTTCGAAAAAAAAGTATAAAGAGATAATACTCAAATTTGTAATTATAGAGAGAAAGAGAGAAAATCTCGAAAAATTAGTTCAACGAATATGTTTTCTCCTATATAGGTTAATTCACAGACAGTGTTCACCATTTCATGATATTGACAGCTTTTTATATTAATAGTGACCTAAGAAAGTTTATAGAACATGGTTACATGGATTGTAATTGATATAATTTCCTTCATTTTCGTACCTATAATATAGGGACATTTTTTCATTGAAATAATCGATCTCAACATGGTAGTTGGGCTCTTAACTGGGCACAACCACCTCAACAGGCACCTGGAACTCATAGGGATCAAAGATGATCCTATCTGCAGATGGTGCTTGGAGGATGAGAAACATCATCACACATACTCACTGAATGCCCCGCGCTGGTGCATCAGAGGAAAGCTGCCTTTGGGAGCATTGTACTGCACCCAAAGGATGTGAAAGTGACTCAGCTAAGGAAGCTGCTGAATTTCGTCAAAGAAATCGGCATGCCCAGCTGATTCATAGGACAAGTGGGCGCACATATGGGCCCGACTGAAGAGGCCTGAGTGCAGGGGTCTACGCACCCGCATACCTGTGCAGAGAAGAAGAAGAAGAAGAAAGAACCGATCTCAAGATATCTAGAAGAAACAAAATTAATTACAAAACAATTGAAAATCTGAATTTCCGCCAAATTTCGAGCTCGCCAATGGTAACCCACAACCCTCACCCATATCTCACAATTCTCACGAAATATTTCTCAAAGCTTTCTTGAACCAATTCTAGGTAAAGTTCATATAATATACAAATAGGCTCTATAACTAACGAGTATAGTCAGATTTTTCTAATTTAGAGATAGTTTCGGAAGTATAACTGTAAGAATTATCGAATTTCATATCAAAATAGGCTGATGAGTTTCCGCATGCACGTCATAGAATTGAATTTCATAAAGTTTCAGAACTTCAAAGATTATACCTTCCTTATATTTATATAGTATAGTATCTCGTAGACAATGATGGAGAACTCGAGTTTGCAACTTCTATATATCATCTGATATAGAACAGAAAATCGGTAGAGGAGGAGAATTATCCAGTGGCACATCTGGAAAACAGGAAACTCCGAACAAAACCACTAAATAACTGAAATTGAAACGTCGAATAATAAATTGGCTCCAGTTGTTTATATTCGCCGACGAATAATAGGGAAAAACAGCGTCTTAGACAGATTTATCCATATCCTAGGTAGGAATAACGTATTAACCTCGGGTATAACGTTTTCTCTAATCTGATGATTTATCCCACTAATATTTCCATTATGGATTCTCAATAGATATGTGCACTCACTTCAATTCGCCTCAGATACCTTGTTGTTAAAAAAAACAATTTTTACCCATACATGCATGGTCCCATGTAGGTAAATACTGGACATCTTTGGATTCACGAGTTTGTTGGGAAGAAGAAATAAACAGGCAGTGTTATTCATATACCTAATATCTATTGAACTATATGAAGTGCAAAGACTGTCATTTAATCAAGTACATAGCCATAAATGTTCCAAAAATCAATCATAGAATCAGAAATTATGATATTTTCAGGGTATAGATCTAGTCAGCTCATCACCAATGAATAATACGCTATCAATATGCAATCAAGAGCTCAAGCAAACACACATAGATATATTCAACACAAACATGAAAGAGCTACGAAAATATGTGCCTTACCTATGGTTAGTAGTTGTATCGTTGTAAATGTCTTCTGTATACTACCATTACCTGTAATTACCTATATCCGTATTTGTAATGAGGTCAATAAATTAAAAAAAAATAATCAAATAAAATGAATATCCTCATAAAAACCGGGTAAGGAAAATGAGGAATGTTGAAATTCCATGTACAGTGATTCCCATTTTGCATGATGGTTGCCAGGTTCCTCGGTTGTTATTGAAGATATAGAGCCTTGCGGTTTTCACGTTCCTTATCGCCTTTTCCAAAAATCACACTACATTTCTGATTATACAGAGCATCTGCTGCTGGCAAGTATTGATAACGAAAAGAAGACGTACCATCAGGACATTCGATGATCAAAAATCGTTTCTTGCATCACACACATCAATAATAGTTTGTCGAAACGCGAAAGTTCGTACTGGTGAAATTGCAGATTTGATTATTTTCTCAGTTTCCTTGATAAATGGGCCACAAAATAAGCAATTATCTTTGAATGCGAATATCGGCAAAGCTCTGTTGCTGCTGCTGCTACTAGTTGATGCTTCTCTATCAGGATCTGATTTGAACCTGAGATCATTTTTCATCTTGTTCGGATTTACGTACAAACGACGACATTCGACGTGAACAATTAGAGGATGAATAGGCACTGGTTCCGAGAGTTCAATAATATTTCTTGCTGCTACTTGCTAGCACTTATAATTCCTTGGACACCTTTAGCAGTCAATTCAACACAATTCGAACTATCATAAGTAGTTGACAAAAATAATAAACATTTGTTATCTTCCATCGCTGCTTTTTATTCACTTTATTAAGGTATACCTGGAATAATATATCAAATAATGGAACCTTTCATTCACGATCAGAGAGTATAGTTACAATCACATACCAAAATGATTGTTTCACACCTCGACACGAATCTTGAGATCTACTAACCATATTATCATTTCTAGGAAGATTATGAAATCCGTTTGAATCTTATCCTGAAGATTCTAACATAGGTAGCAGAACATGTGTTGAGTTGTGAAACAATTATTTCGGTTTGGGCACCTGAAATATGGAAAGTTGCATTAAAACATTTTTGCATGAAAGAATGCATCTATACAGTGTGTCCCACTTACCCATGCTCACCATGGGTATCTTTTTAACGGTGAGAGATACGAGGTCGGTTAAATGACACCGAATGTGGAGTTTGTCAAGGCCAACTAAATATAAAAAATATTTTGATAAAATCTATTCGTTTTTGTTTTATACGCAAAAAACCGATTTCGATCATTTTCATGTCTCCTCCGTAACTTCTTTATTTATGAAAATATTCAAATGGAAATTTCACATTCTCATGGCAGTTTTTCAAAATTATTTCGAAAAAAATATGAAATTTATACCAACTCTTCTAGAATTTGAGATATCAGCACCAACTTTAGTTTTTCAAATGTAGGTCATAGCTCACTATGACTTTGTTACAAATAATTTTTTTTCTCTCACAGATGATATGTGGCAGTAATAGTTTCGTGTTGATAACAACGGAGTTATCGTCATTTATACAAAAACAAAAAAATTATTTGGAAGCCGCCATCTTGAATTCATAAATTTTAACAAAAAAAGCATGATCTCCGACCTCAAAAACCCCCCTTACCAATTTTGAATGGAATCGGACCAAATCTTGTCCGCCATCTTGGAGCAGCCATTTTTTTTAATTTCAACAAGATTTGGTCCGATTCCATTCAAAATTGGTAAGTGGGGGTTTTTGAGGTCGGAGATCATGATTTTTTTGTTAACATTTATAAATTCAAGATGGCGGCTTCCAAATAATGTTTTGTTTATGTATAAATGACGATAACTCCGTTATCAACACAAAACTATAACTGCGACATATCATATGTAAGAGAAAAAAAAGTTATTTGTAACTAAGTCATAGTGAGCTATGACCTACATTTGAAAAACTAAAGTTGGTGTTGATATCTCAAATTCTAGAAGAGTTGGTATGAATTCAATTTTTTTCTCGAAATCACTTCGAAAAACTGCCATGAGAATGTGAAATTCCTATTTGAATATTTTCATGAATACAGAAGTTACGGAGGAGAAATGAGAATGATCAAAATCTGTTGGAACAAAAACGAATTGATTTTATCAAAATATTTTTTCGCATTATAGCTGGCCTTGAGAAACTCCACATTTGGTGTCATTCAACTGACCTCGTATCTCTCACCGTTTGAAAGATACCCATGGTGAGCATGGCAAGTGGGACACACTGTATTTTCAATATAGTGTAAGGGGTCGAATGA
The DNA here is from genome assembly GCA_918026855.4 of Phaedon cochleariae. Taxonomy (NCBI): domain Eukaryota; kingdom Metazoa; phylum Arthropoda; class Insecta; order Coleoptera; family Chrysomelidae; genus Phaedon; species Phaedon cochleariae. Next base: position 29,058,067 of record OU896718.1, on the reverse strand, counting down.
GGCTTCTGGAAATGAAAACTGCGTTTTTGTGGAAATTATTTCCACCCCAATTCCTCCAACTGCTCTACTATATTGGCTCCATTCACACCAGCATTCATTTCATCTCCTAGCATCATCAATCGTGAAGAAAAGTGTACTATTTTTCTCACTTTTCCGTAAAATGATGAAACAGTGTTTTGATATTGAAAAATTGTTCATTTTAGGCACACAACAGTTGTTGAAAAATAAACAAATCCCCCTCTTGCAGGTGACCTTCGTTGACCAGCAGTCCCCGACCTACGCCAAGCAGAAGCGCGCCTGCGAGTTTTTCGTGCGGGGCACCTCGAGAGGCGTCCTCGAGAGCCCGCTCCACTCGCTGCCCGCCAACACCACGTGCCTCTACCACCTGCAAGGGCTGGACGCCGCCCCTTCGCCTCTGCCTCACCGCCCCGCCGCCGCTGCCACCGCCTCCGCTCGCTATCCCGACTGGCGGCACGTGGGCATGATCCTGCCGCCCCCGCGGTACAGGCATGTATTTATCATATATCTATCATTATTTTAGACTATCCCCCATACAGCACATGACATCCATTGGACGTCCATTTTAGGTTCATTTCAATTCCAAACGTCCATGGACATTGAATGGACATCCAATGTACGTACAAACATGGATTATCATTGGATGCTTCAAATTGTATGTACAGTGGGCGTCCACTCAATGTCCAACCTCGCATGTACGTAGAATGTACATTCATTGTACTTATAAAGATGGATGTACAATGTATGTTTCAAAATTACCGTCCGTTGGACATCCATTTTATGTCAACTCAAGGACTAAAACTCTCGTGGACATTTGATCGACATCCATTGTACGTACAGAGACGAACGTACATTGGATGATTCAAATTAAACTAACATTGGATGTCCATTTAACGGCCATTCTGAGTTCAAGCGTTAATGAATGAAGAATGAATATTATATTAAAATTTTATATGTATATAAATAACTGTTCAAAGTAAATGTCTGTATGAAATCATTTTAAATCTGAAGGTTTATGGACGTTCAATGAACGTACATTGTACGTTCAGAGATGGACGTGAGACTATTGATTTTTCAGCCACGTGGAGGGGAGGCAGAAGGTCAGATCGGTCGGTAGAGTAGCGGTAGCGTCTGGCGTGATTCTGATGCCATTTTCAGTTGGTAAATGACCGTAAACATGATGTGTTGTGTTTGTGATGAATTGTGGAGTGCTGAATATTCAGGACCAGATCATTTAAAGTAGGTATGAAAGCATGCATGTTCGAATGTGATTTGATATATTATCTAATATAGTTATAATCTGATGCTTTATCATCCTACAGGTTGTTATTGATTTCTGATGGGCGGCTTGATAGAAGAAGTACCTAAGTATATAGCAATGTAAATAAGGCTTTATTCACCAGTCAGAGTTAAGCTGAACAGGATTTGGGGTATAGACAATCGATTTCTACCGTTATAGCAATTTATAATATTTTTTGTTTCACAGAAACAAGAATTTGAAGTGGACTGAAGAAGACATGAATCAACAATATATTTATATATATGCAATCGACACCAAATATATATCTCAATAGAAGAATTTATATTTGCTACCTACTGATTTTTCATCATTTGATTCCCAAAGATGAGCATCCATTATACACCCACATGAAAACATCCAATGTACGTCCAAAGTGGTGTCCGCAAGACATAAAATGGACTTTCATTGGACGTTTAACGTCCAATTCGGTACGTCCAATGGATGCTCAGACATGTACATCCATTGTGAGTCCAAATATGAACATCCACCATCAGGACATTCATTGGACGTCCATAGGATGCTGAACGTCCACTCGAGTACTTCCATTGGACGTCCTTACGATCCGACGTGGACGTACATTGTACGTACATTGGACATACATGTGCTGTGTGCCCAGGTAGCACATCATATTGGCTGGAACCTGATTTCATATTGGGCCGATATAGATATATCGTACATGTGAAAAATAATATAGGTCAAATATGAGAGTATATTGGACATACAATATTGGAATGAAAATATTGGTAGAATATTGGTTCACCCTGAGCTGAATTTGGATTGTCACCTACAATATTGGAGCAATATTGGTTGTAAAATTCGTTATCAATGTGTTGAAAAACATATCTATAAATGTTATATAATATTGTTTCGCAAATGTCGATACAACAACATCGTATATATATTGTTCCCGACATTTATTACCAATATCGCAATTTGAACATTCTCCCCATGTCGATTCTGAAGCGGTTATGCAATATTGTATATTCAAGTTCGACGGCATATTAGTTGAATATTGTATTAATTAACAATATTTGAAACATCATATTCACCATCATAATTGATATCATTTTATCTATATCATGCTGAAGATATCGTATTCATATTGTTCCCAACAATTATAACCAATATAGCAACATTCTTCCCATGTCAATTCTGAAGCGGTTATGAAATATGTTATGTTCGAGTTCGGCGGCACATTGGTTCAACAATATTTGAAACATTGAATTCACCTATATTGATCGATATCATTTCAACTATATCACGCGGAAGATAGCGTATTATATATATTGTCTCCAACAACTCTATAACCAATATCACAAATCAAACATTCTCCCCATGTCGATTTTGTAGCGGTTATGCAATATGGTGTAATCGATTTCGACGGCAAATTGGATGAATATTGTTTCAACAATATTTGCAACATCGAATTCACTTATATTGATCGATATCATTTCAACTATATCATGCGGAGAATATCGTATACATATTGTTTTCAACAATTATAACCAATATCACAATTTGAACATTCTGCCCATGTCGATTTTGAAGCGGTTATGCAAATTTTTTTTTTTCGAGTTCGACGGCTCATTTTGAATATTGTTTCGACAATATTCGAAACATCATATTTACACAAATTGATTGATGTCGTTTCAGCTGTATCATGCGAAAGACATGGAATGCATATTATTTCAAAGATGAATATCAATAACGGCAATTCTCTATATATTTCATATCGGTCATAAAAAAAGAAAACAATATTATGTTTTCAAGTTGCATATCGGTTGAATATAGTTTTCCAGCCATAATCAGAAAATAATATCATCTCATATTGCTGATATCTGATTCACTATATCATATGAGCAATATTGTTCTTATATTGTTTTGAAAATACATATCGATATCGAAATTTCTATATTTATTCCATATCACGTACTCTAAAACCGATGCCGATAAATGGCGCTATAAATGCTTGGTATAACGTATACTCCCATTGCCGATCAGACGAGAGAATATGAATATTGGCTTCAGACGATTGAAAAGAATTATTACCTGGAGTAGGGGTAAACCTTGATCAACAAGGCGGCTTCCCCAGGGCAAGGCGGCTTCCCCAGGACGAGGCCCTCTATCACTTCGGCTGGGCTGACCTTTGTGATTATTCCTAATGCGAATAACTCGCAAATATTCGTATGAAAATATTTCACCAATATTTTGAAGACAACATAGCCACATAATAATTTCAAATGATGTACTTATATTTCAAACCAATATTGCACCAATATTCACCATCAATTTCTCGCCAATATTGATATTACATTTTGTGACCAATATAACTCTACGAATATTTAAGCAATATTGATATGAGAATATTTCACTTTGTTTTTTGGGACGACATTGCAACATGCTGATTATCAATATTCTATCACTTTTGGAAAATGATATTGTACCAATTCGCGAAAAACTTTCGACAAAATTATGAATTCTGGAAAGTTATCTCCTTTATTTTTCTGGAATCAACTTCTCATCAATATTCAAACTCTGAAGAATCGGCTGAAGGCTGCTTCTAGTGATAATAGGCCGATCCAGGATAAGCTACAGGATATTCTCTTCCGCTACAGAGCTACTCCACTTGTCTGTGGTAAATCACCTGCAGAATTGTACCTCAATAGGAAATTGAGAATCCGTTTGCATGCTATTTTTCCGTATATACTCCACAAGTCCAGGACATCTTCGGGGACTCCTCGTTCATTTTATGAGGGGGAAAGAGTCCAGATCAGACTTTTTATCAATAATAACAACGTCTGGCATTTCGGCGTAATTCAAAAAGTTCTTGGACAACGCCACTATTCGGTTACCGGCCGAACACTGAAATGACATGTCGACCAACTTAGATCCAGTTTGGTTCCGAAACCTACTGTTACCTTTGGACCTACTCAATCATCCAATATGTACCAAGAATACCAACAGTGCTACAGCCACATAATATACCAGAATGTGTTGTTGAACCAGTAGAACCAAATAGGTTTCATTTTCCAGATCTTCCTCAAGATCGACCACAGCGCCAGCGACGCCTACTTCCATGTTTTGCTGACTACGACATGAAGTCTTAAGATTGTTGTTATAAGTTTTATTTTGATGATGATGATGTATTTTCTAATTATGTGGGGGAGACTGGCTTATCCTTAGATATTAGAATCACCCAGTATCCTAGACTATTCGATAAATGTCAATAGTTCATGACATACCATAATTAGTTTTCAATAAATGTGTCAAGTACCATTGCAAGCTCTTCTAGTATATCTCAGTTCTATACAATAGTTAAATCATTTTTCATGATATACAGACGTTAGAGTGGTCGATCAGTATACTATGCAGTACTAAAATATTGAAAATTTTGTTAAATTTTCAAACCCCCTCTTGTATGTATATGAATGGCAAACAATAGTGGGCCAAATATGCCGCTTCCTAAAATCTGTCGCCCTAGGCTCCAGCCTACTCAGACTGCTGGTATATTCTGCACTGGTTCAGAGAATATAGTACATATACCATGAATTGTGAAACAATCGAATATCCATGCGAATGCGAAGCGTATAACGTCGTTCCGCAAAAAAGTTAAACCATGAAATATATTGTGTGTTTAGGCTCGACCCCAACCGCGCCGCGGACTGGGCCGCATTTAAACATTCCACTATATAGGGGACAGTTTGAAAACTTCCCAATATCTTCCTTTCAATTTTCGTTCCAACGGTACCCTAGTTCATCATTTTCTGTTTAACAGTTTCCGAAAAATGCCGTGTTAATTAGAAAACTTCCCAGTCCTTAATAAGCTCATTTCACGTGAATGATATGAAAAATTGAGAAGATACCTACCTCCTTTCCCTATCCTCCCTAGGAATGCACGATGTTCTTCGAACATTATAGGGATTCCCTTTCGTGCGCTCCAAGCGATAAAAAAAATATCCTCAAGGGGGCACTGTGAATGCATATTTTTACCACTCTTGGTTCAACCCCCTAGGAGGGGTTGATGTTACCCTAAGAACCTTACACGGTGAAAATTCCTATTGAGTGAAGCTTCTCGTCAAAATGGAAATGTACCATTTGTTTCATCAAGAACTCAAATTTTGTTGAAATTCTGTCAAAATTTTGTACATGATTTCTATAACATTTTTCATATTTATGAGACATTTTGTATCAATTTGACTCGAAGGGTAGCTATAAAATGGTTGAACAGTTCGCTGTGTTCCTGGATTGGAACAAAGTTGCGTGGACCTGGAGTTGAAATCAACATCAAAATTCCTACCGAAGTTGGTCAAGATGCACATTATTTTGAAGGGCGTTCAATTCCCTTTCCAACAATACCCTAGTTTATCTTTTTTTGATGAACACTTTCTGAAAAAATGTTCTAAACTGACAGTAGTAATTAAAACATGCCTGCACTGAGATGCATTCAGAATCTCCCTACCATTTGGACTGAAAGGAAAGTCAATACAATGAAACTAACCTGAAAACCTTGCATCTCAGTGAAGGCATGTTCCATTGTCTGCTAAATATGGAGAAGAAATCTAGATTTTGTAGAATAAAGAATGTTCTAATTACTTCAACTCAACTCAATATTTAGCCGATCTCGATATTACTTGCAATACACTTTCGGTTGTACCCAATCGAACCCTCTTCAACTTTTCTACATGTCTCCTACTTTTCGCTCTCCTATTATGCTTTCCGAAATCTGTATGGATTTCGACCACCTTCGGGAAATCTGTACACCAGAATCCCTGAAATATCATGGAATCCCGCGGAATCCCTCTGGAATCCCACGAAATCCCACTAGACTTCCACAGGAATCACACGAAATTCCATTCGAATCCCACATGCCTGTACAATATAATCCCAAGGTGGTTTACCCATCGGATTTCGAGATGAATTCCTGGAATAATCTACTCGTGATGAAGTTTCATCTTCCACACGCTATTTGACATTTCCTATACAAGTCCTGGAATGATCGAAACCTTTCATAAGATGTGTTGATGAAACTCAGTGGCAAAAGCCAAGTAGCATAAATATAAAAAATATATCACACTACCTGTTTACGGGTAAGGAGCTCTCATATATTATGATCACATGAGATGTTCATCTTGAAATAGTATCTTCTTTGAGCTGTTGAAGTCCTGCTATAAAAAAGTAACTCACCCTGTATATTATTTAATTTACATATTGATACAGGGTGTGGCTGAGCGTGGCCAAGTTCCATGCGGGCGTGGCCTGGGATGCGCAGCAGGATGTGCGGCTGTGCCGAAGCTACTTGAACGTGTGGGACGGGCAGCTGTGGGCGCCATCTAACTGCGATGGGCTGTACTGGTGAGTTGTTAGTAGTTTTTTTTTCTTTTTTTTTATTGTGGAAGAAAAATTTTCAAAAAGGCATCAGGTAACAGACACATCTGCATCTATCGCCTGATAGTGCTAGATTTTTACCAGCTAAACAAATTACACATTTCCCTTGCTGCCAGTGGGACTCCTAAACGGAATTACTTAACTAAACAGCGGTAGTCTGATGTTCGTCTCTTCATATATTTCTCCTTTTGAACTCTCTCTCTTTCCTCATCAATATTTCCGTGATCGTCTCGCTGATTTAATGCCAATTCTCTCTGTCTGCATGGTGTCCATAATATTTCCTTCTGTCAATCTGACATTTACTGCCCGCTCTAGTTCTTCTTCCATTTATTGAAATATCATGTGGTCCGGTGTATCGGTTTATGCGCAGTGCATGCACTCATTGTTTTCACTAACTTTTATTCTGTGTAGATAAGTCATGGAAAAGCCATGTCCAGTCATCCATTGTGTCATATAGTAGTTTGTGTTGCCGAACTGTCTGTTATTCCACTTCTGGATATCTGGTATAAGTGTGTAGGTCCACCCACCATTCTCACATATTTCCCATTCAATTGCCATCTAGTATCCATTCTTTCCGATATTGCTTTTTTCTCAGCTTTGCTCTTGCCCCACGTCTCACTTTTCTTGCTTATCAGTAGTTTAATGGGCATAATGGCTGATATCACGAGACAACTTCCTAAGGATGCCGTTTCGAATGCCCTACTGATTCTCACTTCCACCGTCCTCTGCATTTGTGTAAGTATCTTCATATTTTGTTTCACTGCAGTTGCTTTTCTCCACACAATAGATGCATATAAAGAGTTGTTAGTAGTAGTAGTAGTTGTAGTAGTAGTAGTTGTAGTAGTAGTAGTTGTAGTAGTAGTAGTTGTAGTAGTAGTAGTAGTAGTGATAGCGCTGACCTATGAACAACAAAAGGAGAAACAATACAATGAGGATTCTAGAAGAACTTTAGTACACAAACGGGCGTAAATTAGCACTTTACTTGTTCTACAACAAATAGTTCATTTGAAACCTCCATTTCAGATGGTGTAACATGAAAATTTGCTTTTTCGTGTTCCATAGTGTGAATTCTGCATATAGAAGGGGAGGAAGCTCTGTGAAGATGCACTGCTTAACTTGATGATTCCTTTTCTAGCTCTTGGGGTACTTTGAATAATTCCATCTTGATGAATGTTTTAATAATTATCTATGTCCATGACTAGATGACTGTTACGTTATTTTCGTCCACCTCTTATCCAATATTGCACTTATGTCAGATGCCCATTATTACTGTAGTTTACATCTTATAGTATCTTGCCAGTAGAAGACTGTTTGTCACGTTTAGTGGCAGTGGCGTGTAATGGTACAGGGATATTCACAAATTTGTATCGACTGTTGAGTCGACTAATGTATCGACTATCGATATCATGATCGATATTTAATATTTCTTTCAAGTTGCATCCTTGAATCATATCATTTGAGTAACTAGCACAATATTATTTTGAGATGGATTGCAAGGGCTCTGATTGACAAAAACATTTTTTTTGAGAAATTTTAGTTTCTTCGTACCTCCTAGTGATTTCTTCTCCCATCAAGTGAGTGAAAATTGAACATGAAAGCAACCGATTCATAACCGACTCATACTCCGAATTGGCAGATGTGAAAATGGGTGTCCCGCAGGGATCTATCCTTGGGCCCACTCTATTCATCATATATGTCAATGATATTGTGTGCAACTTTCCTGATGTGACCTTTTCCCTGTTTGCCGATGATACTAGCATACTTGTTAATGACGCCAACATACAACCTCTACTTTGTCTCTCTCAAAGGACGGTGTATGGTATCCTAGATTGGTTTTTAGCAAATAAGCTCTCTCTCAATATAAGTAAAACGCAATGTATTTTTTTCAATCCATATAGAAACATTAATGATGATATTCGATTGATTGTAGACAATGAAACAATAAATACATCACAATCCACGAAATTTTTAGGACTCACCATTGATAAAAATCTTGATTGGTCTGAACATATAAAGCAATTGAACACGAGATTGAGCAAAGCTATATTCGCCATTCGAACAATTAGAATGAATACTAATAGTGACGTCGCAAAAACAGTTTATTATGCCTATTTCCACAGCCTTCTGCAGTTTGGTATTGAGTTTTGGGGTACTTCTGTTGAATCAACATCTACCTTCATTATACAGAAACGTGCGATTCGAACAGTATTCAATCTGAGGTACAGAGATTCATGTAGGAATTATTTCGTAAACTATGAAATATTTACTTTAACCACCTTATATATATACAAAGTCTCGCTTCTGATCCACAAAAATAGTGGTTCCATGTTGCGCCCAGCAGATATCCATTCATACCCAACCAGGAACCAGTCTATAATCCTTCCAAATTATCGACTCAATAGAACTCGTAAGGGACCCCTGTATACAGGGATTAATATTTATAATCACCTACCGGAAGTATTGAAAGCACTATCTATGAATAAATTCAAGGTCGAGTTGAAAAAATTATTACACCAACATAGTTTTTATAACCTGGATGAATTTTTCAATACCATTTTCTAATATTACCATGCATATACTATAATCATGTCTGTAACATTGGTTTTATGATATCTAGCTTTTTCAGTCATCTTTTCTTCATATATTGCATGCGACTTGTCTAGCCATTTTCCCTAAGCTCTATGCGATGAAGATACACCGAGATATAATTTCATTGTTATACTTCTTAATATTATGTGTCTGTATAGGTATACCTGTTATCTGCAGATATATTACAAATCTGTATCTTTTGGGAAATAAAAATCTATCTAAAAATCTATCTATCAAGAGGTTTCATGTGTTGATGGTAAAATGAGGCCCTTGAGATCTTGGCTCTCGTGCGATCATGTCAGGTGGTGGACACCTATTTTTGTATTAGGCCTTTCCGATAGGGGGGTAAGCAATAATGAATCTCTTTTCGTGGATGAACTTCGATAGGGTATGTACATTTCAGATATCACGGCCTTATACAGGGGAGCAAAGGGTACAGAAGTAGATGATATGAATGATATATGAACTTCATTATCTTTTGACCAAATGGCAGATTTCTAGACTGGAATTTCAACACTCAACATCACTGTTAACTGGATAGGTCACTAAGAATCGCATCTTCCATCAACGATGGGCATTTGGAAATCTTGAACTGTTTTCGGACTTCAATGTTCTGCTGGCCTCAAGTGGCATTCTACTGTCTGGCGTATAGGTATAGGCATTGCTGTTTAATTCAGGACATATATGTTCCAGTTTGAATGGGACTTCTATCTAATATAACAGTTCTTCTGATATTTTTGAGATACAAAGTCATGATACGATCGAACCCAGAATGAGTTATCTGTGATGACATTGATTGACATCAAATATAATATAGTCGACTCCTAATTCAATAATTTGACTAAGGTACCACGGTAACGTCGATTCCATCAATGATATTCTTCACTGCTGCAGCAGCCATGATGTATTTGTTGGAGCACCTCGGGAAAAACATATAGGTAGGCAAAGCGGTTTCGCTTCTTTTGAAGTTCGTTCGAATTACGTGCACGTTGCAGACATTCACAGATTGGGTATTTTCAATTCAACCGTTTTTTCCACGCCATGTATGATAAACGTCAAGTCATTGTACAACTGATAAACGCTCCAACTGACTTTGGATAAAATATATACCTTTGTATTTCGGGCGTAACTTGCTTTTATGGACCTAAGCGCTATCGCTCGGGCTCACACTTACACGCTACGGTTAATAAAACATACATACCTATTTCGACCTACAAGCGAGCAATTGAATGTTTAAAACATCTGCGAAGAAATTATCGACGTCAGCAGTGTCAGCACTGAATGTCTTCGATTTCTGTTTTGGAGTCTTATTAGAACGTATATCTATATCCATGTAGATTTTATCAGAACCGGCTACACTCTTGGTCAGAGGTCAGTGCGTAGTAGTATCTCAGTAGTCCTAAGGTCTGTTCGTTTGTTAATGGCATGATGAAAACAGAGGAAGTCATTGAGAAAAAAAAGCAAACAAGGTAGAGCGAACACAAACGAACAGGTCTCTAGAGTATAACTATAGTTGGAACGAGATAATGATATTCCTTGTTTCCTCTGTGAAAAATACAACACATTCACTTAGATTCTCTTTCAAGGGCGACTAGCTCTTTGGATTTAATGGAAAAATGTGTGATTGAGATATCAACGTAGTATTCATTTGATTTGAACGGCATATGCCTTGCGGCGCGTATATTTATTGACAAAAAAACATACAGGTGCTGAACCTAATTACATGTTTTCATTTCCTAAAAATAAAACTAAAACTAAGAACAAAATCGTGAATTTTGGTAATTTCTAGGTATTTTAATACACAGTTATTATGTTATTCGAATGAATTAAAAAAATATATCATATTGTTATATTACTATAATGATGAGAATATATATATATATATATATGAAACTTAGTAGTGGGGAAGCAGCACTTTTACTTGCTGCTTCCCCACTACTATATATACGCAAGAGGTGAAATTTCCGATGACTGTGGTATAATCTCAGTAGATAAGTAATGAGGGTTCTGGAACAAAATCTCATGTATCTTATAGTGAATGTTGATTCTTGTCAAAATTTTACATCCATTGGGTAAGGGGAGCTGGAATGGAAATATGTATTGAAGGCGAGGCCAATAGTGCGAAGTGGTAGGTCAGCTTTGAGTGTGGTCACAAAAGGAGAGGAGTATTAGTCACTCTTACTTTGGGGAGACAAGTGCAACTAGTTTGATAGTTCTATGAGTGATGTTTCACGTCAGCAAACATAGAGTTGGTAGGCATTTAGCTTGAGGTTAGCTGTGACTTGAGTGTCGAGAGAAGCAAATTCGATCATGTCCCCATGTATCTAAACCATTATTATTGAAACATCAACCTCAGGATCAATGAATATTCAACCTACCAATAACTGACATTGGAGTGAAGAAGACAATTTTCTGGTCCTCCCAATATTCAAGTATAATAGCTCATCACTAGTTAGATGCCTACTATTGGTCTTCGACGTGATATATGTATACAAGGTGCCCTGAAATTACATTTCAATTCCAGATTGTTGCATCAAAAACAGTAAAAAAGGTTATATGAATAGCGGTAGAGGAATGGCCCCCTCTGGCCAGTCATCTGAACGAGAGCGCGAGAAGTTTTTTCCGTGAATATTCTCGAAAACCTCTGTGATATAATCATGAAGATAGAAAATATTGATGATTTTCACGAAATTTTGATAGGGGGCGTGGAAAATAGGTGGGGCTGGTGGTACTCTTTCCCCGAACCCCTTTGTTCATGCAATTTTTGGCAGTTTGATCTAGAAATATTGGAATATTATCATTTTCACTCAAAAGTTGACAAATGAGCGAGATATTGCCTGTATTGAAGGTCAAATGAATATTTCGTTCCACCGATGAAAACCAACTCGATATTTTAGTATAAATATTCATTGATTATTCAGGTTATGTTTGTGATAACTTCAGGAGCTCGCATTGGGAAATTCTCGTTCTTTTCAAGCCTAGGATATTCTTGGTTTCTCGCAGGAAGAAATGCGTATTAACTAACTGTCAGAGATAACCTAAGGAAATCGCAAGAATAAGGAAAATGTCTAATCTGAGGCGAGATCTCCGCGATTTATTTCGGACGACTCCAGAGAGTATTTTCTCTTGTGACAGCCTATAGTGATCTTTGATACCTCTCAGGAGTATTTTGCATGTTGATCCTGAAGATAACTTCTCAGAGATATCGCGGAGAGTTCCGTGTTACCTGGGGACTAGATGATTCTTATAAGATCGCCGTTCAGTAGATGTGAGGTCACCAGAAAACCTCATTGGCAGTCGTGAACATGTTGATTCCATGGTTGGTTTTTGTTTCGTCGCTAGGGGCGCATGAAAGAAAATCCCCATAATGTTTGGAGAACTCCTCAGGCAATGAATTCTAGATGTTTGCCCTTCTATAGACAAACGAGATTTGACAGAGTGCTGTTCGACATGTTCCGGTGAGGAATAGAATTATTTATGATTTTTTGCAACCGATTATCTGCCTTTAACGATTGACTACTGACTATTGGTTGAATTTTTCGAAAATAAAAATTCGAATGAAACTTTCCTTGAATGCTTGTAACATAACATTTTGTTCTGGAAGTTCTAGGAGAGGCATTCCATTTTTTCTTTTTATCATCAGCTAGAGTATGATCCTTGGTTCACTTTTACTGGATATCCTGTACACATAGAAATCATAATTAGGATACAATAAACGATGAACCTCTATAATCTTGAGTAAGAACGATTGCAATGAGTATTTCAGTTCTTCTCGGAATAATAATTTATCTCTATGCCGAGCAATTCTGTCACAGCATGTGAAATGTTACCAAACGAATCTTCCACTTGTACAGTGCCTCTAACAAGATTTGAAAAAGGGCCAATACACCGCAAACGATTGCTTTTTCCGTGGGTTTGCAAAGCGTTCCATCTATTTCCTGTCACCGACGAATATATTGCGACAATCACGAACTCGAATCGTGACAATGGCAGCAGTCCTGCTGACTACCAGAGAAAATTTCTGAGCTGAAACGAAACTCGTTACGAACAAACTTTTAAGTTGCGGTGTGATAGTTCTTCACTTTTTTTTTTCATGTTTTATAGAAGCTCTGCAGAGAGTTTTATTACTTTTCGTTCAAAAGTTGTTCGCGACTACGGAGGAGTCGGAAGTTTTCAATAATCAATTGGAAAACTCCGAATGAGTGTTCAGCGGGTATAGCGTGATGTGTTTGAGGCCCTGTAGGTGCAAAGGGATTTCTAATGGTTTCGTTAGATTCGTATCCGAAATAAGTGTTTGGGGGGGGGGGGCATTGGAAAGCTGCTTAAAGAATATTCACGTCTTCCAATATCGACTTCATATTGTTCGACAACACCCTTACAGCTCTGTAGTCTTAACTCTACTAGTCATCCTAACTAATTTCTGTCGCCTCTCTTTTCTAGCTTATGTAAATCTTTAATCAAGCATTCAATACATGTTGGTCATAAAACCAGTACCCGTCGATATTCTGAACATAACACGAGGTGCTGGTGCTGAATCACACAACATAGGTATATAATAATAATAATTTATTTATTTATTTATTTTTTTACACTGTTCTACAGAAAAAAAGATTTCCAATTACAGAACAGGAACTAGGTAAAAATTTGCACAAAAGTAAACAATAAAAAACAAACAATAGGAAAAAACAATAGAAAAAACTTGGCATAATACACAATTTACACAATAGGACTACATTAGTGAAAAGTAAGAGATTAATACAAGAATATTACTGCTGATAATAATAGTTTTTGATTTGCCTCACATAACAATGAAATATATCAAGCTGGTACTTATTAGGTTATAGTTGTTACACATAGTATGTACAGGAGAGTTTTTGTATATATTTGTTCGTAGAATGAGTCTGTGCATCGAGATGCCTGACGGGGAATTTTGAAGTTTATCTGATGTGGTAAGCATTGACATATAATTTTATTGTTAATTATTTTATGTAGCGTAATGACACCATTATTTCCGTCTTTGATCCAGGCTGAAAAAGCTATGTCTTGACAGTAAACTCTCGTGTGACGTGCCATCAATTGGTGGATAAGTCCGATCTGCTTTAAAACTTAAGTATTTGAGAAAGCGTCTTTGGATTGCCTCCAGTTTATAGACATGCACTTGATAATATGGGTTCCAGATAACTGACGCATATTCTAGCTTCGATCTGACAAGAGCATAGTAAAGAGTTTTGAGTGTCACATGATTAAAGTCGTTGCCTACTCTAATAAGAAATCCGTACATACGGCTTGCTGACGTACTTATATTGTCTACATGGTTTTGGAAAGACAGCTCTCGGTCGAAGGTAACTCCAAGATCCTTAAAATTAGATGGTCTGTCTAGAGAATGATTGTCTATCTTATAGTCAAATAGAACTGGATCATATCTTAGTGTATACGACATTACGCAACACTTGGCAGGATTCAACGCTAGATTATTACGACTACACCATTGGCTGATCTGATTAAGATTGTCCGATAGTTTCTCACAGTCATTCATCAGCATACAATGAAAAATTCATAATGATGATATAATTTTTTTATCGCTTGGAGCACACGAAAGGTAATCCCTATAATGTTCAAAGAACGTTTTGCGTTCTTAGGGAGGATAGGAACAGGAGGTGGGTATTGGAATTTTTTTTTAACTTCTGGAGATTATATGTTCGGAATACTCCTTCAGGCGATGAATTCCAGAGCCTAGCCGTTCCATGGATGAGGAGTTTTGATAAAGTACTGTTCGACATCTTTCGATGTTGACAACGAAAGGATGTGCTGACTGGACTTTGTCTAGTTCGTCTGACTGGTATTGCTAGTGAAGGAATGATAGCAGAGATTTCCGAAGAACATTTCCCGTGGAAGTATCGATAGAAAAGTGAAAGGTCGTCGACCTTTCTACGGTGTTCCAATGTTGTCAAAGAGTGAGTGAGTGTGGCGTCACCCACCAGGCGAATGGCTCTTCTCTGGATCTAAGAGCATCAGCGTATGTTCTGGTGCTGAGCCCCATATGTAGTAAAACTTGGTGGGTATCTCTGGAAAGTTTCTAACATTAGGTATAATATCAATAATATGATGAACTTCTACGAATAAGAATATTGAGACGGGAAAAGTGTTGATCGCGTTTCTGTATACTTCCACGGGAAATGTTCCTCAGAAATCTCTGCAATCAATCCATCACTTGCAATACCAGTCAGACGACAGGCCCACTCAGCACATCATTTTGTTGATAACCTCCAAATATGTCGACCAATACTTTACCAAAACTCTTTCGTCTACACCGAGATAAAGATTTAAAGCGCCAGCATAGTCTGTTCTTCACTGTTATCAAGTCCATCATTTCAAAAAACGAATATAACTGTGAAACAAGACTTGACAAGACAAGACGTGAGAATGAAATGACACTTATATAGGGGTCAAATGATTATCATTTCAATATTAAACAGCAATATCATAAAAATGAAATAATACTCATATCAATATGATTTGCTTTCAATTTAATAGTCATATTATATACTCATAGTATAAACACTCACCTCTAAGTAGAGTTTTTTATTCTAACTACAGTGCATCAAGGGCGCGACACCCAGCACACATTATCTCAATTTGCCTTTGATGAAAATGCTTACAATTTGAAGTATTCGTTCTACTTGTCACTATCTTGGATAATTAGTTGACATAGTGGCCAAAACTTTGCGTCAGTAAATAAGGGTTCGCGAATCACGAAACGAAAACAAAGAAACCTTAATTTCTTCTGATGAATTGTTGGCTAGGATGCTTGTGAATTTTGAAGCAGCAAATGAAATTATATTTCTGAATAAAATTAATACATGTGTGTCCAAGATAAGGATACGAAGACATCTTTATCTTGGACACACTGTATGCGCATAATACAATCTATCACCGATATAACTGTGTGAATCCAAGCTTTTGCTACTATATGGTGAATAGTGGAGTATAATTTGAAAATACAAAATTTCATCCAAATTGGGAGAATTTCCGATACATTACCGAGTCATCGTGAAAACACTATAACGCCCTGATGCAGTCCAACTTCCTATAGTTCCTTAACAAATCCTCTACTTAGGGGGCATATGAACAAATATGTCCCTGAAATTTCTTGAACTCTCAATCACTCCACTTTTTCGGAAAAAAAAATCACCCTGTGAGAAGGGTTCACGAGCTGCTGCGGGCTAATATTACCTTAATATCAGGTATCCGTAGACTACTAACGATTGTGATGAAACAAGTGTTCATAAGTGAGTGAGATGACTCATTGTGGTGAACTAGTATGACAAAGATGGTAAATAAAGAAGGGATGGAACTTAAATGATACTTGTATAACTGTGAAATGACATCTTTTAGGATTCAAATGATCATCTTTCGAATTTCATCTCTCAATCAACACGATTATAGGTTTTTCAAATATATGATGAATTGACATTCATCATACAGGACGTGAAAAGAAATTCTGAATTGAGAAAAACCTGAGGTCTATAAAAATAACAAGTTTCCATCGTTCAAGTTCGAACCCCTTGATTGGGTGAAAGTATTGGAAAGGAACATTTTCAGATATATTTATGAACACAAAAACATGGATATACAGGGTGTTGCGAAATTCGACCGACAACGCTTGACAGGTGATAGCCCTCGTGATTTCATAATCACTGAGATAGGGAGACAAGGTCTTCAAGTGTTCAGTTCTCGAGATACAGGGAGTTGAAGTTACGAAATTTAAATAGGTTTCTCGCAATATCCCAGGAAAAATTTAATATAATGCATTCAAATTCGGTATCTGGTTTCATCTTTCAATGGTTAATTTTTTGACTAGAAAGACATTCTGAGAATTTTACCCAGAGGTGCGCTACAGACGGTTGTGAAAACTTTTCCTTCTACATTTTCTACGCCACTGATGAAATTTTTATTTTCAATTTCTCGAATTGATTGTCCAATTATGTTGAAAAACTGCATCATCTTCAACTGAGCTAGAAAGAACAGTTATCGAGATATTTGACCCAAAATAGATGTTTGCATAGTAATTTTGCATCTTCTTCAGTAGTAGAAGATTACAAACATTTTTGTTCTCTCTCTATTCGTGGAATATCGATTTCTGTTCAGCTACAGAATGAGATCTGAATAGTATCTAATCTACTCAACACCAGAAAAATATTTTTGCAATTTTCTACTACTGGAAATGATGAAATATTACTATTTTGGGTCGAATATCTCGAAAACTGTTCATTTCAGCTCAGTTGAAGGTGATGCATTTTTTGAACAAAATTGAAGAATGAATTCGAGGAATTGGAAATATTTGAAAATTAGTCAGTGGCGTAGAAAATATGGGAGGAAAAGTTGCCACACCCCCCCTGTAGGGCACCACTGGATAAAATGTCCGGAATGGCTTCCTGGTCAAAAAAACTACCCATTCAAAGATGAAAACATATACCGAAGTTGAATGCATTATATTCAATTTTTCTTGAGATATTGCGAAACAACTATTTTTATTTCTTAACTTTAACGCCCAGTATTTCTAGAACTGAACACTTGAAGACCCTATGTCCCTATCTCAGTGATTATTAAATCACGAGGGCTATCACCTGTCAAGCGTTGTCAGTCGAATTTCGCAACACCCTGTATATATAAAGAGATACATTGAGAATTCGCATTCTCCATGTGATGAGAATATCAATTCTTTCATGGTTTATTCAACAGAAAACAACTACTTTCCTGGCTATATGCCACGACGAATATTGAATTGAATTTCCTGAACACACGATGAGAATTTGAAAACAAAATCTTCTGGAGTAGAGAATTTGCATCATATACATATATGCATATAGTATAATTCTGAATATTCAACAGATATAATTCAATGTTCCACGTGGCAAATAGCCAGGAAAGTAGTTGTTTTCTGTTGAATAGTCAGAATTATATTATATGCATATGAAGGAGAATGCAAATTCTCTACTTCAGAAGATTTGGTTTTCAAATTCTCATCGTGTGTGTTCAATATATGTAATTCAATTTTCGTCGTGGCATATAGCCAGGAAAGTAATTGTTTTCTGTTGAATAAACCGTGAAAGAATTGATATTTTCATCACATGGAGAATGCGAATTCTCAATGTATTTATTTTTTCATAAATATATATATCCATTTTTTTGTGTTCAGAAATATATCTGAGAATGTTCCTTCTCAATACGATTGTAGGTGTTCAGTTTCAAATCGATTAGGTAACATTTTCAAAACAAAAAAAGTGATTTGAAAATGTGTCTTGTTTCACGTTAGGAATGTTGACTTTTCACGTTCATCAGATGACATTTCGTCGTTGAAATATTTTATGTAGCACTTATAGGATGTTTTTGAATAGATACTTGTATAACTGGATCATTCTCGGTGTATAGAACGGCAAATAAGCTTTGGAATTCTTTGCCTACGGAGGAATTCCCAAGAACTTATGCATGACCTTCTAAAGTTTGAAAAAAATGTTCAACGCCTTCCTCCTCTTTCTATCCTCTCTGGGTACACACGATGTGCAAATATTATCGGACTTTTCTTCCATGCGCTTCAAGAGATGAAGACATTTCATTAATTCAATGTACCTCATTTCGTAATTTAAACGACTTGTTACTCAGATAGTTATAATGTAATTTGTTCACCGTGTTTTTGAAGATATTCGGAAAAATATCATCAATGGATCTTGTGATGATGATGATGAAGATGAAGATGATGATGATGATGATGATTTTGTTATATCACTAATTGATGTAGAATTGTGGAACGCTCCACTCTTTCTTTCTCTCCCTCTCTGCAAGTTGGTTCTTTCATGAACTAATATCTATTCATTACATCTTTTTCAAATTTTTATGGGACAGTGACTTGTTATACTGGAGCACTTTTCAATCCAAGCTGTGACCCATTCAACTGGAGGCTACATTTAGCATTAGTACAACAGAAGTTATTGAGCTGCCTTAATTTGCACACTAAAGATCCTAATATATTTGTATGAATATCTCAAAATCAGAATCCTTTTGTCAACAATAACTAGAGCTATGAATACTCGTATCAGAGAGTATATGATCATGACGAAAATGTTAAAACTCATAAACAGCCAATTCCATAGTTTATAGAAGTCAACTCCAGAAGAGGAAGGTCTTACTTCCAGTCTTTTCTCGCTTTTTTAGAACCTACGCCCTACGACTTAGTTATTAGTGATAATAGATATTAGCTATGAACTTGTAGGGTGATAGCAATGTAAATGAAAACTATATTGTTGACATAAACTACATCAATGAATATCAAATCATCCCGATAGTTTAAATGTTGATCTATTCAAAAATCAAGAAATATCGACTTGATGGAAAGAAGTCTAAGTGGTTGAGAAGGAAGCGAATAATTCAGAAGTCGATGTTGAAGATGCCATATAGAATAACTGATGAGTTCATCTGATTTTTAGTTATAACAGAAAATACTGAGATCATCATCGACTGGTTTCTAGATTCTGGACCCATTGATCACATGTCGGATTAGATAGAATGTTTTTTCAATAATAATCCTTGCGAAACAAAAATGTGAATGCAATGAAAGCGTAACACACACCACTCCGTCAGCAGATTGTGCGAACGAACAATAAAAGCTTCAATCGACAATCTCGTAGAAAATTAACTCAAGTGGACGTATATATCGCTCTGAGTTCACAATCCTAAGTTAACAGTGTGCTGAGTGTCAGATACAGTAGAAAACTTCGTTCCATGTTATTCTATCTTAATAAATATCAACTTATTGAAGTTTCAAAGGAGCTCAGAAAACACGAACTTCTGATGTGGAGCTTGTCAAATACCAACTACTGATGTGTAACTTTGTTCCTTTTGGGTTAGCTCTATCAAAGGGTGGAGTGTTTAAGTTTGTAAGTATCCTCTAAGTTTATTTCCGAACAGTTCAAGTTCTTGGTTCTGTTGGATTCAATTCTTCACATTCAACCTACTGACAAAGAAAAACTTTTTGTGTCGTTAGTAAGACAAAACTATCTCTCATCATTGTCAATTCACACAAATCTGCATAAAATGCTGTTCGAAATATCTACGCAACAGGCAATTCAACCAAAGGTATCCTGAATTGACAACAATGAACGAGAGAAAGTTTGTGAGATCACAAAATGATTTTATCAACTATGGCTCAAAGTTAAAAGTGCCTCCATCATTACCAAAACATGTTACTTCGAATGAAGACAATATTGTTGACGTTTTGGCATATTTTCATGCATATCCAGGAGCATCCATTCTCAGTACAGAAAAAGATTTGGGTGTATCACATACTTCAGTGCAAAGAATTTTGGGAAATTACAAAATGCATCCGTATGAATTCAGTAAAGTTCAAGCTCGCCAGGAGGATTCGGAATTTTTGTCGAAAATAATTTGGAGCGACGAATCA
Source organism: Phaedon cochleariae (assembly GCA_918026855.4). Lineage (NCBI taxonomy): Eukaryota > Metazoa > Arthropoda > Insecta > Coleoptera > Chrysomelidae > Phaedon > Phaedon cochleariae. Next base: position 29,037,317 of record OU896718.1, on the reverse strand, counting down.
AAATTCACGAGGGATAGGATTTTCAATAGAAGAAATTAGCATTTTTCGAATGATCATAACTTTCATATAACAAAAGAAATGGGTTTTCAAGTGAAATTTGACCTAAATGTTTTCTGTGCGTTGACGGAAGACGATTTCGAGCATTCGACTCTCAACGGGTGGAATGTTTGGCGGCACTTTTCCTTGGGAATCTGAAGTAGAGTTTGCTGCGAACATCTCTGCAAAGATGTTTACTTTCTCCTGCGATGTTGTTGCTAATGTGCCGTTGGATTTGGACAGTGGTGGAAATGAACTATTAGTGAAATCTCTTCCTAAACGAACGGGAGCCATTGGGACAATCTATGAGTTTCGATCTTATCTTGGAATTGTATGTTGTTTTCGGAATATCTATTGTTTGGCTGCAGTTATTCCTGGCATCAACGTATTCTGCTCTAGACGCGAGGTAAGGGTTTTTGCGCCAGCGATGGTAGGCTGTTTGTTTGAAGTCAACAATTCTAGAACAGTTTTTGTTGAACCAGGGTTCCGATGGTGATGATATTTTCGAAAAATGAGGTATGTTTGTGTCCATTCCGAGCATGATGATCTCGGATATTTCCGCAGCACACTGTGAAGGGTCCTCAGAGTCAAAGCATACTCTATGTCAAGGAAACTCGGAGAAAAACATGCGGAGACCGTTCCAATCTCCTGAATTGTGATGCCATATAAGACGTGGGGGTACCGGAGCAATTGATGGAATGAAAAATGGGCAGGTTGTGGAGATGAGTGTGTGGTCAGTATTGCCAAGTGGAGCTCGTACATCCATGGTGTAGGGTGCTGAATTATTAGTTAGGAATAAGTCAAGTTTGTTGGCTGAGTGGTTATTGGCATCGGGAATTCGTGTGGGTTCTTTGATGAGCTGCTCTAAGCTGTGAGTGATGGCGAAAGCTTCGACTTGTCGCCCGTTCTTTTAGAGTGTACGAGCCAAGCAGTGTTGTGTACATTGAAATCGTCCATGATGATGATTTCTGCTGCTGGATGGTTCTGTTGAATTTGGTCAAGCTTCAGAGACAAGAATTCGAAGAGCTCTTCATGGGATGGATCATTTGGTGATAAGTAGAGACAACAAAGGTATTTGATCTGTTTCTGGCTATCGAGTTTGAACCACATGACATAAAACTTATTCGGTTCCAAAGTTTTTTCTTGTTGACATGAGAGATTCGTTTCAGAGTAGAGGCAGAGACCTTCCTTGAATCTGAAACGTGTGTGGAGTTCGTACCCAGGACAGAGCAGATGGGTCGTATTGGTTGATGAATTGACCTGTGTCTCAGTAAGAGCCAATATGTCTGGCTCTTCAATTTGAAGGTGTCGATGGACATCATTGATGTTCTCACTTAGACCTCGGATGTTACATAGGTCTATCTTGAGGACTTTTTTAGTCGATGGTGAACCCCCTCTGGCACATGGATTTCGACACTCACCAGAAATGTTCAATGAATTGTGTATCTGAATATAACAGCAAGCTCCCTAACATAATCCTCCATTTTTCGGTTCATCTAACAAAAGTTCGGGAATTATCAGATTAGGTAAAATATTTTCAGCAACTTCAGCAAGTATAACTCCTTCACCACTGCTTCCTGAAGATGGAGATCTACTACTATCAAATTGATGTACTAACTTCATAATATTGAGAAAATATTGATAAGATCAATGAACAGTAGAATATTCAAAAATATATCATTATGACGTTACGCTTCAACTGGCAGAATCGAAAACTAAATGAAATGCTTCTGGTTTCGGATAGGTTTAGGACCGTTCCAGGACGATTCTGAAAAAACAACACAACAACAAGAACGCGTAAAAATCTTAGAACAGTTCCACAAAACCCGAACGCGACCGATTCTACTGCGCAAACTCCGGACAGTTCTAGAACAATAATAGTTCGAACCCGAATGAACCTTATACACACCGATATTTCTGACTCTCGTTATCCATGTAATTCCAGCGGCGACAGAACCAAGCTCAAGGCCAGACCAGGCTCCAGCGCTCCACACAGCGGCCCCAGCGGCCGCAAGAACGTCACCCTGCTGGCCCGGTACTGCAAGGAGCACGTGTCGCGGAGCTGCGACCACTCCGCGCTGGCCAACGCTACGCGGCTGCCGAGGCCGTGCACACTGGCCGAGAGCTTCCTCACCTCAGGCGACAGCCTGACGCTGGAGCTGAAGTTGGCCGACTCGACGGCGCTGAGGTGAGATAATAGAGAGTTGAAGTGTTGTCATGAACGTTAAAGTAAACGTGGAAATTGACAGCTACGCATGCGCATTTTCCAATTCTTCACGTTTGCCTTGTTAGTGGGCTTACGGGTGTACGTTATCTCCATATACGTATTAATAAACAATACGGATCATAACGGGTGCCAGGATGAAGCCAAAAATATGAAACAAATGAATATCCATAAGGATTTGGCGGCATGATACGCATGCGCCATGCGCTATTATAGTAGTCATCAAAGACATGCGTTTCGGTGGACAATGACGTTTACTAGCCTTTCAATCACAGCAGTATGTGTCTGATCGTTTCAAAACTTTTCCTTATGGATAGTCATTTGTCTTCAAAAATCGGCTTCATGTTTCGCTATGGAAACAGATAGAGATTATCCGTATTGATTATCAATACGTATATGGTTATCTCACGTTCCTTCACGTATACCTTAAATATCAACGTACGTTAACCAAAACGATACTCGAAATATGCCGATGAGTCAAAATTATCAAATTCGAGATCACCAACGAGTTTTGCATCAAGGAGTCCTCTAATTTTGACAGGAATAAATGTTCGAATCTAAATACACAACCAAAAATGACCAATACAAACCGAAAACAAAATGTATTATCACGTTATGATGACAGTGACGACCAAAGTGGCGACTTCAATTGATACGTAAACGTTATTTTTCGTACGTTAACATCTACGTGGAGCTCTACGTACAGTGATTACTTCAACTCTCTAAAGATTAGAGTCTTGCCATAACACCACTATACGGAATATATTGCCACGGTGGTGAGTCAAGAGCGTATAAAATTGTCTTGTAGTTTGTTTTGCCAGAAGCGTGGTGGTCATTGGAGTAGTGTTCCTTCCTCCGAACACTGAACTCGAGCAGATGTGCTAGACAGAAATGTGTAGTACAACCGCCGGAGCAGAACAAGAAGGAGGTTTTAACGGTTTTTACCATTTTTTTTTCTCCAAAAACGCGAGACTCTCCCTACACTGATCACGTCTGAACAGCTCCCTCACCCTCTTATTGGGTACCTACCATCAGGGAGATAAACTATATGTAGGGCCTAGCCTTAGGAGATAGGTATCTATGACGAATACCTCGCATATCCACTCACATTCCCTGGCCAACACAACAACAAGATGAGTAAATATATGATTGTTAAAGTGTTTGAAATGTTAATATTGGAATTTTAGGTGAGGAATATTCTTTTAACTTTCTGTTTGAAGGTGAATAAAGATATACAGTAAATATAAATACTACAATATTTGTTGAAACTACTACTCAATCTAATAATTGGAGAATTGCTGCCTAAATTTGTATTTCGATAATCTATATTGAGAAAGAAATTATTGCGAGTGTTCCTAGGAGGAATATGTATAGAGAAAAATGATAATGATGTTGCACAGTCATAGTGATTCCTTAGAACCTTGAACGTGAAGACTAAGTCAGTGATTATTCTTCGTTTTTCAAGTTTCAAAATACCAAAGGACTGCCGAACTAGATGAATATTTTCTTTGTTGTAGGTTCCATTCATTTCAAAATTCAGAAATCTTACAAATCTATTCTGTACTTTTCCGATCCGTAGTTTATGTACGGTATATCCTGGATTCCAAATCACACTTGCGAAATTTAATTTGCTGTAAACAAATGCAAAGTAAAGAGATTTCAATGATTTCTGAGATTTAAAACTTTTACAAATTCGAGTGAGGAAACCTAACATTTTATTACATTTACTTATTATATAATCATAATGTTTGTTTAAATTCATTTTGGAATCTAAAATAAGCCCTAGATCTCTGATTTCCTCCACTGTTCAATACAGTACCAGACATATTATAACTGAATTCAAAATTCTTGACGTTCTTTGTGAAAGAGATAATGAAACATTTATTTATGTTTAGAAATAATCTATTCTTTTCGCAATATTGTGAGAACCTCAAAAGATCAGAATTTAGTTTTTCACAGTCCTCACGAGACTCGACATTAGAATATATTTTCAGATCGTCTGCGTAGAGTAGGAAATTAGAGTTTACGAATCACTTTTTCACGTCATCAATGGAGATCAAGAATAGCAGAGGACCTGAGTGTGAGCCTTGTGGCACTCCTGAGGTCACTGTGAAAGCTTCAGCCTGGTAACGATTAATGTTCACAATTTGGCATCTGTTAAAAACGTACGAAGAAAACCACCGTAGAAGATCGCCATGTACTCCAACTTCAGAAAGTTTCAGCATCAATATGTTATGATCGATTTTATCGAAAGCTTTACTGAAGTCGGTGTAGATAGAATCCACCTGAACTCGCTTATCCATCTGATTACAAATATATTGAGTGTACGTTACTAAGTTTGTCTCAATTGCACGGTTTGCAAAAAAAACATTTTGTTCTTCGATAATTGCACCTTTCAATCGATTGAACATTATGTCGTGTAAACCAGACTTTCAAAAACTTTTCCCATAATGCAGAGTTTGCTTATACCTCGATAATCTGTAACTTGTTCTCGATCTCCAGAGTTTTTGAAAATTGGAATGAGGAATGCAGTTTTCCATAAAGTTGGAAATGACCTTCCTTTAGTGATAAGTTGAACAATTTATTCAACGGAACATATAACTATTAGCGCATTTCTTTATAAAAAGTGCTGGAATACCCTCCGTTCCACTTCCCTTCTTCTCATCGAGATCATATAGTTTTTTCAAGACTTCTTCTTCGTTTAGGTTGAAAGTAGCAAGTGTGAGATTGCTTTTGTACTCAAAAAGAACAAATGATAAATGACTAATACTTCCTCCGAACGAAAAGACCGGGGTTCGATCCCTACTCCAGTTAATTTTTTTTCAAAGTAATTAATCGAAAAAATACTAAAGAGGCATTAATTGGTTAGGTCGAAAGTGATTCCTTATTTCAATTATGTTTCTTCTCAGGATCGGCCTGAAATTTTCAGTTTCTCATGCCCAGCGAGCAGCGAGCGAGACGCAATATTACCTCGCTATGGTGCTATGGTTAGACTCTAGTAAAGAGAGATAAACAATTGAATTTCAGAAGATGACGCATTGAATGTTAGATGGCGTGATTCCTAATGCGGCTCAAGGTAGGTAAAACTTACGAACATCATTTCTACCAACCTCCGGTACGGCTACATCGCGAAATGTATTCCCTATCCTCATTAGTCATAATTCGGTCACAATTGTCATATCTCAAATTGAGTCACGTGATATTCAATTTGGAATTATTTCAAAATATGATCTTCTCGGTGAAAAATTGATGCATGTAATTTTGGTACGGCACCATACTAAACTCATCGAGATTCACCCACGCCATCATATTGTGTTTACCAAAGTAGACGAAAATCAAGGAATTGTATAACAGGAAAGGATTGAAGTGCGTACACCAGAGGTTTATTTCATCAATGTTGAGAACTTCGCGTAATCCCGTGTCAGGCATATCAATATATATTGCCGGATGTGCTGATTTTCTTGAGGAAGAAAGTACTTCATTTACCTTGAACTGATAGGATAACCCAAAAAGAAGCATTTTCCTGAATTCACATGGAAGAAACCTTTTTTTTTAGGAAATAATTTTGTTAAAACTTGTTCTCAACAGTAGATGCCTCCACAGTATTTTTTCAGGGATGAATGAGATGAAAATATCCCTCCTGCATAAAAAGGGATACCACTTTTTTCAAAGCATCTAATCTTACTCGGTCTAATTGAAGCTTCTTTTTAGAAATACAGTAGTGTTTTCTGGAAGGAAGAAAAATATCTCTCCCGGTTCAAGGAGGGCACAATTTTCTTTAAACCATCTAACCCTAAGCGGCCTAAATGAATTTGAGAAAACAGAATTGAAAAAGGAGGAAGAAAAGCTCAGAGTCATCTCCACAACTTTAATAATGATGCAGTTATTCAACGGGATATGTTTCGAACTTATACAATTCTATCTTCAGCCGTATTTTAGGAATTAATGGAGGTGAACATTATTTGTTTAAGAAAGGTGCCGATATCTCTCATCATAAGTTTTGGAAGGAATAAACGGGTTTTCATTCAAAATGAAGGGCCCCATGCCCTGAGAACGCGCACTTATAAAATCAAAAGTCAAGTCCTAGAAGACCAAATGAAAACCCGTTTATTTCTTCATCACTAACGTCTAACGTCATTGGAGGTTGGGGAGTGTCACATTACACACCTCTATTTCCCTTCCTCAGTTATGTAATATTTAGGTTTGTTCAGAATGAAACAGAGATTTATTAATTTTGATCGAAATATGATACTTGTAAATAAAAAAGTGAACAAACCTCGGTAGGAAGATTCATTTCTGTCTCGTGATCAAAGCTAACCTCGACGCTTTGCGTCTCGGTTAACTAACTAATCTCATGACAAAAATGAATCTCTCCCCACCTCGGTGTGTAATATACTATTTCCGAGACTATTTCGTATGCAAGTATGATATTTTTTTTTTAAGTCCATGGATATGACAAATTTTGCACAAGAGATGTTTTACACACAAAGTTGAGTTAAGAACTGATTCCAGAACGGCTCTTCCTTGGTACATGACGACCTTGCTGATTTCATGGAAACGGTGGATTCAGGGTAACAAAACTCTGGGATCAGCAATGTCAGCATCTTCCTGTGGAAAGCTATGTTGAGTGGAAACATAATTGATATTTCATCATAGTACTCGAGCAATCGGACTTTACTATTGCTCCACCCTTTATATCGTGGTTTCTCAAAATGCTATTCGATTTACCTAACATGGAATCGGAACAAAATCTCTTTCAAGATTTGAAATATTCGAACGACTTCATGTAAGGAACTCGAAACTCCGAACTCCAAACTCGAACAGAGCCCTCTGAGCAAATACAATCCCTATTTATTGTCCAGCGATTCCATTTGCTGTCAAATTCTCTCCCGACCGTTTCCTTGGAATACCGAAATCTCTATTTCTTGAGCCAAATTCATACATGACAGCACGTTTTAGTAGAAATGCCGACGATGTCTCCGTTATTCCGTTTACATGCTGAATAGCTCCAAGCTCTCTGTGTCCAGAGATAAGCATGCATGTTTGCTCTGAGGCTATATCTGCAGAAATGTATTCTTATTACCTACAAGGGTTCTAGCTTTGAAAAGTTACAGAGTGTTCTCGAAATTGCGGCATTTCTTCATTCGTTTCACTCATTCCACTCATTCCAAAATGAACGTTTTTGATTGGTTGGAATATCTGTGTTTCTGTATTTCAGCTGTTCATTGGGTTCTGAGTACCCACATGCTGTGTTTTCAAATTTCTATTTCTCTTACTCATTGAAAGTTTGAACAAAAATAGAACAAAATGACTCACCAACAGCAGGCTGTCATTGATGTCATATACAGGGTGTCTGTAAAAAGTTGGGACATGGCTCGGCTGTGGACTCTTGGGAAGAAAACAAATTGATTAAGGCCAACTTATCTGAATCCAAAACCATACCGTTGAGTTGGTACAAGGCGTTGAAGTTTTTTTGGAAAATAGTTTTGCTCATAAAAGGAGTATAGGCTGAGATCGATTTTCATAATATTTGGCATGGCATGTTTTGTGACTGTAAGTCACGTTTTGAGATGTTTTTGATCATCATCAGTGACCTGCAAGTGCTCCAAACAACCATGTTGCCATACAAATTTGGTGATAACTTTTCAGAGGTCGGACTGGAAACTTCGAGTTTTTTTTTTTCAGGAAGATATTTCCTTCAGAAATATTTTTTGTATCGTATTAATCTTTGATAAGTCTCGAGGTTCATATGCAAATAAATAATTTCTAATCTGAGGCATCTTATGCATTTTTCAAAAAAATAATCTGGTTGGGACATGGGTTGATTGTAGATTCCTGGAATAAAAATGAATTGATTTTAGCCAACTAACCTATATCAAAAATCGTTTCGTTTAGTTGGTACAAGGCGTTGAAGTGCCCACCTTAGGTACTGAATAGTTATCGCTAAACTTGTAATGCGAGAGTTCTTGTAAAGTCCGCAAGGACCAGCAACATATCAGTTTGTTCACAATAAGAATACATTGTAGCCATGATCAATAAACAGTCAGACTAATTAGATTAATTTTCAAAAATGCGCAGGATGCATCATATCAGAAATTATTTATTTGCAAATGAGCCTCGAGACTTATCAAAAAACAACACGATACAAAAAACATTTCTGAAGGGAATATCTTTCTGGAAATAAAACTGAAAGTTTCCAGTCCGACCTCTGAAAAGTTATCACCAAATTTGTACGGCAACATGATTGTTCGAAACACTTGCAGGTCGATGATGGTGATCAAAAACATCTCAAAACGTGACTTACAGTCACAGAACATGACATGCCAAAAATTATGAAAATCGATCTCAGCCTACTCTTTTTATGAGCAAAATCATTTTTTCCAAAAATACTTCAACGCCTTGTACCAACTCAACGAGACGATTTTAGATATAGGTAAGTTGGCCTAAATCAACTCGTTTTTATCGTAGGAGTCCACAGCCGAGCCATGTTTCAACCTCTTACAGACACCCTGTATAATAGAGAGAGATTCCATGAACGCAAGACCTTCGTAATTGAAAGCTGAATACTCCAGGATATTTTGCTCATTTCACCCCCAAACTCGAACATTCATAACTACCAAGCAGGATCTCTTTCAGTGTATTTGGATACTTCCTAGGATGACCCTCAAGTAAGCCTCACAACCTGCTGAGTGGGATAGCTGAGCCAGGAGGCGTAAACTCGAAAAATTGCACCTAAATGAACATATTATACCGGGTGGCTACGGAAGTATTGCCTACGGAATATCTCAGTTATTGTATGAAGTAGGTTTGTGAAATTTGGAGCGTCGATATAATGACATAAGAGCTAGAATTTGAGCATATTGACATGTCGAAGTTAACTTCCGGTCTGACCGGAAGTAACATCAACTTCCTTATTTTAAATGGAAACCCTATTTTTTTTTCTTGTTGATTTCTTGATGATCTCAAGTTGATTTCTAACCAGAAAGTAGATCAGAAAAAAATCTGTTTTTTTGTTATTTGAAGAATAATAATTGGATTTTTTGGTATTTCATCTCGAAAAATTACTTTCTATTATATCATTATAAAGGAATGGTTATGCTGAATAGTACAGGCAAGAAAAAGTTGTATGTTCCTATTTAAGTTATGGACCTACAGAGTATTGTTTTTTTCCCAATTTTTCCAATATTTTTTTGGCGGCTTTTTATAACGCCGACGAATGAAAATAAAATATCACAGTAGTAGCAACTGTTATCAAGTGACGTATGGTTTCCATAACCAACTTTTCAATTTTTGGCTTTCATTTTGCTTCCACGGCCTACTCGGTGAATTTGAATAATAATTTTTTTCTGATCTAGTTTCTTGTTACATACCAACTTGTGATATGTCATTAGATAGGGAATTGAATGTTGAATAAAGCGAAAAAAAAAAATATGATCTCCATTCAAAATAAGAAAGTTGATGTTACTTCCGGTCAGACCGGAAGTTAACTTCGACATGTCAATATGCTCAAATTCTAGCTCTTATGTCATTATATCGACGCTCCAAATTTCACAAACCTACTTCATACAATAAATGAGATATTCCGTAGGCAATACTTCCGTAGCCACCCGGTATATTATCTCCTCACAGATTATTTGTTGTTCTGGCCTAATTGCAGGTTCGCACCGTTTTTTTGGATAAGGATCATGGACGTATAAACAAAGATAAGGATCATATCGAACGAAGCTGCATTTTTATTTCAGAGAAAATATGGGAGGTAAAGTGTATTTTGTGTGACTTTGTGAAGTGGTGGTTGAACTTTTGGACATGGCAAAGCTGTAATTTAACAATAGAAAAATGTAGTTCAATTCGTCACGACAAAATTCACGAACGATTCGAAACAAGGACAACTTCAATCGTCCCAGTGAACACAAACATCCCTGGAAAGTCACATTCATGTCTCGCTAGGTAACAATGCCAATTACAACAAAACATCATTGGTACTATTGCCAGGGGACTCTCTATTTTACATAACATTCGTTGCGCATTCTCTTCGAACTTTTGGAGGTTATAATTAGTTCTTGGGAATACTTCAATTTGCAATGAATTCCTAAACCATGCCGTTTTATAGACGAACGAGTTTTGGTAGAGTGTTGTTGACATTTCCAAAGGTTAACGACGAATTCGTCTAACTGGAATTGTTAGTTGCAAGTGATGGGACTATATCAGAGATTACTGAGGAACATTGTCCGTGGAAATATCTATAGAGGAGTGAAAGCTCGCCGACTTGTCTATGGTGTTCTAATAAGGTCAAAGAGTTAGTGAGTGTGGCATTAGCCACCAGGCGAATGGCTCTTCTCTGAATGGAATCTGAGAGCATCAGCGTATGTTTGGGTGCTGAACCCCATACATGAGAACAGTATTCTAGAACTGTCCGTATTTGTGCTTTGTAGATCATGAGAAGCTGTTGAGGTGTGAAGTAGATTTTCGCACGAAAAAAAATGCGAGTTTTTGTGAAACAGCTTTTGCGATTTGTTATTTTCCCATGAAAGTGTATTGCTTATGCTTATACCGAGCATAGCTATAGTGGTATTTGTGGACATCGTTATATCAGGCATACTGAGTTCCGCCTTTCGGGAAAAACTACAGGCTTGAGTTTTGGTGTCATTGAATTCAACTAGGTTGTTGGATCCCCAGGCCGTAATTTCCACAAGATTCTTCGTCGTAAGTTCTTAGTTTCTCGGGAGGAAATTAGAATTTTAGAAGAGGACGCAGTATGGAGAGTACTATCGTCTGCATAGCTGTGGATAGGTTGCTCGCAATAGATCGTTGATATGAAGTAAAAACAATGTTGGTGCCAAAATTGATCCTTGTGGAACGCCAGAATTATTGATTATGGTATCAGATCCACACTCCACCACCACATGAAGCGATCTGCCTGAAAGAAAAGTCGTTAAAAGATGGCATAGCTGAGGTGGTAAAAAAATAGAATTCGTAACACTTTTTATAAATGAAAATTCTCTGCTCTGCCAGGAATCGAACCTAGCAACCTTCCGGCGTTTTAATTGCTAGTCGAGCGCTCAACCACAGCACGATGCTACCGATTGAAAACCATGTAGATGTTCAAAAATAAAACATAAAAATTCTTCAAAAGGAACGGTGACAGTTAAAAAATAATGTTGGACACTAAATCAACTTCACATGATTACTCTCCAAGGGAGCCCCCTATCAGAGGCGGCCAATGTAGGCCTCGACGAGGATTTTCATTTGAAACTCTGGTGATAGTCATGTGCGAGCCGACTCGTAGAAAATTCCTTCATTTTCGCGAAAGCGTGTGAGTTGCTCGAAGCAAGAAAGCTTGTACGTCAGATGCTGCCATGATCTTTAATATTTATCGATTTCGCAATTGTTAGAAACATAAAATTGAAACAACAACTTATTTTGATATTTCAAATTGAGAGAGACTCTGTGCCGAGAAATTTGGTAAGGATGGGTGGGGTATTTTCATTGCCGTTTTGCATTTGAATATTATCATCAAAGTCATGTAATGCGGAATTCGGCTATAAAAATAGGCAAGTAGTCTGACTCATAAAATAAGTATGACTGAAATTCGGTACTCAATCGGAGAATTGTACATATCTGTTATGATGATGACAATTATTGATGGAATATTCCTATTCGGAAATCAACCACACATCTCCGTAAACACCTATTATTTCAATAAAGGTGTAATAGGTCTGTTCTGAGTTCGATTTGTAGCTAAGTGATAGCGGAGGACCGGGTTCGAATCCCGTGGCGGTCGTCTATTTGTCATTGAATGTATCGGCAGACATGTATTGGCCCTGATGACGGCCAGGGTCTTCTCCTATTGGTACCGGCCTAGTAATGCCCCTAGAAGTTGTGCCGTTCTGGCCAATTCTGGCCAGCATGGTATGGGCCAACATAAGGCCGACCGAAATTGTTTGCTGTGTCATGACTGCAGTGAAGAATATTATTAATGGAATCGACGTTACCATGGTAACCCAGTCAATTTCATGAATTGGGAGCTGATTTTGGAATCGATCATAGCATTTTGCATCCCAGGAAGATTAAGAGAACTGTAATAAAAGACAAGAAAACATCCCAACTGAAACATAAATGTTCTGAATCGCACAAAAATATGCCTATATTACGAGTTAACCAAACGCCGAGCGGTCGTGCATAAATGAATTCATTGTTTAATTTATCCACAGATTGACAGATATGGATTACCAATAAAGGGTTGTATTCCGTGCAAGCTGATTTATTCAAATTTATCACTCGTAGCAGAGCGCTTTCGACTGTTGGGTCATCATCAGTGCATACCTGTGAGTGAGTAATCTGCTTTTAGCTATCGGAAAACTTTGGAGAAAATTGGAGAAATTAGAGATTCGAAATGTTTTTTTTTTTGTAAGAATTGTTTATCAAATTTGAATTTGAGACTTGTTAATAGTTAAATACGAATTTCGAAATCAATAAAAGTGAGGTCACTTACTCGTCAGGTTTTTTTATTTCTTTTCATATTCCAGAGTTGGGTGGTTCCTTGATGTTCTATTTTTGTGGGTTGTCTCATTAGAATTTTCACTTCCTTCGCGGTTAAAAGCTTGAGTTTTCACAGAGATTTCTGAGAATAATTTGTCACAAACCAGTTTCTTAAACCTCTTTTGGGTTAATAGGATACAAGACAGATGAATTTATTCAATTTCTGATTACATCTGGAAAAACTTGAGTGAGTTCTCATCAGGCTCAACTGGGTTTTCCTGGTGTATTCACTTGTTGACTTGTTGCATTTTTGATAATCCAGACTACTGAGTGAATTGTAAGTTGGGTTCTCATTAGACCAACAAAACATTTCCATCTTAGGGACTTTTGGTTATCTATTCCTCTTTTCATATTGTTCATCTTCACTGATTATTTTATGACAATAAACACTCTTAACTATTTCTTTGACACATGTCATGTCTTGGATGCCATGTCATGCATGTCAACTCATATTTGCTTTCATTATTCCAGTACGTTCCATGATAATGAAACCAAGTTATGTCACTCATCAAGTTCACTTCAACACGACATGTCGCGGCCGCAATTGTTGCCTAATGAAATGTAATCTGTATTTCACCCCTTTTTGAAAAACAAATTTTAATCTGTTTGTTCCGTATTCAACTATTATGTTGATATCTTTTTACTAGACTAGAGATATTTTTATGGACAAATCTCCTTATCAACCTGACGAGTAAGTAACCTCACTTTTATTGATTTCCAAATTCGTATTCAAATATTTTCAATTTTCGACTCCATGATAATGTCTTTTTCCAAAACCAAGAGTTGATTAACAAGTAGCAAGTCTCGAATTTGAATTCAACTTAATTAAAAAAAAAATTATAAAACAATTTTCACAAATTTTTTCAGAAAATTTTATTTTCAATGTTTACAATTTTCACCAAAGATTTCCGATAGCTAAAAGCAGATTACTTACTCACAGGTATGCACTGATGATGACTCAACAGTCGAAAGCGCTCTGCTACGAGTAATGAATTTGAATAAATTATCTTGCACGAAACACAACACTCTCCTTTATTTGTATGTATATAAGTGCACACATCAGCTAAGTAACCCTCAAAGATATGGATAATATCTCATTCTGTAATGTCGTGTCGTTCATTGGATATCTATACATTCTTTAGTTACTTTCCGTGCAAATGCCCAGCTGTTACGCTACTGCGAGCTGAAATCGAAAGGAACATTTTTGGATATAAAATGTATGCCGTTGAATACTTGATTCCATTAGACACGTTCCTTTGGGATCTCTTCGTATCCAAATGGAAAATGCTTTCCATTTATCGATGCCCGACTTTTCGACAGAAATGGATGATAGTTGAATTCGGAAGAACTATTATATCATGCAGATCAGAGATCAAACAGGTGCAGGATTTTATTCAATCACTGATTCATCGGATAAATCAAACCTCGACTTCCTCTCCTTTGATAAGACTCAGATTCAGGTTTTGACTAACGTCTTCAAAGTGATTGAATCTTGGATACAACTTGTGAACAACATTTTTTCATCGAAAGAGTTGAAGTTTCCACGATCAAATAACGTTCAACATTTCCAAAATCACGTTGAAATCATTAGTGTTATCGTGACGAACGTAAAAATCATGAATGTGATAATGTATAGTATATGGTCCTTGGTCCAAGTTCATCCAATCAAGTTATAGCGTTACTGAGACTTGAGCAGAAGGATATAGGGATAATGCGAATAGTAAGTACTTAGGTCAATGAGAAATATGGAGAATTGGTGAATTGGACGTCCTCATCACGAATCCGAAGTGATGTTTGACATATTATCTTTCTTCCTAATATAATTTTTCGGAAAAGTGGGTGGTTTCATGGCTGTTGGCGAGCAGTGTATATGACTGAAGATGACTCCACTTGATCATAATGTGTATTCTCCGTATATCTCCAACTCCGGCAAATTTTCAAAACCTTACAGAGCAGTTACGGAAGATACTAGGGTGCTTAGAAGTGAGACACTATAGGGCCGGTTGCATAAAAGCTCATCAATTATTTGATGTTACTTCAAATATTTGATGCTACGTTATAAATGGAATTCGATTGCATGAAAGGCCCATCATGTACCTAATGACATGGTTACTAAATCATCTGATTAACTTATAATAATGACTATTTAAACTAAAATCGGTTGCACAAAGGCCAATCAACTTTAGATGTCACATCAAATCGACTTATTCGTGGCATCAACTTAATCAGTGCTCGACCACTGGTTAATGTGACGACTAGAAAATGACTTGTGAGAGTTCCGCCAAATTATTTAGAATATTTCGCAGAATTTTTCTTCTTCGTAGTTCTTGTTTCATTTCAAAATGGTAGAGTAGGTAAATGAACACAATAATGTAAGTGAATGATTATTATAGGTTTTACAGAAAATGTCTATCTCTTCATTGTCTCCACTATCTGAAGAAGAACTACTGATTTTCAAGTCAAGAACCTTTCGAAATAGAAACAATCCGTTCAAAATGTATGATGGCAATGATTTCAATACCTTATTCAGGTTTTCTGTAACTTCTGTCAATCTGAATGTTAATGTTAATCAAGCAAATAAACCTATATAACCTAAAATGCGTATCAACAATGCGCGGAACGCAAGGAGCAGACAGATTTAGCGCTGTTGCCACGCTCTTCTCGTCATTAGTAAATGGAATGATTATTTTAACATCAGATTGTTTATGCAACGCAAATGACGTATAACATAACATCAAAGTTATTGTGGCATCAGTTGATTGTATGATTGATTTTTCTTAATGCAACCGGCCCTATGTATATAACATATATTATTATGTGACACAACATTTTGTAGGCGATTCAATCCTATGCAACTTCTACGTCGAAGACTCTAGTGGCAAAATGGAGGTTGAGCCGTCAAACACTGGCTAAAAAAAGGAATTCTCAAAAATTCACATGATTTGCTAGCAAATGTCTCAAAAACAATGAAAGATAGAGGAAAACCTATACTGATCCAATTCTGTAGACAATTTTATGAACTTCAATTTTGAATGGATAAACTTTTTTGCTGTGACGTACCGTATGGATGAGAAATCAAAAAAGGGACATCCTACGTCGTCCAGTGTTCTCGGCTCACCATGTTAGTTTGACGAAATTTCTAATTTATCAACTCCGAACATATCCCTTTATTATTTATAATTTGAAATCATCAGCGTATCATATGTTGAGGTGCTGAAAACAGTGATCTAAAATGAGCCGTATCAAAGATTTATATATGATGAGAAGCTATAGTGAGGTGCATGTGAAGTATAATAAAAATCCGAGTTTTTGTAAATCAGCTCTCACGATGGATCGGATTAGATATGGGTGTAAATGGTAGTACCAGATACCTACTGTTATATCAGGCATACAGAGTGTTCCTCTTTTCTAGAGAAAATACAGGTTGGAGTTTTGATGGCGTTGAATTCAACTAGGTTGTTGGTTCTCCAGGCTTTTATTTCAGCAAGATCTTCTGGACGACAATTCAGTATGTAGAGTACTGTGATCCACGAAGCTTTGGACACGACAAGTGGATATTCCCAACGGATCATTGATATGGAGTAGGAAAAAAAGCTATTGAATTTGATGGCAATGGTATATGACGATGCTCTGTCCACCACTACATTGACCGATATACCTTCTACCTAAAAGAAACCTCGACAAAAGAAGGCATATTCGCTGAGGTGGAAAGTCGTATGATGCTAGTTTGTGGGGCATACAGTCGAATGCTTTCGATATATCAAACGCCACAGCTAGAGATTCCCCATGTTTCTATAATGGAGCTTGACATGAATGAGTAACGTAATCAATTTAAGTTAGGTTACTTATTGATCTCCAGTTGAGAGGAGTAATAATCTCAATGTTTTTTTATTGGATTTCTCCATCACTTGTGATTGGCTGATAACAGAGCGATATATGCATGGGAAAGATTTTTGTTTTTTTTTATTATTATGAGGCCTCTAGCTATCTTCCAGCAGGTAGAATGGTAACCTATTGCAAAGCTTTGGTCTTAATTATGGTGTACACTTTCTGGCAATTATTGGTGAAATGTCATCGTTCTAAGACCTAGAATATAATCGTTTTTCAGACGTTTCAGAGATTATAATCAAATTGAGCAGGAAACTCCCAAGTAAGCACATTTGATTCACACAATCATTGTCTGAAGTCTGTATACATTCTTATTGGATGTTTGAACATGATCAAATAATAACTGCTCAGAACGTGAATGAATATCGAAAGATCATAAAGGATTTAATAGAATCATACAAGATATTCCCTATACCCGACTGTCTATGGAATGTACCATACAGAACCACTATGACTGTGGAAAATTCGAGAAATGTTGGTAATTTGGAGACAGCAGCATTAACGTACACATTACCCAGACAGCACTGGATATTCCTAGAATATTCTCTAAATATGCTAAAAAGGAGGAGTATATTCCGAATATTCATCGATTATTCCTAGAATATATACATGCCTCTGGAACATCTAGAAGGAATATTCCAAAGTGATGTTCAGGGAATATTCAGGTATGAATTTTCCAGGAATATTCCCAAATGAATATTCTCTCTTGTATATTCATGAAATATTCCCAACTGAATGTTCTGTGGGGTATATACATGAAATATTCTCAACTGAATATTCTGTGCGGTATATTCATGAAATATTCTCAACTGAATATTCTGTGGTGTATATTCATGAAATATTCCATGAATATTCCTATGTTTCTCAACACATAAATACCCATCATTATTTCAGAGTTGTGAGTATCGAACATCAAAATTAGATGTAAGGGGATTTTGAAACAAAAAGTATTTATGATCCGATTTCGAACAACGCTCTCACAAGAAATTGATATGTACAACATTATTCAATTCGATTACTGGCCTAGTGGTCAAGGCGTTGGTCTGATAATCTTGAGGTCACGAGTTCGATCCCTACTAGGGTCACTTTTTTTATTTTAGAATATGTTTATTGGAATATTCCAGGAATATTCAACATGGAATATTCTTTTGGATATATTCTATGAATATCTGAGGAATTCCCATTCGCATATATAGAGAATATTCCACAGATATTCCGGAATATTCCAGATTATTTCTAGAATATTCCAATATTCCAAAAGGAATATGATAGGGAGATTCATGGAATATCTGGTGCTGTCTGGGTATTGGTTTCCATCAAAGTCTCCAAATTGTCTCAACATGTACTCTAAAAAGACTTGTCAGTCTGAGACATTTCAATTTTATTGTCGACTGTTTATCAGATAGTCACTGAAAATCCCGAAACTCACAGAGAATGAAGTGTTCTCAATAATTCTGTAGATTCAACACCTTCTCCACTTGTTCAACAAAAGAAATCCACCTGTATCGTTCCAGGCCAGTGACTTTCAAGGCACTCTACGAGTTCGTGGACCTACACGTGGACGGGGAGCCCTACGGTGACGGGCCGTGCTCCAGGAGATTCGGCAACGTCGCACAAGGTGACAACGATGCTCAACACACGTTCCGATCTCCGAGGGACGTGTTTCTGTATGGAAGAGGGGGCGCAAAGAACATCAGGTAAGTGAAGTCAAAGGTGAAGCTCGAGGCCATTTCCATGCCGAATTCAATCGTCCTTGAGAGGGGACACCTTGTTGATACTGTGAATATTGTCTATTCAGTGTTTAAAGAAATTGAATAGAGGTTTCACAACACTGTATGTATGAAAATCATTCTCAAGAAAAGAAATGAAAATTATATAAATTTTCACCAGTTTTAACCCAGGTAGCACATGACGACTATATGACGTCTAATTGACGGCATCACATTCGGCCAAAAGACGTCTTTATTTCAACAAATGCGACGTCCAAATGACGTAAGTAAGACACATCCAAATGACGTCATATTTCAAAGTCTATTAGACGTCAGTATGTGTTTTCAAATTGGACCTTGAACTGACACTACTGACCAATTTCCGACGTCAATAAGACGTCTGTTTTTTTTTATAACATTTTGAGGTTAATGGTTATAATCTGGTGAGGAAGATAATCATTTGTGCTATGAAATAAATTTGCTACGAATGAAGATTTTATTAACAAGAAGGTATTACATATAGTTGAAAATTTCAGCGTCGATGGCTCCCCTTCACAGAGAGCTCTTTTGTATGTTTTGCTGTCTTTAAATGGCGGCCAAAACACTTCCTTTTTCAACGGCGTCAGCCAAGTTTCGTGAACAACAGCTACACTGTTGCTTCCACTGTCATCAAATTGTATTACACAATACATCCTGAATACTTTCACGTGAAAAACAGACTGTATAGAAATACCACTCAATCACTCAATATTTTAACATTCTTAACAAATCCAATGGCACAGACGCCGTTCACAAACAACACCCATTCGAACATGGACGATGGACAATGAACATGGCTTGACGCTGAACCACAGAACGGACCGCTGAACGGCACTAACGCCACTAACGGCAGTCGCGAGATGGTCGCGAGTCGCATACACAATCTCTTCGCGAAATTACTTGATCGCCATTGGCCATCTGGTCGGTAAGTGAGAATTGTCTTTGGCGCTAAATTTGAACATTGAAAATCAAGGGAAGCCTATGAAATAAAATACATTTTTATCATACATTTATACAGTTATTTAGATAAATCAATTAATTTATTTTATAACTTCGTTTTCCTATACATACATGATACTACTAATAATAATAATAATAATAATAATAATAGTAATAATAATAATGATAATGATAATGATAATGATAATAATACCCAAAAAAATATGAAGACCATAGATTGACGTCTATACGACGTCAAACAGTGGCTGTCCATAAGACGTCACATTAATGACGTCCGCATGACGTCATAATTTGGCCAAAAGACGTATGAGACCAAAAAAGACCTTAGATAGCGGTCCTATAGACGTCACATTCGTCAGTCTGGCTACCTGGGAATTGAACAAAAATCCTACTTTATAATGTCAATTTATCCTACATATTATAAGCAGAATACATAAAGGAGTTTCATTTTATATCTTACCACCCTGAATATATAACTTTCGTTCTACACAGCGACAACAATTTTCTAAGAAAAAAACAAGTCGAATCAAAAAGTTAAACATCACTATTGATTGTTCAAATCTCGGCCACCCCCCTCTAGAAATTTTATTTTCGATTCAACACGGTCACCAATGCATTCTCACACTCAGCACTCTCGAGAAGTCATAACGAACTGACGCTGGTTGGATTCGGATTTATTCGGAAATATGAAAGACATCCCGGCGATTGTTCCCGATTACTGCCGATTGATATAATAGGTCAACATGTTATATTAACGTAGGAATATCAGGATTTGCGGCAGATAAACAATTGCATTGTACTTGTAACTCGGGTTTCTGTTGTAATTATTTCCTTTCCAGAAACTCGAATTAAATGAGTATTAAAATACACTTCACCAGCGCTTATAATATGTCGACCTAGGACTATACAAAGTGAATCATCTAGGATGAAAATTATTAGCTGTAGGTGGATGATATTTAGCTACAAGTTCATGCGTTCAGAATTATCATTTTTCTAGAGGCGAAAGGTAATTGTTTCTGTAATAGGTATTATTTGTCTAATCACAAGACGAAACGGGTCAAGAAAACGTTTCACTTGGACCATATTTTGCCGTATGATGGATGATTCAAATCTGTGTCGTTCGCAGCAACTGGAGGTATAAGGGTGTTCTCGGATTTTATTTGTATTTGAATCGTTACAAAATTTAATTTTTGCAGAAACTGAAGCCCAATGATCATTGTTATCTTCAAAATTTTAATGCAATTGAACAGTATATAAAAAAAAACTTTATTTTTGCTTACCGACAGTTTCTTAAGTTTGACTTCATTACAATTGCTAAAGCACTGAATGAATCACCCTTTTATTTTTGATAAAATATTCTTTGAACATCGTTCTGACGGTATCAAATGTTTCTCAAGGATCAATCATTCTTTCGCCAAAGCGTGATGAAAAAAAGCTGCATATCTAAACTGAATTCAGCAAGGAAATACCCAAAATGGGCTATTACCTCAAATTCTTGTGGCATAGCCGATATTCCAAGTAGCACACGTTAATGAATGAAATACGTCATAATGAGTATATTCGAGTCCTCATGCATTGGTCCATGTCGTCCCACATCGACATCAAACTCACAAATGACGTCATATTTCAAATATCATATCCACGTATGATACTGGAGATCCACTATTTGCTATTGACAAGTTGGCGTTAACAAGTTATTTTGCTCCACTGAGAATTATATCGAATTTTGTATTCCAAAAATATAGAACTGCTTTCGTTACTAATTCATGGAAAACGATGAAACTGGGTTGATTATGTTCAATTCTGAATATTGCATTAAACTTCGTCGAGGAGATTGTTGTTTTGATGTAGAGATTAAAAATTGGTTAACATGAATATCTCCTGTCAAAGAAAATGGCCATGCGAAAGTAATTCATTTCATTGACTATGACAAGGTGACAAGGAGCTTTGTCTTGAGAACTCGTTTGTAATGATAATGAAACTGTTTCTATGGAAGAATATTTCGAGTGATTGTATCTCGCTAATAAAGTTTGTCTGAAAAATATGAAGATGTTACGAAGAGAAACAATAATTCATATAATTATGATTGATGATGGTTTCGGACAATATTTCTCGAGAAGATACTAGAATTCCTCAGACGTCTAAGGTAAGATCAGTTTCATTCATTGTTCAAATTAATAAACAATTATGTAAAACTAATGGAGCTATCAATCTACAATGAATTCACATATGGACCAAATTTTTTATGTCGTACCAATATTGGCATTTCGAAAAAGCTGTCCATTTGAGTAAACAATTGAACAATTCAATATATACCAGGAAGTCAGAAATGGAATTTTCATTATTCGAACCATGATGATGGAATGCTTGGGTAAAAATGAAGAGAAAATGTCCTAATTGGAAACATACGGAAGCGCTGACGGGACATGGTAGATTTTTTTTTATCTCGTAATAATGAGTTAGTTATATCTAATTATCATGAGATAACTAACTCATTATTACGAGTTAAGTATCTCATTATAACGAGATAAAATATCTCATCATTATGACTTAGTTATCTCATTATTATGAGATACCCCAATTCATTATAATGAGTTATTAATATGCAACGTTGCCAACATTTACTGATTTTCCTATTTAGTGAGAATAGACAATTAGACATCTCAATGAGAATCTATAGATACAATACATATAGGCATAAAACCTACTCATATAGGTTCATTTTGCAAAATCTATCAGATATGGTTGCCGACTCTGTGTAATTTTTCCTTCTATATAAATTGAGTTGTTTCAGTTATCGTTTCACCTGCATTTCACTGATTACTATGTCCTGATGTTCCAAAGAGGCATTCATTCCAGAAATGTTAAATCCTATCTGGAAATAACTCTCAATAAGTTGCTTGACATCCATATCCTCTACAATTCTATGACATATATCGAGCCCAGTTCAACAGAGAAGACAGAAAATAGTAATATATTTTATCACACAACTTCACTACAACTCTCTCGAAAAAATCTGAAGCCCAATTATACTATCAATGAAACATGATGGGAAAACTACACGACAACTGTGGCAACTCAGCAGTTGCAAAAATATTGTCTAAACATTTTCTGTTATCTCATTATAACGAGATGAAGTATCTCATTATTATAACTCAGTTATCTCATTATAATGAGTTAAGTATCTCATAATAATGACAAAAGTATTACAAAATAATGAAGTTGTTGGTAATCTTCGAAAAATGAAACGTTGTATTGAAAATCGAAGCATGTATAGCACATTAAAGCAAATGTGCAACAAAGAAGAACGTTTCTTGAGCACCTTTCAAAAAAAACCATACTCGTGAAAAATAGAGAAAATATGCTCAATCTAATCAACTTACACAAAGATTCCAACATATTTGACTTCTTCTTTTCCTTAATAAGTGTTATAATTGGAAACACCGCAAATGTTGACTAGTCACACCAAATTTTAATGTAGATTATTTTGCATACTTTCTGCGTGTCACAAGTAATTGTTCAAATCCCTTACTCCATCTCAGTTGGGCAAGTCAATGTTAGAATAGTTTATTATATAAGTTTTTCATAAGTGTAATATGTCGTGCGTCATTCAGAATTTATTAGAAATCGCATTGTTCGTATGATTCGTGATTTTTAGATGTTTACCGACAAAACTCACGAACACTTATGGAAGCAAGATATATCACATTGTGTTGTTGCTCAGAAAGTATCTCATATCGCCATAGCAATGTGAAAGTGAAAACAAAAAGTGTGGCATCAATAATCCCACACGCTCACGTGATCTCTGTTTGGTCTATGTAATATATGGATGATTATAATACTTGATTACCATATTTCAATACTTACGACTCTCATTGTATATACATTCATTTTCGTTAGAACTAATAATAGTTTAGGTTTCGGTATTTGTTATAATCTGCGAGACATAACCTCATTGCTGTCAATACTGTCATTTCTGTCTAGACCGGTGTGGCTTGGTCTACACCAGTGTGGCTCGGTTCTATACACCGTCGTGACTTGCTGTATTTTTGGTTGCGTGATTACGAGATGCGTGGTATTTTTCGACCAAGCTCTCGACAACGAGGAGAACTTCAAATTCAATTAACAATATGATTTCCACACCTATTTTCATTCTTTGGAGAGATAGGAATGATTCATTTACCAAATATTGATTCAAACATAGATGATAGACATATGAGAGGTTACCTATATGTATTGAAATAATATGTCACTTTGCACACTAGTTATGTATTATACTATTTCAGCTGTGTGTACCGTTTCGAAGTGAACAAGGACGAGCGCATCAAAATCACCCTTACTGAAATGACAATCAAGCATCGCGCCTGTCAAACTGTCATCAGCAAGGACACGAATCGTCTAGACTGTCTCGGCAACTCCTCTGCCACTCTCAGGTATGTAATGTTTTTTTGAAGCAAAGTATAACTGGATTTTGTTAATACAATATACTACCGATATACGTTGATAAATAGGGTGACACTTTTTTTTTCACCGCCTTGACACCATATATTGATCTTGATTGATCAATATATGGTGTTGATGAATATGAGAGGTATGATGCCTATGATCCAAAGTAACTAGTCGTTTCAACTAGTCGTTACGGTTAGGATCACCTCAGAAACGGGCCCATAGGGAGGGGGGTCCACTCCCCCCACTCCTAGTCGAGTTGGCAAATTGAGTTTGGAAAGAAAGTTAAAAAAAAAACGTTTCATGGTGATTGTTATTTATCTGACTTCAAACAAGAGAATCCCTATTTCAAACTAAGAATTTCCAACTTCATTAACATCGTAATTTTCAAGTTTGGTCATAAAGTAAATTCACATCTCAAGTTCAAACTAGGGACCTCCACATGCAAACTCTAACGTTTCGACTAGAGAATGCTGTAATGCTTGAAATGAAAATAATCTTATTCCAAATTTTGAGTTGAAAATATCAAGTTTCAATTCAGAAAATGAAATTCCCTGTTACAGGTTCCTAATCTGAAAATAAAATACCCTGTACAGTGTGCCCATGTTTTCAATGCATTCGCGCGATATCTCAGTTACCTTTGGAGATAGGGTAGTGGGTTTCACATTACTCCCTTAGTTTTTTGTGAAACCAATAATACCTCAAACAGAATTCTCACAGTCCTTTATATTTTTGGGATACAGGGCGAAGTACTCCCGTATCTTGAATATTTTCCAACTCATCGGCAATATGAGGACAGTGGGTTCCATATATTCCTACGTATAATTCAGTATGGTGTGCTAATTTTATTTCCGTAATCAATTTTGCCAAAAGAATTCATTCAAAGAGGACACCTTATTGTAGGTATATTTCTTTTCAGTTCAACTCAGATTTTCTATAGCTGATCAAACACATATAAAAGTTGGGATTTTGTTTTCGAAAATAAATTATTTGGACTCCATTATCAAAAAATGAGCGATTACATAAATGAAATAACTACGCCACAGTATTGAACGTAGAAAGTTATGTGAGGCCCCGTTCTCGAAAAGTGATAATTTCCAACTTCGCCCTGTATCTCGAAAACAATGAGGACTGTGGAAATTCTGTTTGCTGCATCATTCATTCCACAAGGAAGTTATAGGCTGTGATGTGGAAATCGCAACACTATCTGCAAAGAGAACTGAGATATCGCGCAAAAGATAGCAAAAGCATCGAAAACTGGACACACTATACAAACTCAGGATTTTCAACTTCGTACTCTTAATTTCCGACTCGTAGCTCATAGAAAATTGAGTTTCTTGTATCCTAGTATTCCCACTTCAACCTCGGAATTTCAAAATGTCCTACTGATGAGAATATATCAAGTCCAAAACGAATATTGGGAAATTCGAAAATAAGTTGACCAAATTTACTTCCAGAGAAATTATATTTCGGTTCGTCCCTGACTTCTCATAGTATTCTTTGGTTTTTATATGAGTAGGTGACAATGACCGACCTAGACCTAGACCAGAATACATGTAGTTCCCGGACTACTGCTCATATTGACAATGATAAACAGAATATAGAGAACAATATAATATTTTCTTCAAATGAAATGCGCCATATATTTTGATAGATCTGGATTCTTCAATTCATAAATCAAAATATACCTACATCGCATTCCATTCAAAAAGAATATATATTTTCTGAAATCCCTGTATATTTGAAGAGATATTGCAACACTGTCACTATAATTGGAACCTATATTAAGAATTGTATGAAATCTTCATCAAATTTATTTTTGATGGGTGGGAAACAAAAAAGATCAAGATCACATTAATGAAACTAGCCCTGTACATTCAAATTTGGACTCAAATCGAATTTTTATTGTTTCCTCAAAAACTAAGCTAGATATGATAACACAAAAAGTTGTTATTTCAATAGTTCAATCCGAGGTTCGATCTAATAAAAATTACTCAGAAAAACCGTTGGCGTTCAACGACATTCACTATGAATATAGATAAATTCACCCACTGTGATGCCACTGGAAATATTATTTCGAATCTAATTGCACTAGAAGAAGCTCCATGTCTTTATCTACAAAACCACAACATTTTATTTGAATTAATGAGAAGATAATTGAAAAATGAGTAGAAAAAAGATTTTTCATGGAGATATTAATACTCTGTTATCTCGAAAACGAAGTTAGTACATATGTTTATATGTACTTCATTTCGTAAAATATCACAAGGAATCACACTTTGATTTTTTGCGGTGTTATAAGATCGGTGTGAATTGAAGTTCTTCTGCAGGTTCTATGAGCTGCCCTGGGCAGACGTACCGGGCGTACCCAGAGACTGCCTTTGCGCCGTCGACAAAGACAAACTCATTCCCTTCACGTACGTCTCGACAACCAACGTCGTGGAGTTGAGGTTCAACGTGATCGGAATGAACGCTTCGGACGACTTCGATTCGTTGTTCTTCGAGGGCAGCTGGAAGTTCATCAAGACGCCGGGGTGCGAGAGGGATTTGAGGCTGAGAGGACCCAGTGGGGAGGTTGTGTTTTCCTATCCTCCTCCTCCAGAACAGGTATGGAAAGTAATATCTATCAGTATTTCAATGTTATGTGTAATGTTACATCAGATATTATCGCAATCTTACTGCAAGGTCGCAGCAACTACTGAAACGGACGTTCAGCAATATTAGGAATGTAATGTTCGCGAATGAATCATTCCAGCAAAGTAATTGTAACATTGTGTATGAAGTACAGTAGCATTTCATATTCAATGACCGAATGTGATCTTATTGTTATATTTCATCAAGGTTACTGGCAACACTAAATAAAAAGTATAGGAAAATTATATATTTAATATTATAAATTATACATAGCAACAATTTCCTGATAATCGAATAATCGTGTCGACTATTTTATAAATTAAAAGTTGATTGAGAAAATATCTGAATATTTTCGATATAACGGTACTACGGCTTATAGGCACTGCATAAGAACCTGTAACAAAGGAAATAAGAAAATAAAATAGTCAGTTGAGTTAGTTCATCTGCTTATAATTTACACTGACGATAATATGAATATTATTCAGCATCTAGAGAATATTCTGAAGAACGATATTTGAGGTTGTTTTAGAATGAATTGTGAGTGCGAGCTCAAAGTTTTTTCTACGACAGCAAGTAAAATGGGAGATATAAGATTTCCTGATAAAGAGCCGATAAAGACCCGAAACCTCGAACAGAAACAATTAAAGAGTAGGTACTCACACTTTGATCCATTTTGACTGCACACTCAAAGGAATTCACGAGGTTGTCCTATAACTTTGAGTAGGTATACGAATAATTATAATCGTTCTATGTTATTTATTGTCGATCGAACGATCTGCTTAGATGAACGATGAACGATGTATAAATTTGTAAAATGTATAGCTAACCTAGAATAACTGTTGACTTACCTAACCATCAATGAATTCAAAGCCTTCCCAACTGCCTAATGTCACATATCGCCAGATCACCACTATACCTTGATTTATGTTCCAAAATGTATTATTTATTGGTATTATTTGCCATTTCAACGTGTACAACAACAAAATACCTGTTACCGAAGCCAAACACCAACAAATATGGCGACTTTGTTGAATGCAAGTTTGCGACTCCGCGTAGGCATTTCATGAAATGGCATCTCTTGATCGATACCCAATGTAGCATTTTGATTATTTCAGCTATATTACAATTTTCAATCAAATATGTGTTGCATCCCATAAGTTGTAGGAATATTGTTTGTAGTTATCTTATGTTATTACCAAACTCAATGAAGTATCAATGTTAATTTAACATTACAATTCAAGATTTCATATGTAACGTTGCAATGATATTGTTCGTAGTTGATCCATATAATGTTGCAATTTGAATGAGAATATATAGTTGATGCGATATTGCTTTCGAAACTCAATTGAAAGGGTCATTCCGTAACTTACAAACAATTTGTCAGTAAGTTTTTCTGTTATATTGTCAACACGAATATAGCAGCAAAATAGATACAATATTGTATTTTCACATTACGGAAGAAAGCTTCACAATATATTGTAGCAATATTTTGTAACATTACATGTTTAGTAGGATAGACAATCGGAATATTTTAAGTTATCACTACATTGCATTTTGTGAATGAATCATCCAGATAGTGGATCAAGAGCCAGGAGTTTATCAAAGTTGTTTTCTTTCTTCCGAATAATTCATTTCTTTTGTGTCAAATGGTTTCGTCATTCGGAATTGAAGGCAGGAAGCTCATGGCCAGTTGAGCTACAAACCCTCCTATCTTTCCTCCTATGAGTAGTTAAGTGTAGGTCCCAAGATTGATAACATTTTTTATGGTTCAGTGAATTTTTCCAAATGAGACACCACAGTTCAGCTTGTAAATAGACCCATCACTTTGTGAATATAGCTGCCTAGAAAATCAACTGTCTATCACTTAGTTTTCGAACTTTGTGTCAGTAAATTGACTACCAATCATCTTACCTTACGACTTCCGACAATTTCGTTTCCTTGTTTTCCGGTTGCAGCTGCAAGTTCATAAAGACGCCGGAGTGCGAGAGGAACTTGAGGCTGAGAGGGCCCAGTGAGGAGGTGGTGTTTTTTCATACTCCTCCTGGGGAACAGGTATGAAACGATCAAATGGGTCACTTCAGATCATTGATATTCTTGACGTCATTACAAGATTGCATTTTGTGAATGAATCATGGATTCAGATTGTGGATCAAGAGCCAGGCATTGGACTTGGTGCCTCATAGGTTACCACAGTGTTTATCAACTACTATATTCTCTGCTGATTTCGATCAGTCAAGAACACTTTATGGCCTGCTTCTAGCGGCGGTAGCAGTTGAGCACGATAGTGTTCATCAAAGTTGTTTATTCTTCTCCCCCCGAACAATTTCTTTCTTTTTTGTCAAATAATCTGTTGATTCAAGATTGAAGGCAGCAACCTCATCGGCCGTTGTATTGAATGGTTTGTTGGTTCGGAATTGAAGATATCAAGTTCTTGGGCAGATGTGCCTAGTTGAAACCCTCTCAGCTTTCTCGCCATGAGAAGTTCAGCATGGTTGAATAAATTTTTCGGTGCTACTGATCGTGAAGTTGGAAGCATTTTGTATGGATCGGTGCATTCTTTCAAATGAGACTTCACAGTTCTATTTTGTGATTCAATGAACCCACTACTTGGATGGCATCAAGTTAGTTATTAACAGAAATCCAGAGTTGTTTGGTAAGTTTTTCAACTTTATGTCAGTGAATCGACTACCATCATCTGACCTTACCAGTTCTGACGATTTCGCTTTGTTGTTCTTCGATGACAACTTGAAGGTTCATTGAGACGCCTGAGAAGGATCTGAAGCTGAGAGATAAGAAGTGCCTTAATCGACTTGAAAGGACCTTATTATACCAGCAAAATTTACTAGATTGGACCTGTTTGAAGAACTAACCCAAACAGTATTCTCTTCAGATTTCAGTATATCTTTCAAATATTAATTGAAATTCACGCATCAAAGCTTGATGACATACACAATGCAACTATATACATGGTCTTCCAATGAAAACTTGACCCCTCCCTAGTTAGAGAACCAAATCTTCTACCCTAATAATTCGCCATGACTCGTGTCAATTTTCATACTGGAGGGGAACATTTCTGATAGTCAACCAACACTCAATCTGTGATTTCCAATGAAACTACCCAACTTCAAATACATCATTTTGAGGCCCTTTTCATTGCGAAAACTTCTGTTCATCGATGAGAATCGGTTGACATTTGAATGAGCGGAATGAAGTTAATACTTGACAATAATTGACCAACTGGCATTCTCGTTATAACTCCGCACTGAATTTTGCCATCTAGTACCTACCTATACAAGGTGTCCGAAAATTGCTGGGACACACAGCTACCACATGTAGAGAAGGTCAAAATGAGTTGATTGGCCCCATTTTATCTATGTGCCAAAATGTACCGTTTGTCCGTGAGAAGAGTTCAAAGTTCACATGAAAAAACACATTTTTGTACTCTGTTCAGAAATAAGTGAAAGGAACCTAGTGAAATTTGGTAATAGTGTATTTCAGAGGATTACTCCCCTTTTGGTAATCATAGAAACCTAAAAGAAATTGTAGAAGGGTTTAAACCACCCTCACCCCCTGACATTTTTGCCAGAACTTTTTGAGGGGTCATAAAACGGTTCTGATTTTTTTGAGCTTGAAGACCAATCAATTACCCTCATTTTATTACTCTTGTGATAATTTCGTATATCGCATAGTTTCTAAAAAGAAACATGTTGTCTCAAATAATGCTACCAGATATTCCTATATATACCTAGTACAAGTTTAATTGAATTGTGATATAAAACTTAGTTGGCAGTGGAAACAGAAGCAGAACGTTTCTTAGTAATACATGTTCAATATGACGCCCATCTTCATTGATACAAATATCAATTCGACTTAAAAAAAATAAATTCACCCTCCTCAGGACATCGTCGTTGTCTCGTAGTGCCGTCAACGGCATTTTGGATTCTGTTCCACAGCTGTTTGGCAATATCAATTTGAACTTCATACACTCATTGTGTTTTTAGCACTCCCTAGATGAAGAAGTCGCACGGATTCAAATCTGGAGGACGCGGAGGTCATTGAATAGGTGATGCTTGTCCTCTACCAATCCATCTATCAGGAAATTGTTCGTTCAGATATTGTCTTACTGCACGTGCAAAATGGGATGGTGGACCCCATCGTGCATGGAGAACATGTTTCGACGAACATTGAGGGGCAAGTCCTCTAATGAATATGCCAAAATTCTCTAGGAAAGTGAAGGTATAACCAGCACCATTGAGGCGATCTGGTAATTGGATCGGCTCAACCAAAAATGTTTCTATAAATCCGATCCAAACACTAATTTCAAATCTAAAACAACAAACTTGAATGGCAATGAATTTGTTTTCTATCAAAATCACGACTTGCCTTCGTTTCCACTGTCAACAATTCACTTAAACACTTAAGGACTATCTGGTAGCATTGTTTGAGAGAACATTTTTTTTCTTCGAAACTATGCGACGAAATTTTCACAAGAATAATGAAATGAAGGTATTTGATTAGTCTTCAAGCTTAACAAATTTCGGAAAAGTATAATGACCCCTAAAAAAGTTCAGAAAGAAATGTCAGGGGGTGAGGGTGGTTTTACCCTTCTACAATTCCTTTCAGGTTTCTCCGATCACCAAAAGGAAAGTGATCATCTGAAATACACTATTGCCAAATTTCATCAAGTTCGTTTCAGTTATTTCTTAACGGCATACAAAAATGTGTTTTTTTATGTGAACTTTGAACCGTTCTCACGGACAAATGGTAGACTTTCGCACATATATAAATTATGTCCAATCAATTTATTTTGACCTCCTCCACACGTGGTAGCTCTGTGTCCCAGCAATTTTGGGACACCCTGTATATCTACATCTCTATATCAGCATGAAGAAGTAATCTGGTGTTTAATTGTTGAAATGCGATTATCTCAAAACAAAGTTATTGTGAAATTATCTGTTCTTTCCCTCCACCCTTCCTATCCCTGATGGCACACAACGTCCTAGGGACGTTCCTATTTGGTACAATTCACGTCCGAATGTCCCGAACATAATTTCCAGCTGGTACATAATTTCAAATGTCCTAGAAATAGCACCCCTTAGACGTCCCACGTGGTACATATTGTAGAATGTCCATGCAAGGACGTCCTTGGCATGGATATGATTTTGAACATTCCCTTAGGGACATCCATCGGATGTCCCGAGTAGTAGATATTCTGGCATGACTTCAGATCTTATATAATGTCCCGTCTAGACAACCATGAGATGTCGTTGATGGTACATTCCTTCAAATATCTCTGCACAGAATGTTCCTTAGGCGGATATTTGTCGGATGTCCCAATTGGTAAATGAACTGTACTCATCAAATATCCTAGAAATAACGTCCTATGGACGTCCCAGTCGGTACTTTCAATATGTTGTCCCTGCGAGGACGTTAACTTACACCTCGCCGACGAATGATTGCTCGTAGGCTATAAGTACTCCTCGTCAATGTCCTTCACGTAAGTTCATTGGACATTCTTGGGAAACTTTTTGGGGACCTTCTACGGACCATCAACTCAACTGGATGTCCTAATCAGTTATGCAAGATCTGGTCCTAGAGGGACCCGAAAAAATTCAAATTCCAGAATAATTCGTACGTCCCTGGGTCATCCTAGGGACATCCAATTGATATCTCTCAGCGTTGCTGATAGGTTGTTCTATGGATGTCCAAAGGATGTCCTCTGTAGTGCTTGATGAGGAATACTGTAGAATTTAGGTATTCGATAGTTGTCCCAGGGACATCCCTCAAGTGGGACATTTGTGCGTCCCACAGACGTCCAATGGACGTCCACGGTACCAAATTCGAACGTTCTATGGACGTCCTGAATGTCCCGACAGGACGTCCTGAGGATATCCATGGAACATAAGTATGATAATAGGGATGTGATTATCCTCCTATTGGTTGTTGAAATATGTGGGGAACATGGTGCTCATCGGTGTATCGTATCATCAGGAGTAAGTTTTTGATAAAAGTTTCGACTTTGATAATTATTTCTTCGAGTAAGTAGTGCATTTTGAGAATAAAATGTTGGATCATTCATTCCACTCTGGAATTTGTGTGTGTTACCACAGATTAACAAACCTTTTGATTACTGGTTTGAGAATGGCATCCTATTTTATATTCAACGGAAACGACTAAAAAATAATCCTTACCTATAGAAGTGGCTACAGAAAAGGTTCTTGTATATCCTTTTTCAATGATGGTCGTATAATCCGCAACTTCAATTCCTGAGCTGACAATAAAAAAACCAATTTGAAGTTCCATGTAATTTATCTGTCGACTCTGGATGAAAATAAGGTTTTACAGCTTCCATAATCATAAAATGCAGTAGGTGATTCAATATCGGTTCCTATTTTTTTACAGCAGGACCTGCAAAATTTTTACGATTTTAATGTGATATTAAAGAAGCTGTTTGGTGATATCCTTATTGTTCATTCAAGGATTGAGAATACGATTAGTTAGGAAAGGCACCAATCGAGTTCTCTTCTTTTGGAATCAATAATGAATCAAAGAAGAAGTTGTCTATTTCGTGCCAAGTGTTATTGTAGAAAATAATGTATGTAGCTTGATCGAGTAGGTGGAACATTCACTTATCCAGATGTATTGTAATTTTCTCCTCTCATTTCTGTGCAGAGAGGATGTAATTCAATGTTTTGCGTGGCATCAGCCAGGAAAGTAGTTTTTTTTCCGAAATCTACCATTGTTGTTCATTCTATGAACATTGTGTTTTTTTATGTTCTGGTTCCCACGAAAAGGTATATCCTGTAATGTTCAGAGAACATCGTGAGAACTAAGGAAAATGAGCTAGGAATTGGTGTTCTTCATGAATTTCTGGGAGTTATATACCTCGAGGAACACCTCCCTTGGCAATGTGTTCCAGAGCCTTGCTGTTCGTTGGATGAACGAGTCTTTGGAAAGAGAAGTTCTGCAGGTCTCCAAAGTGACCATGAAGAGGTGCAAAGCCCCAACTCGACGGGTTAATCTCGCGGGGACTGTCAAGGGAGGAACAATTGTGGATATTTCAGAAGAGTGTGGATATGACTTTGATTTTTTTGTATTTCTTCAACATTTCATTCCACTCTGAGCATTTTGGCTATTTAGCAGTTGAAATTACGCCAGACGGCAACCAGCCACTCCCGTATGGGAATTTCAGTTTTGGAGTATTTATTTCCTGCTTCTGTACTCAGATGGCGTTGCTTACATATTGTCTATGGAAGACGCCTCTGGGGGAATATAATGCTACTTGAGTTTTGTTTGGTTAGGCTACGCTTAGTCGGCGGTCTTAGGACTGCTGGTTGGAGACTGCCTGGCACTGATGACAGTCAAAGAGCTCGAAACCGCTCTGTTGGTGTCTAGCGTGGCCTGGCTAGATCGAAATCAATAGGCATCCAGGAAAGAATCAGTTGTATCAGTATATTCGTTTATACGAGTCGATACATAGATTTCGGGAGGATATAATACAATGTTCTACGTGATATCAGCCAGGTAAGTAGTTGTTTTCTCTCGAAATCTACCATTGAAGTTCACTTTATTCATCACTATATCATTGGAGAGTTCAAAAGAAAAATTCAAACGATTGTCAATAGCACCTTGTGTTGAAAATTGCATGAAGAAGAGGCTTAAGACGTTTCGGGAATCGATATGTTTCCTGCGTTTTCAACTTAAAAATGAACAATATTTTTCTGAACGGAGACAATTCAGTACATTGCCTCCTGTTCACAAGTATTTCTATCGATCTGATATCTCAGATTCAAACTGAATACAGAGGAATACTGCCTTAATAGCACACAACATCCTAGGGACGTCCCTATTTGGTTCAATTCACGTCCGAATGTCCCGAACTGAAAATAAGTGTCCTTGGGACGTCCCATCCCGTACATCTCATGCAATGTCCGAGCAAGGACGTCCACGAAATGTCCCAGCTGGTACATCATTTCAAATGTCCTGGAAATAGCGTCCCTTAGACGTTCCACGTGGTACATATTGTGGAATGTCCATACAAGGACGTCCTTAGCATGTCCCTGATGGGATATGATTTTGAACGTTCCTCTAGAGACATCCATCAGATGTCCCGAGTAGTACATATTCTGATATAACTTCAGATCTGATGGTTCATTCTTCCAAATATCTCTGCACAGACGCCCTTAATGATTCCAGGATCGTATAACAATCGAAATGTCCCTTAGGGACATTCTTCGAATGTCCCTTAGGGATATCCGTCGGATGTTCCAATTGGTACATGGACTGTACTCTTCCAATGTCCTAGGAATAACGTCCTATGGACGTCCCAGTCGGTACTTTCAATATGTTGTCCCTGCGAGAACGTTTACTTACACCTCGCCGACGAATGATTGCTCGTAGGCTATAAGTACTCCTCGTCAATGTCCTTCACGTGAGTCCATTGGACATCCGTGGGAAACTTTTTGGGGACCTTCTACGGACCATCAACTTAACTGGATGTCCTAATCAGTTATGCAAGATCTGGTCCTAGAGGGACCCAGAAAAATTCAAATTCAAGAATAATTCGTACGTCCCTGGGACATCCTACGGACATCCAATTGATATCCCTCAGCGTTTCTGATAGGTTGTCCTATGGATGTCCTAGGGATGTGCTCTGTAGTGCTTGATGAGGAATGCTGTAGGATTTAGGTATTCGATAGTTGTCCCAGGGACATCCCTCAAGAACGTCTCTAGTTGGTCCTCAAGTCTTCCCCTTGTAGACAGTACATATATCTCATAAAAAGACATCAGTACGCCCCTTGGAAGCATTGAAATGGATGCAAAAAATCGAATATTGATTCGATGGATGTTATCTTTGATGTCTGGTGGCAAGAGAAATTACTTCAAATTCATCATAACTCATATGGTTTTCAACCTGATTCCTGCTATGTTTGCACCTGATATTCATAATCTCCTACAATGAACATTTTCGAGTCCATTTCTTTCGTGTAAAACAATAATCTATACTCTCATAACATTAGAATTTTCTAAAAATATTATTCGTCACAATTGATGCATTGAAAGATATATGCAACTCCCCATATCAACAAACTAATTTTCAATTCAGAAGAATTTTTTGTGGCGTAGTTTGGTGTGGCGTATTATCTATTCAATAATTATTGTAACCAACCCTTTTCCCGACCGTTTTTCTCTTTTGTCATCATGTTCTTCTTTTCGAAAAAAAATATCTACGCTCCTCATGGCGCATATTCGTATTCGACCCTACATATGGCAACATTTTTATTATTCACCTAATTTCCATTATTCATACCCAATTGAACATGACTGTATTGTGAACAATTATTATAGGACACCCTGTGCAGATGCTCAACCAATGGCTCGTCTAATCATTATTGTATATAATGTATACCCAATAATATTCTCTATATCTGTGGGCATCCGATTATAATGTGTTACGTACGAATAACGCGAGACACTATGAGCATTAATTATGGATAAATATTGGAGATGTCAGGATCATCATCAGATTATCAGATTGATTATTAATGGAATGAAGTGTAATTGAAGTGGAAGTGATATGAACTTGAGTGGTATTAAAGCATATAGTATGATAAGCTGCAACAACTCTACAGGGTGACATCTTGAATATCTCAATATCTTCCTCCCAGTAAATAATATGGAAAATCGAGAAGATAGATCAATTTCATTTTCAAGTCAGACACTCAAAATTATTATTTCTAGCCCTCTTGGTTCAATACCTCAGGAGGGATAGATGTTACCCTCAGAATTTCGAATTGGATGGAGGGATCAAGTGATGGCATCATTTTGAAGGGCGTTCAATTACCCTATAGTTTATCATTTCCTGTTGAGCAGTTTCCATAAAATGCCCTGTCAATTAGAACACTTCTCACTCCTAATATCCCCCTTCCAGTAAATGATAATATTTCAGTTCGAATTTCAGCACATAATGCGTTGGAATTTATTTAAGAATAAGAAAGAAGAAATAGACGCTATTTTGCTCTGAACCTTGGAATCTCCTTTGTGGTCCATAAAATCTTGGCAAGATACGAAGTTATTTTATACCTCAATTCATAGCATACAGGTAGCTAAATAAATTATGGTGAGCTGCTGCTGCATGAATCTCAATGAATTTCAATTCATTCAATTCATTCATTTTCGATGTCAGGAAATGACTGAGTTCAAATGATTGATATAATTATGATATCTCTTTCGCAAAGTAGTCCTTCCTACAACTTGAACTGCACATTATCCATTCAAATGGTTTGGGTCATGTGTTTTTTCCATCGTGCTGGGAAATAGCTTGAGTCCAATCGAATCCCAAAAATGGAAACAAGAACCTGCCCAACAACTATAGGCCTCGTATATTGCATGGTGATCTAGTCATGCTACCATCATCTAGTGGCGTTAGTTTCAAGGTGAGGCGTAGAGTCTTGCATGTGTCGACTAGAGATGGCAGTGCTCTACACTGTATGACGTGGCCGAAAGGCCCTACCTTAGAACTAACGCCACTTGAGCGCGATAGCTTGGCTAGATCATCATGCATTATCTGGCGTCTTCGAAATGGCGGGTGATATACCCGAAGCGTTGAGTGGTTCCAGTTGTCAGCAGACCGAGAGCAACTGATGAGGCCTGATAGGCCGTAACGGTCCTGTCTCGGTCCTGTTGACAATTAGGGCAGCTCTGTTCATCCAAGATCCAGGGTATTTATGAAATCTAGTTCAACTAACTAGCGCCTACATACAGGAGGCAACAAATAATAATCGCGGTGGGGTAACGTTACACCACAGATTTTGGTAATCTGTGGTTACACCGCGGGACCGCGGCAGAGAAACAATAATAGTTATTATTGGTAGGTGAATAACCAATACCCCCAATTTGCTTAGAATGAAGTCTACAGAAAATAAGTCTTGCTACAACTTTTTCCAAAACAACCTAACCTTACTCGACCTAAATAAACCTTCTTTCTGAAAAGTATATCATTCGGGAAATTACTTGGGATAACAGAATGGAAAAAGCCGTCCCTTGCAGACACTGAACCCAGATCGCCAGATTGACACTCCATTTCTCAATCAACTACGTCACGAACGTACCTGGAAATTATGGTATGAAGAAAGAATTTAGTCGCTGTACTCGCGCTTTCATTTTCCCCCCGCGATGATTATTGTTACCTCCTGTCTGTAGAGTGTAGGCGCTGAGGCTTATTGCCATGTCATCAGCTTTCTCCGAAGTGATAGAAAAAAGGCATCAACATTGAGCTTATCCAATATCTAGAGTCTAGAGAGCCCAGGAATCATTATTGATAGACGATATGACTTTTGCAATCAAAGACCAACTGGTAATGACTTGCCTACGTCACCCATATACAGTGTGTCTCAATTCTAATGGAAACACCCCTGTATCTTTCGTAATTGTTCAGTGAGGATTCTGAGATTTGCAGGACCAGGAGATATATTGAGAATACACACTTTAACCAAGACGTGTCATCTTCAGTTATACACACTGCCCACCAACAGCCATGGAACCACCCTCATTTCCATAAAATGACATTAGTAGGCAAGATATTGGTTGACAATCCCTTCGGATTTGAAATCAGGAAGTCCAATTCACTATCTATTCATATCTTTCCTGAAACAATATTCAGTTCTGAAAAATCAAATTTTGTCTCAGTTTTCATGAAGGCACCTCCGTATCTTACGTATTTATCTAGGTCGGGTTCTGAAATTGGCAGGAGAAAAGGAGGGGCTGAAGATAAAGTCAATCACGTGAGATACGGGGAAAAGTGAGCAGAACTGAAAAATGTTCAGGAGAACAATAAAAAAACAGTGAGGTGGACGTCCGGATTACGAATCCGAAGTGATTTTCAACCTACCTTGCCTACTAATATAATTTTCCGAAAATATGGGTGATTTCATGACTGCTGGCGAGCAGTGTATTCCGCTGAAGATGACTCCACTGGGTTATAGTGTGCTTTTCCAGTGTACCTCTCGCTCCTGCAACTTTCAGAATCCTAACTCAACAATTATCAAAGATGCAGGCATGTTTTCATTAGGAGTGAGACACACTGTATATGGCAAGCTTCGTTAGAAAAACATGAAAAATCTCTAGCTGTGACGTTAGATATATCAGAAGCATTCGACCAAGTTTGGCACCAAGGACATCCAACTAACTACCAACATACGGCTTACCCCTGTCACTCCCCCATCCCCCCAACTCTGACAGGTTTTATCAAGTTTTCATTCAGGTCACTGAGTACCGACTGATACCATAAAGCCATCAATTCTGGCGTTCCACCAACATTGTTCCTACTTCATTCCAATGGTCTGTCGGGAGTAACCACTTGCCCCATCCACAGCTTTGCAGATGATGATGCTCTTCAAATGGCGTTCTCTTCCCATGCATCCGCAGGAAACTGAGAATTCACGGCAAAGGCAGGACAATGCTGTCAATGAATATCTGGCTGAAATTAAAACCTGGATAACCAACAAACTTTTTGAATTCAACGGCGCCAAAACTGAAGCCTGTATTTTCTCTAGAAAGGCGGAACTCAGTATGCCTGAAATATCAATGTCTGATACCACCATTTCACAAAGTCTACTATATCAATGCCCGATATTTCTATCAGCAATACCGTTTCATGGGGAAATCATGTCAAATCCATCGCGAAAGCTGCTTCATGAAAACTCGAATTTTCATTCCATGCAGGAATCTATTTCACATCTCAACAGCTGCTCATGATCTACAAAGCACAATTGAGGCTAGAATACTGTTTCCACATATGGGGTTCAGCCTTCATACATACGCCGATGCTCTCTCAGATTCCATCCAGAGAAGATCCATCCGCCTAATGGGTGCGATGCCACACTTACTTATACTTTGACATCATTAGAACACCGTAAGGTACTTGGTGATCTTCCACTTGTCTAGATACTTCCACGGGAAATGTTCTTCAGAAATCTCTGCTCCATCGCTTGCAATACCAGTCAGACAAACTCGACAAGAGCTGTCTGCACATTCTTCAGTCGTCAACCTTGAAATATGTCGAAAAACTCTTCGCCAGAACTCGTTCGTTCATAGTACGGCGAAGCTTAGGAGTTCTTTTCCGAAGAAAGCATTCTCGCAATAACTCATAATATAATATCCATGAGTTAAAGAAAAACAATACCTATCTCCTCTCCCTATCCTCCCTAGAAAGGCACGATATTCCCCGAACATTATATGGATTCCCTTTCTTGCGCTCCAAGAGATGAAGAAACTATATAGCAAAATCAGTTTGAGTAGTGAGTGAGTGTTGTTGTTTTTTATAGACTATTTCGTATCGTCAACAACTTGCTTTGGAAACTCAGTGCTCCTAGCATGAAGATACCATCAGTTTTCTTCGCGAAATATTCCAGTGTCTGAAAACAGTAAATATTTATTTGTCTATATAGAGCAGATTTTATTGGTTGTAAATGCTGAAACTGATGAATTTTAGAGTGCCCTCTGCAAGTTATTTCTTGCCGTGTGGCGTTTTCTGCTCTCTTAAGATGAAGTTGAAGCGGCGTTCACAACCAAACTTTTTACGTTTTGCTCTTTACGTTTCGTATTCTGATTGGTGAAGCAAAATCTGTGATTGAAATGACGCAGAAAGCTGAAAATATTCAGCTTTTTGCGTTGTAAGAAGCCATTGTCTGTGGAAGTAGTAAAAATAGAAAATGGTATTCTTGAATGGAAATTACTAGTGTTAGTTCTGATAAAACAATACGTGTTTGGAACCTTCTATATAGAAGTTATGATGATGTTTTTGCTAATGAGTTTTTCGTGAATCCACGGAATATTAGATAGGTATTATAGGTACTGTTCAATTTATTATTTTTCTCTTGATGATTGAGTTTTCTCTTCAAGTATTGAATGAGGATCAATTTACGTCACTGCCAGTTCTATATGAATATCATTAACTATCTGATTAATATCATTGTTATGATTATTTAACTTCATTTCAGGATGAAACACAAATGACAAAACCAAGGCAACTGAGGAAAGCTGTAAAAAGTCATGTTGATTTTGGTGTTGTTGTGAATGACATTTGCATAGGTTCAATTCACGTTTTATTTCAGATTCTGCTTCACCAATCAGAATCCGAAACGTAAAAAGCAAAACGTAAAAAGTTTGGTTGTGAACGCAACTTTATATGGCAAAATATTCAACTGAATCAAATTTATGTACATTGTTATGACCTATACCTACCTATATTTTCGTTTCAGACCTCAGATCTTCCTTGATTAATTTTAACTACTCACTGAATCGAAAGTAGACGTTTGCTTCCTCATTCCAGGAAATGAAGTAGACAAATTTAGGTGAAATGACTTGGCTTCAGCATGGATCCCTTAGCGTCGATATACCTATAAAATCTGTGTAATCCAAGTAATCAGTGTCTATACTATTATATAAAAAATTATAATATCATTTTCTGCATATTCCGAACGTACTTCTGATCAAAACTTCGAAATGAGGTTACACAATATACAAATCAATTAATTCATGATGACTGAAGTGTCAAGCTGACTTCCGTTCAAATGCCGTCAATTGTCCATAATCAAATGAAATCAAATATGCTTTATTGTCTAAAATGATTTCATTTTGTCGACAAAGTCAAAATAGAAGTCCACCCAACAATATACAGGGTGTTTCACAGGTAAAGGGAAATATTTCAATGGTAGATAGGGGTCACCAAGGTGGTTCTGAAAATACCATATTTGATAGGTCTTAGAGTTTTCATAACGGAGATACAGGGCGATTTATCGATTTCGAATAATTATTCATTCGTCTATAAGTATTGAACTACCCAGTATATTTTTCTAAAATTTGGTATGGAGCTCAAACTTGGGACGTTGAATTCATTCACCTATCGGGCGAAGAGAAAATCCAGGTTCGGCTTCAGGAAAAATTCACATTTATTCGAAATATTGAAATAACACACTGTTTGTAATAATTGAAAGAGTTCATCAAAAGAATCGTAAAGAGGAGGGAAAACTGAACTAGATTTGATGCTTTTTGTTTTCCCGCCACTAATTCTCATCGTAACAATCATAAACAGAAAGCTGAAAGTATATGTCAATTTGAAGTGTATTGAAATTATGAAACCAGTGTCAATTATGATTTTTCGATATATTTTAGTCAAAAAATCGCTCGAAAGAACTTACTAAGTCTCACAGTTTTTATAACGGAGATACAGGGTGAATTATCGGTTTTGAATAATCATTCACTCGTCCATAAGTATAAAAAAACCCAGTAACATTTTCTCAAATATGGTATGTAGCTTACTTGGGACGATGGATTCATTAACCTATCAGGCGGAATTATAATTCGATATTCTTCTGTTATGAAGAATATGAGACTTTTCCTGAAGCTGAACCTGTATTTCCATTCTGCCTGATAGGTCAATGAATTCATCGTCCCAAGTAAGCTCAATACCAAATTTGAGAAGATATTACTGCGATGGGTAGTTTATTAATACTTATGGACGAGTGATATTTCGCCCTGTATCTCTGTTATAAAGACTGTGAGACTGAGTAAGTTCTTTCGAACGATCATTTAACAAGAATATATCAAATAATCATAATTGAAAGTGGTTTCATAATTTTGATACTCTTGAAATTGACATACTTTTAGCTTCCTGTTTATGATTGTTACGATGAGAATTGGTGGCGGGAAAACAAGAAGCATCAAATCCAGTTCAGTTTTTCCTCCTTTTCACGATTCCTTTGATGAACTTTGTCAATTATTACATACAGTGTGTTATTTTAATATTCCGAATAAATGTAAATTTTTCCTGAAGCCGAACCTGGATTTTCACTTCGCCCGATAAGTGAATGCATTCAACGTCCCAAGTTTGAGCTCCATACCAAATTTTAGAAAAATATACTGGGTAGTTCAATACTTATAGACGAATGAATAATTATTCGAAATCGATAAATCGCCCTGTATCTCCGTTACGAAAACTCTAAGACCTATCAAATATGGTATTTTCAGAACCACCTTGGTGACCCCGATCTACCATTGAAATATTTCCCTTTACCTATGAAACACCCTGTATATACCTGCTGTAAGAAATAAATTTACGAATAAAATAAAATAATAATATAAATGACGAGACACATTTACGTATTGACGTGGCTGACCAACAATATAAAGGTTTTACATTTATGAAAAACAAGAAGATATACCACAGTTCACTTCACATGGCAGGACTAGAACCTATATAAGCTAAGTATTCCTCTAAGGTATAAAAACATTTCCCTTTGAGAAGTTTTTTAACTTTATTTTTGAAGTGTTTCATATCATTTATACTTGTAATTTCCGTTGGTGAATGATTGTACACCTGCTTACTTCTGTAAATCAGAGATTCCCTCATCAAGGATGAAGTGGGAATTGGGGTAGCAAGTTTTTTTTTCTGCCGAGTAGGCCTCTCTACATAGCATACTATGTTTGTAATGCCTAATGATTTGGACCAAGAGATAGACCGCCTGAAGCACAATATCAAGAACGATCCATTAAAAAATGCGTTGGTTGATAAAATCATGTAGCTCATGGGAGCAAAGGTTCATTTCCTCCCATGTGTGTTTAATACCCTCCACTACGCGTCGTGCATCAAACATCACACGCGGGAGGAAATGGGTATCTTTCCTCCCTTGATATATGAATAGCTATTTCCACTGTTCATTGTGGTTCATTGTTATATCCTCTCCTTTTTCCAATTGGTTTCATCAAACTATAATTTTGAAAAATTTTAGAAATTACCGACCCTGGTCTATGACTGAAATAATATAGAGAAAAGATTTGACGTTTGCATCAGAAAGCGTGATAATGAACTGTTTTTCATTTTAATGCAGAAATGGATCTGGAAAAATAAAATCCCTTTTGCCATTGTGCGTGCAAAAAATAATATCTCTATACAGGGTGGGCCACCAGTAAAGCCTCGGTCTCTAGAAGGCTAACCACTTATCTTCTTGGAATTCTTTCTCTCTAGGAAGTTGCATGTCAACATAGGCTACCATTTGAAATTATTTCGAAACATTCAGGGTGTCCCCAAAAACCATAAAACACTGAAGTTAAACTTTTTTCTATCGAACACCCTATATATTATTTCATTTTGAGATTCTCCCTGATTGATGAGCTGATTTCAACGACCCATCATACTTGGGGTCTAGCAGTTATAATTACTGAAATATAGGGTGTGAAAAATCGAGATTTTCCAAGTTCAAGAATTTTTTGTGTCGAAACTATTCATAATTGGTCAAAACGGCTCACATGTCCCTATCTCAACTTTTGATTAACTATCTACTGATATTTAATTGGGACATATACCGGGTGATCAAGATTCTGAATTCTGCACCACCCTGTATTTGTTTCAATTAAATGTCAGTAGATAGTTGATCAAAAGTTGAGATAGGGACATGTGAGCCGTTTTGACCAATTATGAATGGTTTAGACACAAAAAATTCTTGAACTTGGAAAATCTCGATTTCTCACACCCTATATCTCAGTAATTATAACTGCTAGACCCCAAGTATGATGGGTCGTTGAAATCAGCTCACCAGGGAGAATCTCAAAATGAAATAATATATAGGGTGTTCGATAGAAAAAAGTTTAACTTCAGTGTTTTATGGTTTTTGGGGACACCCTGTATGTTTCGAAATAATTTTGAATGGTAGCTTATGTTGACATGCATCTTCCTAGAGAGGAAGAATTCCAAGAAGATATGTGTTTAGCTTTCTAGAGACCGAGGCGTTACTGGTGGCCCACCCTGTAGACAGGGTGCGTCATTAGTGTGGCAAAATGAGATAACGGCTTTACTGTTTGAGATAGATGAACAAACATTTCAAAGATGATCAAGGATCATGAGCAGCACATTTCCAAATTATTTCGCTTTATACAAGGTGACTCAGAAATGCGTGGCGTATCAAAGTTATACTTTTTCTTATGGGACATCCTGTATTTCATTGCATTTTCGCATTCTCCTTCGTGAGCTGATTTCATCAATGCATCACACTTGGGGTCTAGCAAGAATGATTACAGAGATAAAGGGTATTCAAAATCAAGATTTTTCAATTTTAGGATTTTTTTTGCGTCGAAACTATTCATTATTGGTCAAAACGGCTTCCATGTCCCTATCCTTACTCTTGATTTACTATCTACTGACATTTAATTGGAACAGATACAAGGGTGATCAGAATGCTGAATTTTGAACCACCCTGTATTTGTTCCAATTGAATGTCAGTAGATAGTAAATCGAAAGTTGGAATAGGGACATGGAAGCCGTTTTGACCAATAATGAATAGTTTCGACGCTAAAGACTCCTAAAGTTGAAAAATCTCGATTTTGAACACCCTTTATCTCTGTAATCATTCTCGCTAGACCCCAAGTGTGATGCATTGATGAAATCAGCTCACGAAGGAGAATGCGAA
Organism: Phaedon cochleariae; assembly: GCA_918026855.4. Lineage (NCBI taxonomy): Eukaryota > Metazoa > Arthropoda > Insecta > Coleoptera > Chrysomelidae > Phaedon > Phaedon cochleariae. The sequence continues at coordinate 28,992,378 of OU896718.1, read as the reverse complement.
AATGCAATGAAATACAGGGTGTTCCTCATGAAAAAGTATAACTTTGATACGCCACGCATTTCTGAGTCACCCTCCATAAAGCGAAATAATTTGGAAATGTGCTGCTCATGAACCTAGAACATCTCTGAAATTTTTGTCCATCTATCTCAAACAGTAAAGCCGTTATCTCACTTTGCCACACTAATGACTCACCCTGTATATTTTTGTTGTATAAATAACTATTTTTCTGTGACGGGAAAAAAGTTTGGCATTTCATCTCTGTTGGCAGGTTATAAAATGTCACTTTTCATAAATTACTTTTTTCCCGTGGGAAAAAAGTGAGTACTTCTTTCCCGGATATATATCATATATATATTCTCTGTTAATGGCTTTTGTTGTGCTATAGTTCCGAAAAATGAGTCAATAATACCGTCTCCGAGAAAGAACTGCAAGTCCTTTTATCTTCCATTCGACTTCGCGGTTTCGTATATTACTAAACAACTACTGAATTCGCAATTTCTTAAAATCAAATCACAGAATTGAACTGACAGAAGTGACATCAGATATTTGATTACTTCAAAAGAATGATAAAGATGTCTATAAAACGCAGGTGTCCCTACTGTTAAAAACTTGAAATTTCACGTCGATAATTTTCAGATTTCGAAATAATGTAATATCTTCTCAATATTGATTCGTACTTCCTTCTGTCACAGAAAAAAATAGTGTAGTATACACGGGAAAAATATTAGATTTTAGCTCACGGTTTTTTGTCTCCCTCCGCTACGCGTCGGGAGACAACACAACCTGGAGCTAAAATCTACTACTTTTTTCCCTTGTATAATAAATAACTATTTTTGCTGCCACAAATTCACTATGCATTTTTTTTTCATTTCAGGCAAACTGCGAATTCAATCCTCGTGTTATTATCCCAGCACCCAACAAGTACCTGTACGTGAAAATACGTGGTTCCATTATGAAACATTCTACCAAAATGGGGAACGGTACCATACGCACAATCACAACTGGCCAACATTGTGACACTGCCAACAGAATCATGGTAAGGAACAGTATTATTGAGATATCCAGTCACTTGAACCTCTAGAAGGTGCGATTCCTTTGGGGAAGGTTGAAGTATACAGTCTGTCCAAGATAAGGATGTGTATAAGTATATCAGGGGGAAAAGTTGATGATGGTTACTACGAAACGAAATGTCGTGCGGAGAATCTCTCGAAGCTGTTTTGTAGAGCTTGAAAATGAGAAAGTTTTTTCCGCTTTCATACAGGGCCAGATGATCCATTATAGGCGGACCAGGCAACTGCCTAGGGGGCCTGAATCCACTAGGAGCACGCACAACATTTTTTTTTCAACCTGGATGGTCACATCTAAAACTATAACCTATTCATTGAGATCATTTCAATAAAAGCAACAAGCAATGAGTCAGGCGTGTGAGGTGATGCTGTAGCATCAAGTCAGGGTAACCATGTTGTTGCAATCAAAGTAACTGGATACCAAAGAAGTAGATCTGACTGACTCGACATTTATAATCGTAATAGAAAAAATTCATACCAAAAATTAAGTGAAAAAGTGAAAGGGCCCCGAAAATGAGGAAGTTTTTTTAATAATAATAATAATAATAATAATGGATTTTATTGACAGGTATAGGTTAATACAAAATAAATGAAAAATGATAGAGAGCTGAGAACTGTATACCTATCAAACGGCAGAATTCAAGTTCAGATCATTTCACCCGTGAGAGTGACGTAATCAGAACTTGCTCTTCCATTGTGTTAAGTTTGTGAAATTGATTGATTGTCTTTATTATTACCCCAAGAAACATAGTTGTTTATAATAGGGATACATAAACAATATACATAGTGTTATACATACAATTATGAAATTATAATAAGATATAACAAGTAAAAAAAAAATGCAAATAATCATGCAATATCAACCTAGTCTTTTATAAGTAGGTATTCAAATACTAAATGGAATTATCAAAGTCTCTGAAGCAGATATTTTTTTAAGTTAATTTTGAATCTAGTTGCTTCCTGTATATTCCTCAATTGACTTGGTAATGAGTTGTATAGAACGATTCCTGTGTGAAAAATTGATTGTTTGCCGATATTTGACTTGAACGTATTTGCTATTAGTAAATTTGATTGTCTTGTTCCATGATTATGTAATTAATTGATTTCATTGAAATTTAAATTCGAAATTTTCAATTTATATAGGACAAATTGAATAAAACAACATATTTTGAGTTTATATAGTGATGTCAGATCTAATAAAGCTTTAGGTTTGTATAAATTCATGGTTGGTTCGAGAAAATTTAAATTGAAAATACACTTCAATGTTTTATTTTGTAATTTCATTAGTGGACTCAAACGTGAAATATTGGTACTTCCCCATATAGATATTAAGTATTGAAATTTTGAGTGAATAAGAGAGAAATAAATACTCTTCAAGTATCTGGTAGAAATGAAATTTCGTATTTTGAATAAAATGCCTGTAATAGGATTAAGTTTGTTCCTCAAATGATCTATATGTTTATTCCACAATAGTCGTTCATCAATATAAAGACCTAAAAATTTTGTAACATCTGTATATTTGATGAGTTTATTGTTGAAGGATAGTGTTCTATTTGAAATGTTCAATGTTCTTTTTGCTATATACATATATAATGATTTGTTATGATTGAGAGATAGTTTATGAACTTGTAACCAAGAGGATATTTTCTCTAAATCACTTTTCATGTCCATGATAATATTAGATTGAATCTTTAGAGAAATAAATCAATGTCGTGTCATCTGCAAATAATTCAAGTTTTCCTCTCAATTCCAAGTTTGATATTGAATTTATGTAGATCAAAAATAAAACTGGTCCCAAGACTGACCCTTGCGGTACCCCGCATGAGATGTTCATTAAGTACCACTCACTTCAACATATTGTTTTCTATTTGATAGATAATTTTTGAACCAATCATGAATTCTTCCTCTGACACCAATTGCAAATAATTTATTTAATAAAATGTTATGGTTGACAGTATCGAAAGCTTTGCATAGATCTAATGACAATAAACCGCATTGATCATTTTTATCTATTCGTAATTGGATATCTGAAATAACATCCATAACGGCTACTTCAGTGTCTTTCGATCTACGGAATCCATACTGACCACTGTATAGCAAATTGTTATTTTCCAGGAAATCAAGAAGACGATAAGTCATAATTTTTTCTATAACTTTTGAAAGAACCGGGAGAACAGAAATGGGTCTGTGATTATTCATATCATCTCTCCTGCCAGTTTTGTATGTAGGCAATACTTTCGCAATTTTCATTTTGTCAGGAATACTTCCACTTTTAAAAGATTTTGAGATAATTTTCAACAATATAGGAGCCAATTCATATTTGACTACCTTCACAATATTATTAGTTATATAATCAAATCCACAAGACTTTCGTACATCCAAGTTGTCAACAATATCTTCAATTTCCGAAATGCTGAGGGGTCTTAGAAACATAGATAAAACGCTTGAATGATCTACTACTGTGTCAGAAATCAAAGTAATTTTTGATGATAAATTTGTACCAACATCGATAAAATGGTGATTGATTGCACTAGTCATCTCATGAACATTTTCAATTTTAATATCGTTCACTGTAATATATTCAATATTTTCTGTCTTATTTCTTGATTTATTATACAGCAGTGAATTGATACCATTCCAAACGGATTTGGGGGTACTATTGAAGAAATGATTATCATAAAGTTTTTTCTTTGTATCTCTTATTGTTTTTTTCACCAGTTTATTATATAAGTTGAATTGCTCATCAAAATAATTTATATTAGGATATATTTTTCTTTTATAATGAAATTTATCTCTTAATTTGATTAATGTGCTCACGTTATTATCGAATCATGGTTTGGAATCATTTTTTATTCTAATTATTCTCGAAATGAGACATGTATTGAAAATGTCCAATAGTTTACCATATGCCTCATCAATATCATCATAGTTATCAATATTTATATTGAGAATTTCCAATTCACTTCTTATGTTTTTATCAATTTGTTCACATATTTTCTATTATTTGGGTTTGCATCAAGTATGCAAGTCAAGTAAAATTTGTGGTCACTCAGTGAGTTATTAATAACAAATACATCAAGAACTTTTTCTGAATTAGTGATGAAATGGTCAATAAGTGATAAGTTTCTAGTTGGAATATTTTCATTGCAAATTTTGAAATTTCTGGATTTGTAAATATCTACTAGATCTTTGGATTCATTGCTATTCGATAATAAATTAACGTTCATAACACCAAAGAAATAACTTACACATTTGAACTTAATGATATTCTCAAGCGTCATATCCATGAAATTCAGAAAATAATTTATATTCAGATCTTGCGGCCGATAAATGCCACAAAGTAATATTTCTGGGGATTTAATTTTGATTGCTGAATACGTCAAAATGGTTTCTTCTTTTTGAATAATTTCGAAATTTAGATTTTCATGGATGAAAATTCCAACACCACCTCCTATTTTTTCACGACTAGCATAGACTGCATTGAAATTCTTGAAATTGAAATATTTTTCCTCTTCCTTATTCATCCATGTTTCACTTACTACGATGGCTGCAACTTCCAATTCACTGATGATGATTTCTAGTTCATCCATTGCATTTTTGAGTGATCTTGAATTGAGATATAAAATCTTCATTCTCTTGATGTCATAAACTTGAACATCATTTATCGAATTTATTTCCGATAATTTTATAGACTGATTGTTATTCATAATGATGTTTTATTTCAATAGTTATAATCAATCTGAGATTTGAGAAGATCCAGATGAAATTTGTGAGTGGGACACTTTTCGTCTTTTGCTGAATGATTCACACAATATTCTTTTTATAGCGGTTATTGGAATTAACACAATTAAAGCATTTCAGTTCATTGCTTTGACAAAATGTAATTTCATGTGATCCACCACAACGGGGACATACTATTTCATTTTTACACTTATTAATTTTGTGATTGAATCCACAACATTTATTGCACTGTGATATAATGTTGTTGTCATATACTGTCAAATTCTGCCAGCCAACAAATAATTTACCATAATTACTTGCCATGATTTCGTTCATTAGTCTTCCATCAATTTCAGCAAATATTGTATGTGTTTTTGATCTATCAAAATATTTCATGAATTCAATATGAAAATTATCTCCTTCTTGAATCATTGAATTTTGTTTAATAATAATTTTTTCTAATTCTTCTTTCGTTATATTGCTTTCCAATTTTATATTTGGTATTTTAATTTTAGGCTTGATTAATTTTTTTATTTCTGCATCATATTCAGAGGGTAATTTTTCAATAATTTCTTGTTTGACTTTTTCAATATCTTCCTTATCCTTGCATTTAATAATCATATTGCCATTACGCATTTCTTTCATGTAATGTATTCCTATACCAAGTTTGCTAATGTTTACATTTTTTTGTAAGTCCTCTTTTGTTTTTGAAGATGACTGATTATTTTTTGGTTTCAATAGTAGGGTCTGTTCATTTTGCTTGGGTGGAGATACATAATTTGTTTTCAGAACATCAGAATAGCTTAAACAATTTACTTTTATTTCATTTTTTTCATGAATGATTTCAATTGTTTTCTTCATTTGGTCTAGGGTTCCCATTATATTATTGTCATCAATCATATTGGAAACTCTTAATTTATAATTTTCCTCCAATCTTTCATTGAGTTTTGTTAAATATTTAATTTTATCATCTTTTTCGGCAATCAGATCACGTCGGTGTAACGTACCAATTTGGTGAGCTTCTTCATTCACAAAATTTTTCAAAAATTTACTATTCAGACTTTTGTTAGGTGACAAATAATGCATGAATATACGTTACTCAACAAAGTGAAGCTGAATTCGCCAACATGCTTTCCATTGCTATCAAACTATTCTTGGTTTGCTTATATCTCGCCGACACAAACTACATAATTTTTCAAACAAATACGAGTAACTGATTCCATCCTGATGGAGATGCGTTCTGAAGGATAGCGCTGCTGAATAGACGATTGTATGGACATGATGTCACCGGAAGGACCACCAAGCAGACTCAACAATGCATTATCAATATTATATGTCATCAGAGGTCAGTGGTGATTATCACACCATGTTCGAGGAACCTTCTTTACGTGTCATCTCCAAATTTCAACGTCAGTCTGACGTCACAGTTTCGTGAGTGAATGACGTCAATAAACGTGAGTGATATGACGTCATTGGGCTGTGACTTATTCACGTCATAATCGACGTCATACGACGTCAACTCTTGAAGTCATCTTGGTCATTCAACTGACGTAAAAAAGACGTCACTGAAACGTCATCTGGTTGCCTGGGTATTCCAGCGCTCACTTGGTGGATGACTTCTCCAAGGGATGCCAACGCAGAGCCAGCCAGGTGGTCGACGGCTTTCTTCTGGGGAGGGTTCAAATTGACTGGCTGGGCCAGGAGCTGCCCAAGATGCAATAAAAATAACTTGCTCATGAGTTTGTGATCAACTTCGTTTTTTTGATTAATCTCATTCCTGGAAGTTATTCAGTCTGCTTCGATTTTGTTCGCCCACTCTGTAGTGGTCGATACAGAAGGCACTGACGCTGAAGTCGCTTACATTTTAAAATCATTCAATTATAGGCTGGGCCAGGAGCTGTCCAGGAAGCAATATAAATGGCTTCCTCATGAATTTTAAATCTATATATTCCAGCATGTTTTGATTAATCTATTTCCTGAAATGTATTTAGTCTGCTTCTATTTCGTTCGCCACTCTGTTGTGATCGATACTGAAGCTACTGACGCTAAAGTCACTAAGATTTTAAAATCATTCGAATGAAGGAGTTACCTGTATTTTTCAGATCCACACTGCCCTGGAGAGGTTTCTAATTGACTGGCTGGGTCTGAAGCTACCCAGGATGCAATAGAAATGTCTTCCTCATGAATTTGTTATCGACTTATTCCAGTGTTTTTTTCGATCAATCTAATTCCTGGAAGTTATTCAGTCTTCTTCGATAAGGTTCGCTCACTCTGTAGTGGTCGATATAGGAGGCACTGACGCTAAAGTCGCTTACATTTTGAAATCATTCAAATATAGGCTGGACTAGGAGCTGCCCAGGAAGCAATAGAAATTGCTTCCTCATGAATTTAAAATCTATATATTTCAGCATGTTTTGATTAATTCATTTCCTGGAATGTATTCAGTCTGCTTCTATTTCGGTTACCCACTCTGTTGTGATCGATACTGAAGCTACTGACGCTAAAGTCACTAAGATTTAAAAATCATTCAAATAAAGGAGTTACCTGAATTTTTCAGATCCACACTGCCCTGTACACGGCCCAAGTATGCCCCAGTGAGCGCTACTCTCGGGCCCACCTGGTGGAGGTCTTCTCCGAAGGCTGGCACCCCAGAGGCGACCAGGCGGTCGACGGAGTCGCCCTGGAAAGGATTCAGATCGACCGTCTCGGCCTGGAGCTATCCAAGACGGTGGTTGTGGAGTTCTACGGGAGGCAGGAGGGGGAGTATTCGATTATGTGGTTGGAATTGGCCAGAAGGTAGGAGGAAGATATGCAAGTTTGTTTTGAAGATGATGTGCAATAGTTCAATTCTCTGCTCTAAATAATAAAGAATAAATATCAGAAACATTGGAAAATACACCCTGCTCTTTGAATCCATGATCAATCTATTGGTTTTTACTTCAAAGATTACATGGAGAGCAACTGGAAGAAGATAATGAAATCACACTCATGTTGGTATCAGGCAATACAGGAATCGAAAGTAATGAGACAACTGATCGCCTTGCATATAAAGGTGCATAGTCTACATTCTTTGGTCTTATGCTTTTCTGTTAGCAAATGAGTGAATGTCCCTCAATGGCAGAGTTGAGGATATGGGGAGTAACTGGTAACTGAAAAGTCCTCTTACTAGAAGGCAACTGAAGGTCAACGACAAGCGAAAAAGGAGTAGTATCTACAGGTCGATATAACTTTCCCTTTTATTATTCGAATACTTATCTGGCCATATCTCCGTAGAAGTTCGAGAAGATTTCATCAAACTAGGTATTATTACTGACCGTTCCTATTCAAAAAAGGAAGTTAAGGTGCACTTAGGTGTGACCCTGAATATATACGATTTATTTAAAAGCAAATAATGAGGACCAGAATCTTCCTGCTGCATAACAAGGAGAAAATGTGGTAGGTGAGCAATCAGAGTTTATTATTGATACCATGCATGCAGTGGTGAAGTCTGGAGTATAGAGGGGTCATGGGAGTTTCGAGGAATTTTCCATTCAGCTCCCATATGATATCCATGCATTTTGACGTTAATCGAAAGGTTCAATGTATAGTGTAAACTCGAACCATATTGTGCAAACAGTATCCGATACTTCATTTTTTCTTATTTTTGAGTAGCTGGAAGTCCAGACAGGAGTTGCTCCGCTGTCTACCCAGTTGGGTCATATCGATTTAGAACTGCATTGATACAAGTCGAGAGATAGGGAAGCTACTTGGCGATCTGAGAATGTATTTATCAACTTGCGAACCTGCCTAAAATTCTGCATGGAGTATAGTTGGGATGTTTCTTTGACTCTAAAGAGAGCTTACTTGAAGGCAAGCAGCAATAAACATTAGCTTCAGTTTAGCCATCTGTGTAATAACATTGGTCAGGTTATTTTGTTATTATCTGAGGGGATATAATTCATATTATAATAGGTCTGTACAATGCATGAACATGTGTCCAGACTTCCAACTCGCTTGGTTCGCGAGGTATACAGGGTTTCCAAGATAGGGATGTTTCTTGCATAAAATTACCTACTGTTCCTTTCGAGATATTTTATGATGAATAACTAAGTGGTAGAATGAATGTCTGTACACATTTCATATGAATTCGCGAAGATATAGTTCACTAACTTTTTGCGAGATGATGATAGTCTAGTTTCTAGTTCTTATGTTCAGATTTAATACAATTAGAATAAACAGCTAGGAATAGCAGGTTCGAGGTTAGATCTGCCATGAATTGAGCCAATAAATTTGTAATTATACAGTTGAGATTCGGATTTTTGATAATATATTACTGATTTGGACTCAAAGATAAGGGACGATGGAAATGTAATCGATTCATTGCGAAAATTCGAAACGAATGCATCTAGGTATAGTTTTGTAATACATACAAGCTCTTATTTGATCATGGACCATTTCTGGATAAACTTTGCAGTAGTGATAACACCTTCAGTTGCAAATATGGTCCTGAAGAGTGTGAAGTGGAGCTCTCCAGAATGATCACTTCAAAGACATTCACAGAACAAAATCATAGCTTGATAGATAGGTATATATATTCCTTTTGAAAACTCATACGAATTCGTTATAATATAAAGTGAATTGTTATTGTACAGTACTTTTGGTTCGGGTATGTGTTGATACAAATATATTGAATTTTATGGCCTTTCAAGCCAAAGAATATGAGAGATAAATACTGAAAAATACACGAAATCATCTCCTTGTGTATTATTCAGTATTCACTACTGTATTCCACTTTGAGAAACGATGAACTTCTACCAGAGAATATATAAAAGATGATTTAAAAATGTAGAATAGATTATAATATGTTTTTTCGCTACATCATTTCTTTCTTCAGGCGTGACTACCCGCCCAATGGTCTCGGCCTGTTCATGATGCATCCCGACGAATGTCAGTTCTTGTGCCCCGAACTGGCCGCCTGCGTAGACCCTTCGGTGTGGTGCGACGGCCTCGAGGACTGCCCTTCGGGCATCGACGAGGCGCTGACGCACTGCTCGCTGCTCTTCCAGCTGCCCCCCGTCTACCTCTTTTTCGGCGCCTTGGGGGTCATTGTTTCCAGGTAAACCACAAAAGGCCGGAAACAGCAGTTTATCTCTTCATTTGTTAGCAAACGTTAATGCGCAGATCAGAAACGCAACGCTTCTCTGCTCTTTTCACCGTGTTGATCTGAGATGCCTTTCCGAGGACACAGACGATTGCTTAGTGCTTCAAGAACTGTTTCCCAATATTTATACCTCATTGCCAGCGTCTACCTTTTTTTCGGTGCCTTGGGGGTCATTGTTTCCAGGTAAATCACAAAACGCCGGAGACAGCACAGCATTCAGTGCAATATTTTATTTGTCAGGAAACGTTGATGGGCAGATCAAGGAAGGGAAAACAAATTACGGGCGATCTGAGGTCGAAAAGTGGTAGGGGGGGAGGTAAGGTTTCAGTAGTGAAAAACGGTTTATCTCGAATTACGGCAATACTATAAGCCCTATGGAAAAATGTTGAATGGCAAATAGGTGATAAACAGATCTCTAACTCATAGAACTACACGTTTTGCTCAAAACGAAATTTGATGAAAACTAACTTCTTGTCCCAAATACACTGTTATTTTTTTGATCTGAAATGAGCATGTTATCGCCTTATATCGACTTGATATCGAAAACACCATAATTTTCAATCGAAAATTCTCGCGTCAAAAATATCTGCATCCTTAAATTGGCTTCCTATTCCTTGAAATCTCTACTTTCCTATGTAGTAATATACTGGGTGACACAGGAGACATGTAGCAGCCTGTAGTTTTTTTATTTGAAGAGATACAATTTTGAACATATCGACTTTTGCGTTTCATGAATACATTTTCCGTCTCTATTGATGATATGCAATTTTAATCAACACACAAATGAAGAAGAAGAATTATTGATGCAATCGATTAACTGTCAAACACATAAAACATTTTGTGTGGGTACACCGCCTACTAAGTGAAATAATTATAAAAAAAATAGACTGATAGCCCTGTGGATCATCGTATAAGAGGAACTATTTTAGTTATAGTATTCCAAATAGGAAGATCATGTGGTAGGTACATGGCGAAAATAAAAGACAGATAATTTGTGTACGAGTAGCTGAATTCGAAAAAATATGTTCCTATCTTAGATTCCTCAATATCATGAGTTATTTTCGAAGGTTTTCATCTTGACTAAAACAAGCTATTGACAACCTGCAGACATTGATCAGAATATCAAAACATTTTGAATAATATCGATTTAGTAATGATATTTAAATTTCAAAGCCTACCAAGTGTCGATATATCATAGAATTCATGTCACAGCCAACTTATTCTTTTTGAATAAAAAGCAATTCAACAGCGAATTAAGGAATAAATGACACTTTGTGATACATGGTTGGATAGAGAATTTCAAGGCAAAAGAGAGACTGAAGAAATGTACAGGGTGACATTAAAAAAAAAAGTTGGGGTCACTTATGGTCAAACAGGTAGTTAAGAAAAATTGTCGTTAAATTCGTAAAGTGCGCTACTATCGAGGCTACTATTTATTATATACCCATGTGAATTTCAAAATTTTATCTCTTCAAATAAAAAAACTACAAGCTGCTACATGTCTCCTGTGTCACCCGGTATACACAACAGGGGTAAATTTTCTCAGGAAAGGCAAAGAAACGAGAAAGCAGTAGTCACATTTCTTGGATGGAGTCCCCTTCATTATTTAGAAGAATTATTTTCGCTCATCTATATAACTTGGAATCTTACGTTTTTTGAGTAATCATAATTAATATTATTAAATAGCTCGAAATTGTACATAATGATTAAAAAACAGTTTCGGATTCGAGTTTCACTTCCTTAAATTATCTGAGAACATTTACCTTACAAATGGATATATCTTCCAGACCATAAGAAAGTATAGAGATTTCATTGAACATAAAACCCACCGCCTTTTTTGAAAAAGCAGTTTTATTTCGGGGCGAGAATCTTTCACTGAAAATAAGGATGCTTTATCGATATTAAGTTGAAAGAAGGTGAAAAGAAATTTCCAAATCAGAAAATTACATTGTATTTTGGACATAATGAGGTAAGTTTTCACAAATTTTTTTGAAAATTGTGAGGTTATGTGAAAAAAGTAATAGGTCTTTCTATGATCTACAACTTTGTTATTCAACTTATTTCCATAGGACTAGTAGTTTTGCCGAAAATCGAGATTAACCAATGTTATGATATTCTTTACTACTAAGGTGTATATTAGAATTATTATGCAATATACAATAGCAATATATATTTCAATATTCATAGTTTTATATATAGAAATGAAATATTGACCTATTCTCACTATGAAAGAACTTTTTCAAATTCCAATTGAAATCTACTAGACATGATCATGACATCACCAAAACCATCACATTCGATCTCTCATCTTAAATTTCCAAAATTTGATGACAGAATCATAATATTCGAAGCCAAAAACATCAAGCTACCAATTTTCAATAGAATCGGATCATAATTTCTGAAACTCGTATTGGATCCGCCATCTTGAATTTTCCAATATTGACAGAAGCATCATAATCTCCGATCTCAAAAACCCCAAGACACGAATTTTGTATAGAATCGGATTTTTATTTCAAAACTCGTTCGCCAATTTGTATTCGCCATCTTGAATTCTCCAATTTTGACAAAATAATCAGAATCCTATACCCCAAAAACCCCCAGACACCCATTTTGAATATAAACGGATCATAATCACAAAACTCGTCCACCATATTGGATTCGTCATCCTGAATTTTCCAATTTTGACAAAGGAATCATAATCTCCAACCGCAACAACCCCAAGATACCAATTTCGAATAGAATCGAATTTTAATTTCGAAACTCGTTCACCACATTGGATTCGCCATCTCGAATCTTCCAATTTTGACGAAAGAAACATAATCTCTGACCGCTTAAATCCTCAGATATCAATTTTGAATGGAATCTGATTATAATTACAAAACTCGTTCGCCATATTGGATCCGCCATCTTGAATTTCTCAATTTTTTCTCTCATAGGAACCTTCTCCTGACAATAACAAACCCAACCAAGAAAGATTTAGAGTGAAATCGGTAAAGCCGTTTACGATTCTTTAAACCATATACAGACAAACATTCATATTCATATACAGGGTGACATAGAAAAAAGAACAATGCAAAGTGCCAAATAAGAAAAAAGTTTCCATGAACATGTTGAATTTAAATTGCTTCTTATTCATTCGCAGAAACAATGATAAATACTTCAACAATCACATTTCAATACCGCAAACAGTTATCACATTAGTTTTACAAGTGTCATGATGACACATTAATCAATTGTTATTTATCATGGCGCTTTTTGAATAATTTGCGTGCATAGTCGGCTTTTAGATGCATTTGTACTGAAACCATTGCTTCTAGCGACTTGGACAAAATTAACCTTTCTTGTATAAAAGAAGGGATAATAATTTTTTTCAGTGCAAATTGACATACAGAGTATAGCTAAAATGTAACGACTCATTCCATAGGGATGAAACCCTGTATGTAGCGCCCTCTATTAGTCATCACAAAACTCAGATCATATTTGAATTTAGCATGATAAATTACCTCTGTATTTCACATTTTATTCATTTCTTGCATCTCTTGCTAGCCCTAATAACACAATTATGTTCCATGGATATCCTTAGGGCGTCGTGTCGAGACATTCAGGACGTCCAGAGGACGTTCGAATCTGGTACCGTGGACGTCCATTGGACTTCTGTGGGACGGACGAATGTCCCACTTGAGGACCAACTAGGGACGTCCTTGAGGGATGTCCCTGGGACAACTATCGAATATCTAAATCCTACAGTATTCCTCATCAAGCACTACGGAGGACATCCTTAGGAAATCCGTAAGACAACCCCCAGATAGCACACACTCGCCTAAGGTCATCCTCAATGTGTCGCCAAACGCCTGGAGAGGACGTTCTATTTTCTACAACCTAAGAACATCATCAGGCGTAAATTTAGCGCTGTAATTGTCCTAAATGAGTTCTTTCAGTGACAGCCTGAGGATGTAAAGAATTTCGTGCCTACGGACGTCTTCAGATGACATTCCATGAAATAACGTGTCATCGAAGACAAAAGGAAGAAAAAGAAGAACTAGAATTGAGGTTATGTCTCATGATAGTCATGATTTGTTCAAGATACAGTCTAATATATTAATGATTATATCAAAATTATTAGAGTATTCATTGAATACCTTCATCAAATTTCTATTTCACAAAATGATTGGAACTTATTGCACAGAATTAAAAGATAACAATAACAAAAGGATGATAATCTCTGTTGATGACATTTCTCTCAGGTAGCAAGAAACAATGGTGAGTAAATACTAAATAGAATCATTGATAGTACCGGACATGAAATATTGATACATTCATATACATTATTTATTGTTTCAGGAGGTTATTGAGAACACAAACTTGATGATATCATCATAGCAAACATGTTTTATTCCAAGATAGCTTTGCTTCTTCGGAATCTATAAAATATTGTATGGAAGCTTGAACATTCAGTATGAATTCAATAATAAAGGTAGGTACCTGAATCAAATCATAGATATAGTAGGTACTGGACATGAAATGTTAATAGGTTAATTATTTGTTTCAGATGAAGTTATTGAGAACACAAGATTGATGATGTCATCAGAGAGCAGAGATGTTTCATTCCAAGATATTTTGGCTTCTTCGAAATCTATGTGAGATTGCATATGCATGTTTGCACTTTCAGTATATTCAATAAAGGTAGGTACCTAAATCAAATCATTGATATAGTAGGGACTGGAACATGAAATATTAATAGGTACATTATTTGTTTCAGGAGGTTATTGATAACACAAAATGATGATATCATCAGAGCAGAGATATTTTATTCCAAGATATTTTGGCTTCTTTGGAAATTATGAAAGATTGTACATATGCAGACTTGAACTTTCAGTAGATTCAATAATAATGGTTGGTACCTATAACTACATAAATCATATCATTGATATAGTAAGTACTGGACATGAAATATTAATACATTGTTTGTTTCAGAAGGTTATGCAAAACACAAACCTGATGATATTTTCATTCCAAGATAGTTTTGCTTCTTCAGAATCTATAAAATATTGCATGAAGGCTTCAACTTCCAGTTGATTATTCTGCATCAGGAATGTCCAGAGTTCAGAAATCAAAAACAACATGGAGAAATATACCTATCAATAGGCAATAACTTCTTGTAGTGCTCAACAAGAAGCTGAAATACATTTCTTTGAAAAGGAAATTGAAATTTTTTAGAATAAGTTATAAATAATAGAATGTGAGTTTTTCATTTGGTTTTTCATTTGAACCTATTATAAATAGAAGGAAATTTTGCAAATATCATGAGATCCATATTATTTTGAAGAAATTATCATTTGCATAATACAAGGTGAGTCAATATATAGTGTGTTATCCTTATTGTATATTAGCCAAACCATCAGATAAATAGAGAAAATTCAAGTACAACAGTTATAGGGTTTCATGAGAACTTTCACATTAAATTGTTTTCATATATATCTGTATAGGGTGTTCGAATTCCAAGATATATTGACTGATGATTGTTTTTTTCCAAATGGGACACCCTGTATACTATTGCATTTTTAGGTTCTCCCTGAAGAGCTGATTCCATCAATGCATCACACTTGGGGTCTAGCGGGAATGATTACAGAGATATAGGGTGTTCAAAAACAAGATTTTTCAATTTTAGGATTTTTTTTGTGGAAACTATTCAATATTGGTCAAAACGGCTCACATTTCCTTGTAAACTTTCGATTTACTATCTACTGACATTCAATCGGAACAAATAGAGGGTGGGTTAACATTCAGAATACTGATCAGCTTATTGTATATGTTCCAAATAAATATCAGTAGATAGCTAATCAAAAGTTATGACAGGAACGTGTGAGCCGTTTTGACCATTAATGAATAGTTTCGACACAAAAAATCCTACATTTGAAGAATCTCAATTGTCAACACCCTATATCTCTGTAATAATTCCCACTAGACACCAAGTGTGATGCATTGATGGAATCAACTCTTCAGGGAAAACTCAAAAATGCAATAATATACAAGGTGTTCCATTGAAAAAAACCAATCATCAACCGATATCTTGGAATTCGAACACCCTATAGATATGAAAACAATTTTAGGTGATTGTTCTTATGAAACCCTATTACTGTTGTACTTGAATTTTCATATTATATATCTGACGGTTTGGCTAATATCGGAGGAGAACACACTATAGTGACTCATTCTGTATACGAATAATATTCTCCCATAAATCTTGAACCTCCTTGAAACATCATCAAAAACCGCCTCAAGTTGTTACCATGATGTCCTGAGGTTGTCTCAAAAGATTTTATAGGGATTTTCTGAGACGTTATTAGTATGTAGAGAATGGTAACAGGAGGACGTCTTGAGAATGTCCTCAGGCTCGCTCTCGACGTCCTGAGGACATGATTGTGAACGCCTCAGAAGGGCCTCAAAAGGAATTTGTGCTATCTGGGCCTATCAGCATCGCTGGAAGATATGAATTATATGTCCATAGGATGTCCCACCGACGTACGAACTATTCTTGAATTTGAATATTTCTGGTTCCCTCTAGGACCAAATCTTGCATAACTGATGTGGACATCCAGTTGAGTTGATGGTCCGTAGAAGGTCCCCACCCAGGTAGCACATGTTAGTGGAATGTCGTCATAATGACGTCTTTTTCAGGTCATTATTGGTCAATGACGTCCTCGACTTCAGAGGGACCTAAAAATGACGTCATATTTCATGACGTCTTATTGACGTTCAATATTGGACGTCTTAATGACGTCCCTACAAAGTCGTATATCCGACCAAATAAAAAAAAATCAGTCGCTTTCTTACTTTTTCATCGTTTGTTAATTGTACGTACTAAATGTGTGTTTGTATATATATACAGTGTTTTCGTGAGTACTGATGAACAAATTTATTTTCAGCCAAATTATGCATTTTTGAGGAATCTTCTGTAAACGGTCGATTTTCATTTTCAATTTGCCATATATTCATGAGAAAAATTGAATATACATACATGGTGATCCACGTTTGAGTTATGACCATAACGACAATTTTTTAAATAGAGCACCTTATATTATTATATTACTCAATCTTTGGAATAACCATGGGAAGCGGAATTCTGAAATGTTTAACACAATCATGTGGATTGTATGCATCCAATAAATTAGATGCTCTTGCGTGAAGTACCTAGTGGATAAATTCATTATTATCCAATATCTATCTATCTCATATATTTCTGAGAAAACAGGAGAGGCTTTTATTTCTAATTCGACATTTATACGGAGGAATCATCAAATATACAGGATGATACACGTTTGTATTATGACGTACACGACACATTTTTCAAACGGATATTATATTATTGAATTTTCGTAATCAAATGTATATCACACAAAGGGTTTGCATACAGGGCGTTCGTTAAATTCAGTTCTCTCGTAAAATTAGATCACCATTAAAATATAAAGATTACGTAATTTCTCCTACACGGATCATTCTGTATATATTGATTTAATATGAGATAAAGCTTGAATGAGAATAAAATTCTACGGCTTCGAGCATTATTCTCTGAAAAAAAAAATATTTTTTTAATTTTCAACAAATTTATTAGCAAATTCGCAAAAGAACCTAATCCAACAAACGCACTGTATACAGACTCATATATTTTTGAGTCCAGCTTTTCATAGAGACTCCAAAAATCGAATAATTCATAGGGTGTTCCTTTGAAAAAATTGTCGCGGACGTTGTAACTCTTACTTGAATCACCCTGTATATTCAATTTTTTCTCAAAATGAAAATCGACCTATTTTGGGAGATTCCTCAGCAAGGAATTGTATGGTTATAAGTACATTGATTGGCTACTTTATTTACTTCACGCAAGATGACTCAATTTAACGGACACACTGTATACAAACCCTATGTGTAATATTTTTTAAAATTCAGATTCCCATGGATATTGCAAAAATTGAATGTATCTCATACTTAAGTTATTATTGTTTCCAATTGAAAAAATTGCCGAGGACGTCTTAACTTAAACGTGGATCACCCTGTATATATATGATTCTTACTTTCGAATGTGGCGAATCGAAAATAAAATCGACCTGTTGCAGAGGATTTCTCAGAAATGGATAGTTTAGCTAAAAATAAGTTTATTCAGCTTACACCTCGCCGACGCTCGCTACATAATTTTAGGTACAAATACGAGTAGCTTACGATATTGTCATATAGAGATTCATAGGATTCAACAGGACTGCCCGGTAGGACCATCAACCAAGTTACCACAATAACGTATAGTTACAAAATGAATGTCATCAAAGGTTTGTATGTATTATCATGTACAAATAATACCGTATATATATAAACCTCCTAATTTTTTTTATTTTGTCCTTTATTGGTCATTCTGCGACGTCATTATGACGTCAAAGTATGACGTCATATGGCTGTGACATTTTGACGTCATTATAGGGTCTCTCAGACGTCATCTTTGGACGTCCACTTCGTCATTTTATGACCAAAAAATGACGTCAATTGGACGTCACTCTGCTACCTTTGCAATAGATCCTGAAAAGATTCCCCAAAGATGTCCAAAGATATTTGAAGGAGTGAACCATCAGGGACATTTCATGGTTGTCTTGAAGAACATTATATAAGATCTGAAGTTATGCCAGAATATGTACTACTCGGGACATCCGATGGATGTCCCTAAAGAAACGTTTAAAATCATATCTCATCAGGGACATGCCAAGGACGACCTTGCATGGACATTCTACAATATGTACCACCTGAGACGTCTAAGGGATGCTATTTCTAGGACATTTGGAATGATATACCTGCTGGGACATTCCGTGGACGTCCTTGCTCGGACATTGCATGAGATATACGGGATGGGACGTCTTAAGGACACTTATTTTTGGTCCGGGACATTTGGACTTGAATTGTACCAAATAGGAACGTCCCCAGGACGTTGTGTGCTATAGGGGAGAGATATGCAAAAAAATTGAAAAAAAAATTAAATTCAATACCTCGTATCTTTTAACCGAAGGCCTTGCGAATCCGTGTTCATGAGAACTTTTCTCTTAGTTTAGTGTCCTCTATTGTGTGGCACTATTGCAATGTACTTTTCTCTATGTCTCCCTGTATAGGGAAGAAGATTGTGGGAATGACTTCGAGTATCTCGTTCATTTTTCATACCATTTCATTCCACTTTGAGTATTTAGACTTTTAATCATTGGAAGAAGACTATTGTAACTCAAAGAGGAGTGATGTAGTTTAAGATGAAGAAACAAGTCATCTCCACAACTTTATCTATGATTTAGATTTTTTCCCAGTTGAAATAACTATGTGTTGACTTTCAGTATTCTAACGATACTCATCTTGTGGAAAACATGTCGCCGAAGGCCCAGATCTATCCTCCAGACTCGCCTCAAGAGCCTATCCTCCGACACCGCCATCATCGACGAAAAGGGCATCTACAGCTACAGCTGACACAGCGACAATTCCGTGCGCTACGTGGAGGTTGACAGAGTGACAACAGTCTGACGGTCGAAAATGCGACCGTTATCGAACGAGGGCTCTCCCGCTCTTCTATCGCACGGTATCCTCGCGAGCAAACTATGGATTTTTTTATACGTTTCGTACTCTTTAGACTCGGACCAATAAGTAGCTATAAGGTTTCTTAGATTTGTGATTTACGAATTAGGATTGCTAGTACCTGTTCTCAAGGTTAGTGCTTTCGCGGAATTCTCTGGAGACCAGAGGTTGTTTAGGTCTCACGGAAATCGTTTCGTTTTGATTCACTGGGGCTATACTCTGGAATACAAAATATTCAATCAGTACTTATACAGTGTGTCCCACTTACCATGCTCACCATGGGTATCTTTTTAACGGTGAAAGATACGAGGTCGGTTAAATGACACCAAATGTGGAGTTTGTCAAGGCCAACTATAATGTGAAAAAATATTTTGATAGAATCTATTTGTTTTTGTTTTATACGCAAAAACCAGATTTCGATCGTTTTCATGTCTCCTCCGTAACTTCTTTATTCATGAAAATATTCAAATAGGAATTTCACATTCTCATGGCAGTTTTTCAAAGTGATTTCGAAAAAAATATGAAATTTGTACCAACTCTTCTAGAATTTGAGATATCAGCACCAACTTAAGTTTTTCAAATGTAGGTCACAGCTCACTATGACTCAGTTACAAATAACTTTTTTTTCTCTCACAGGATAACTCCGTTGTTATCAACACAAAACTAGTACTGCGACATATCATCTGTGAGAGAAAAAAAAGTTATTTGTAACTGAGCCATAGTGAGCTGTGACCTACATTTGAAAAACTTAAGTTGGTGCTGATATCTCAAATTCTAGAAGAGTTGGTATAAATTTCGTATTTTTTTCGAAATCACTTTGAAAAACAGCCATGAGAAAGTGAAATTCCTATTCGAATATTTTCATAAATAAAGAAGTTACGGAGGAGACATGAAAATGATCAAAATCTGTTTTTTGCGTATAAAACAAAAACGAATAGATGTTATCTAAATATTTTTTCACATTATAGTTGGCCTTGACAAACTCCACATTTTGGTGTCATTCAACCGACCTCGTATCTCTCACCGTTAAAAAGATACCCATGGTGAGCATGGTAAGTGGGACACACTGTATACGCAGAGAAAATATGAGTGTATTATATTGTATTTCCAATCACATTTTGAGGTAACCACGTTTGAATGTGTCGATCTTGAAAGAAATGGCAGGCGTGTTGTTTTTCCTGAGCTTTTATCTCAAATTCGTGAGCAAGCAAATGAAATTTCGATCAAGAATTGAAACCACCCACAGTGTCTTCACTACCCTGGATTCCAAGCATTTTTCACGATTTTCATAAGAATTTAGCTCATTCTGATAAGACAACGGACGATATTCAATAATCAACAGTATTCAGCTCCAGTTTCCTGTCCCTTTTTTGATCTTGCAATCATTAAAATTAAAAATAAATGATTTAAGAATACATTCACAGTATTTGATTGCCCATAGTCCAATTTCATTTCAAAATGAGTATTCAATGCAGTTTTTCATCGAAGTATTAGGGCCAAATGGTATTAACTCCTTCAAATTGATACTTAAACACTATCACGTAGTTAATTTAGCTATATGAGTATATCGAAACTACTATTTGAACATACTTGCAAATTGAATAAACCTGATCTGTAAATGCCTCCACAGTATTTTTAACTTCGTAGAAAGAATGAAAAAAGGAGAAAGATAGTTGATTATGTAGTTTATTGGGGTTCAAACCCCCAACCATTGGCATATTTGGACGGCACGCTACCACTGGCCATTGTGTTTTGATATACAAATCATTTATACACCCAGACAGCACTGGATATTCCTAGAATATTCTCTAAATATGCTAAAAGGGAAGAATATATTCCGAATATCCTTCGAATATTCTTAGAATATATACGTGCTTCTGGAACATTCAAGGAATATTCAAATGTGAATATTCTAGTAATATTCCAAAATGCATATACAGGGAATATTCCAGAAGGAATATTCTGAAGTGAATATTCCTAGAATATTCCAGTTGGATAGTGCAGGGAATATTCAGGTATTAATATTCCAGGAATATTCCCAATTGAATATTCTGTTCCTGTATATTCATGGAATATTTCAATAATATTCCCATATGTTTTAATGAAATTGTAAAGTATGAAAATTAACCAATCACAATTTTATAGATGTGAGTATTGAACATTGATTTTGAAATCTGTGGTAGAAGTCCATCGTATTTCAAAGTGAAGTGGTTATGTTACCAGGGATCAAAAACAAAAAGTCGTCTCCACAATTTTGATAGTGATCAAAGAACTCAATCAGATCATCGTACATGTTAAGAGCCCATATGGAACTGGAAGTGTTTATGGTTCCCTTCTGAACAACGCAATTCAATAAATTGTTATGTACATTATTATTCAACTCGATTACTGGCCAAGTGGTTAAGGCGTTGATCTGACAGTCTGAAAGTCCCGAGTTCGAGCCCATCTTGGGTCAGCTTTTTTTAATTATGAATATGTATTACGGAATATTCCCGGAATATTCATTTATTTATATTCCTGTATTATTCCAGGAATATTCCGAATATTATCTGAATATTCCTAGAATATTATAGGTACATTCTGAATATATAGGGAATATTCCTTGTGTAATATTCCGGGAATATACAAAATTTTCCCCACCAGCACATTCAGGGAATATTCCATAGTTGATATGTATATCCCTGGCATGTTCATGAATATTCGCAATATCCGAAAAGAATATTCTATGAATATTCATCAGGTAGAATGAGAAAACAAATATGTGAATCACGAAGACTTCAGGAAACAGGGAAATCATTGCCAGTAGAAACACTGGGAAAATAAAGTAGGAAATGAATCAGACGAAACGAATTCCGTGTAGGTAATTTATTATTTTTCTAGCGTATCTTATACCCATTAAAATTTTGAATGCTTATACACTCCAACTGAAAGAGTCTCAGTACAGAAACTTCCAGGGTTTGTAGGAACGCTGAATCCTGTTATAAATAATTAATTAAAGATCTCTGTACATAAAATAGTAGAAATTTCAAGTTCACCGATTAGGTGTTGGGAAAATCATTCAGACGAATTCGCGATGAAATTCTGCTAATATTTCGAAATTCCTAGTTGAATAGTCCGATATCTGAAAGAAGCCCTGTGATACCTATCTCAATAGACCTGAAACTGTAATCCATCAAAGGTGCAGTCAGACCGTTCTTCATCAGTTTCGAGAATAAAATTATATCTCCTTTCGCGGGTCGAACTATTATCTCACATCTTAGCTTCCGACGATCGATAAATATTTCTGCCAAGAGGATGATTCGCAAAGGTATTACGAACTAGAAAATTTTTCGTTACCTACTCCATTTCACCAAAATACATACCTACTTGATACTTTCGATTGACATTAGAGATGTTCTGTAACAGCATCCGCGAGAGGGAGAAGGTTTTCAGTCATGTGACCTCTGTAGCAAACAGATAAATGATAGAAAAGATCACTCCTGGGTATTCTACCACTGCAATGCCAGTAAAAATTGTGATTTCTTAACGATTTGGGTGAAAATGTTTCCAATTTCTATTATGGGCACGTTATTTTCAGTGTAAACTATACTAGCTTAGTTCATATTTTGCTTTGATATTTAATTCGTTCATCTATGACTGATACAAACTGTGCTGCTCATACTGCACAAACCAATTCAATTCAAACCCATACCAAACCAGAAACCAGTGCTCAAACTCCATCTGACCTTCACTCTTCAGTCAGTCAACAAAAAGCTGTCAAAGTTGAAATATATACAACTCCTCTGAGTTAATAATCCGAGCAGACCGATTTCATTATTTTCCTCGCAGTCAAATTACAGAACCCTCCAAATAAATGTTGTCTTGCTCTAAATGACATTGAAGAATGGTTCCGGAGGTAAACTATAGCAATTAAATGTGTTGCAAAATATCTCTATTATTTACCAAGAAAATTGGACATTATGTTATGTTCAACCATCCCATCCTCAGCCAATATTTGTATGAATTATTGTGAAGCGAAATCATTTTTTTAGTGCCAGAAGTAGTTTGATATCAACAATACTATTTTTCATGAAAAACCAACAAGATGAATTAATGAAGAGTCGAATAGAGGAATGATGTATGTAACGATATATACTCGATTCATACATTATTGTACAGAAAAAATTGGTAGAAATCTGAATGTTTTCGGATCCCGAATTCGTGAGTGATTTTCTCAACGTTTAGGCACTGTACAATGTACAATGACTGATAACACAATTTTGTAAATATTTAGGTGAAAAAATCAAAATAGCGAAAATCATAGAAATCGGCGAGTGTTCTAGTTAACTATTTAGACGACTTAAGTAATTACTTTTTCTGCGAAATATGGGTGTGTGTGAACGAAATTTGTCTACCCTTTTGTTGTGTTCTTGTTAATTACATGATGGCATTGGAAAGTGAATCTGTGTTATACTTCTTACAATAGGAACAAAGAATACCAAAAGAAGCAAAATGTGTTCAAAATTTTTACACCAATGCATATCACCTCCATACAAGAAATATGCAATATTATATTGACACTGCCTATCGTTTTTATTATTTTGAGAGATGTCTGATGATATTATATTCTAGTCAAGATTTCTTGGTAAATCTAGTTCCATCGGATTAATGTAACAATAATTACGAGTCGAATACTCAATCTCAAGTACACCAACATTTATTGGTCTTCATTTTGTCTCTAGATCAAACCTATCTGTTATGGAATCAAATGGTGGGATTGAATTCTACATGCTTAAATCATTTTGAAACATATGATTCTATGCATTTTCATGATAATGTATAGTAGTACCAGTACCTATATCAGGATGTGGAAAATTGCTTCTTGAATGTTTGTCATCAATAGTAGATAAACAATAGTGCGAAAATAAGAATTCAAGTATTTTCTTATGAAGGTTCATTATGGTAAAACGTGAACATTTCATAGATGGAAGGGGCAATCTTAATAGTAGATAGCAGATAGACGGTGCTGGTACCAAACACATCTAATAAGTATTTCCTTATGACGATTCATTATTCATTATGTAAAGGAGTACTGCGAAGCGTTCATGGATCTGTTATTCCACAATCATTGATATAATTAATGTTGACATTTTTTTTATACGGCTGTCACACGTAATTGCTCTTGTTTCACCGTGTTCGATACATCAATGAGGTACTTTGTATGTTATCAATGTTATTTCCGTATCTGACATCACAATGACTTCATTGTGTTATTTTTTCAAAAAAATCTCATCGCCCACGGAATGTCAAATTTCAAGCAATGACAGCTCTGTCTCTTAGGTAAGCATATGGCTACGAAAAAATAAGAAATGTCGCTGTTATCGGTCACATCTGTGAAAAAATTATAGTGTATAGCTCGCACGGAATGCTAATTTCCCACTCGAATGGAATCACTATCATTCCGTGCTTGTTACACAATATCCTATTTTGGACTTCGAGCACACGTGAGGAAATTCCTATTATGTTAGAGGAACATCGTACGTATACCTATGTATAACAGGAAGAGAAGGAGTTAGGTATTGACCACTGAAAAGTATTATAGACAAAAAAGTTTTGGTAAAGAGTTATCCGACAGAAGAATATTTTCCGTACAGAACATCAATTGTGGAAGTATCTATATGAAAGTGAAAGATCGCCCACTTTTCCACAGTGTTCCAATAGATATCTGTTAGGGTGTTATAATTTCGCTCGGAATGATAATCCGAATACGAGTTTTCGTGAAGGCTTGCGTAGGTGTATTGTTGATGGAAATACCTCCTCCTCTTGAATTTCGGTGGCGTAGAATTCAACTAGGTTGTTGGTTCCACAGGCTGTAACGTCAACAATATCTACATTGACAGCCTTCATCGTGAGTTCTTAGTGTCCGGGAAATGAATGGGAATTCTGGAGGAGGATGCAGTATGGAGAGTAGGTATAATGTCATCTGCAAAGCTGTGAATAGGAAAAGTGGTTACTCCCAACAGATCATTCATATGGAGTAGAAACAAAATTGATCCTTGCAGAACACGGAATTGATGGCTATTGTTTAAGACGATATTCCGCCCATCACCACTCGACTCTATGAAAGAAGGCATATTATATCTGAGGTGGTTAGCAATTTGACAGCTAGAGATTCCCCATGTTTTTCTAATGGAGCTTGTCATATACATATATGGATGTATTACATGCAAGTACATTTCCAGTTGTCCTTTGATGGCGATGATTCCTGAGCTTTTCAAATGTATGATAAGCTCAATGTTGATGACTTTCTCCATTAACTCGGAAATAAGTGATAACAAATAGACCTATAATTGTTGAGCAGGTTTTTCATTTCTTTTCCGGATATTGGTTGGACTCTCGCTATTTTTCAGGAGGATGGAAAAACACCCAACTTGTGTCAGATGGTGAATAACTTGCAGATATACTTGGTGGGCCAAAAGAAATCACCTTATTGGAAGATGCTCTTATTTTTGCAAATGGCGGCCAATGTCAGATCTGTTTTGACATTTGTGAACGAGACAGATGTAGAATACAAGTGAACAAGCCATGGAGCGATACACTCCCCAAGAAAGCGTAATAATCCAAGCCAAGCCACCCTCAATCTCGTGGACGATTTTTCGACCAAAATCATAATGAGCGACAAGGCTCATTTCCACCTCAGCGTGTACGTGAACAAGCAGAACTATCGCTTCTGGTGCACTGAAAATCCACGAGTGATGCACGAGGAGCCATAACACCCGCTCAAAGTAACTGCATGGTGCGCTGTTTACTCTGGAGGAGTCATCGGGCCATTTTTTTCAAGGTCGCCGCTGGTCAAACGACTATGCGCGCGCGCGCTATATAGGGCCATGTTTTCCGAGTTTTTTCTGTCCCAATTGAACGAATTAGGACTGGAGGACATGTGGTTCCAACAGGACGAAGCAACGGCACACACTGCGCGAGCCACAACCGATATTCTGAAGGCGGCGTTCCCAGATCGCCTCATCTCTCGTTCTGGCGATTTTCTCTGGCCCGCAAGATCGCCCGATTCAACCGTTTCAGACTATTTTTGTGGGGTTTTTTGAAGTCTTGTGTTTACGTGAACAAGCCTGAGACCCTGGAAGCCCTCAAGGACAACAACATTCGCCACGAGTGCCAGAATCTGTCGCCCGAGGATCTCGCCGGAGTGATGAAAAATGCCATAAAACGAGCCCGTATAGCAATCAGTTGTGGCGGCGCCCATTTGGCAGATATCATCTTCTCCACTTGACCAATAAAAATCTAAAGGTTCAAATAAACATAATCAAAAAAAAGAATCGAAGCATTTTATTTAGAAAAAAAAAATAGAGCAAAATAACATCGGATGACTTCTTTTGGCCCACCTTGTATGATATTTTCATTCAAACGATCATGCATCCGAATTGATCTACGTCTCTCATCAAATATCCTTCAAAAGGTGACCAGCCTTTATTTCATGACGACAAATATTGTGTGACTGACGAAGTTGCGTTTCTGTCAGAAGTCAGACAACTAATTCCCGCCTCTGAGTGATGATCATTCAATATACATTACTGTTCAGGTGATCATAAAGACGAACTACGAACTCGACAAACCCAATCAGCCTTTTGTCGTCAACTACAAGAAATGTCGAACAACAGTCTTTTAAAATATGTTCGTCTCAAAAATGGCAAAGTTTGGAAAACTTTGCCTAAGGAAGTATTTCCAAGAACTTGAAACCTCCATGAGTTCAAAAGAATCTAGTTCCTACCTGATGAAAAGAACAATTTGAAGTCTCTACCTTTTTCTCCCTATTCTTCCGATACGAATATATTGGTGTTTTCCTTTCGTGCGCTCCGAAGGAAGAAGATTCTGTTGATATTAAGTGAATATGGGCTTTCAAGCAACTATTTCCCACATCTCTTTATTTGCTAAAGAGTCTCTGTAAATGTTACTGCATTGAAGATATTGGAATCGCATCTTGTACTTATATACAAACTGTCATTGTGGCGGATTTCTATTGTTACTCGAATACGGATCAATCTTAATATATTTCAGTTATCTGAGTGAACTTACACCTACGTTTTGTTACTTTCGAAAAAATTATATGCACTATATTATCTACCTACCTGTTTAGTTTTAATTGGTGTACATTAAGGCTTCCACCTATGTAATGAGTATTCACCTTTGAATGTTTATGGTATTCATCATATTGATAATTATGGTTAATGATTCATGTTACGGTATGAGATGAGGAACTTGTCAAACGAGACCATTATGGGTTGGTTGGGTTCACCTCTCAGGATTCTTCCATTTGATACTGTCATATGAATTTTCGACTCGAATTTGGTACAATCTTTTACCTACCACCAATATTACTATAGAGAAAACGTATAGGTAGATGTTTCTGTAAACAATTTTACGCACTTTTTGATTGAAAAATCTGATTGTTGAAAATTCAAAACTAAACACGATAAAATCGAAATAGATATTCAAAGTGAGAATAGAAACAATCGAACTCTGAATATGCAAGGATACCTTTTCGTCCTTGCTATACATGGTGTTTTATTACATTTATTACTAATTGGAAATATTTCAGGTATAAAGTCATGAACTCAAAATATGAAAATTTTACCCAAATTGCCTCATTTCATCATTTAATCGGTACATTGGAAACATTCGAAAATTACTCTGTCATTATGTTTTTTTTGTTGATATAGATTGAATTTTCATTTGCGTTGTGAATGCAATTCAATAATCCAAGACAGCGATGTAATTAATACACATAATCAGAATAAAAATAATTGTGCAGCTTCATGTTCAACTTGAAATATCTCGAAAAATATAATGACTTTATCTCTTTGAAGAGATGGCACGATATTTACTCAGAGGGTATTGAGGAATAGGAAGATAAAATGACAATGACGCCAGTGGCGTAGAATTTGGGAAATATCAACCAGCCACTTGGCCTGTAACTACCTGTAACTCAGACAGGTGATACATTTCATCTATTTAGGTGAGGGTTGAATAAAATCTTATATTTCGAGGTCAGAAATCTATAGTTGGACTATTTTCGATAATTCATAAAACACAACATGAATAGCTATTTATTTGAAATTATTCCCTTTCAATTTGGGTGTGTCTGCCCATTCTGAATCTTTTGTCCCATTCCCAATTGGAATTTGTGTATTTCCACTTTTGACGAAGGAAATCCATTGCATTGCATTGTTCGGTCCCATTTCGAAATTGATGAGTTTAAAATTGAAGTTATGTCAGGGTGTCTCGAAATTAGCATGCTAAATTTCACCACCAACTTCCACGACCAAACAAACAAAAATCAGGTTGGCATCATATCCACCCCGAGGCGTCTTTCATCGATGAAATGAAAGTAACGCCATCTGAGTAGAACCAAGGAAAGAATCACTCCAAAACTGGAATGCCCATACGGGAGTGGCTGGCTGCCCGACTGGCGTAATAACAACTACGAAATAGCCACCATGCTCACAGTGGAATAAAATGATAAATAGATGTAAAAAGCTCAAAATCATTTCCACACAGTGTTCATAAAATAAACAACAATGGTAGATTTCCGGAGAAAAACAACTACTTCCCTGGCTAATGCCACACGCAGGATATTGAATTACATCCTCCTGAAATCTATGCATAGATTCAGGAAAGAATCACTTGTATCAGTATTCGTTCAAACGAGTCGATGCATAGATTTCAGGAGGATGTAATTCAATATCCTGCGTGGCATCAGCCAGGGAAGTAGTTGTTTTTCTCCCGAAATCTACCATTGTTGTTCATTTTATGAACACTGTGTGGAAATGACTCTGAGCTTTTTACATTTATTTGAATTAAAAATATTGTTACTTCTCACATATTATGCATATCATAGCAATAAATATTGAAATATTTTTATCATCATCATTTTCCTAGTTTACGCGTCTCTGACGATGATTCGGAAATTGGCAACGTTTTGTATGGATTGTGTGATTCAACAATATTTTCGAATCGATTTCACTCGAAAATGTTACATGTAATCGATACGGAAAAAGATTACCTCCTTTTTTTCTGTATCAATGTAGTCCCACCAAGAATTATACACTCC
Organism: Phaedon cochleariae; assembly: GCA_918026855.4. Lineage (NCBI taxonomy): Eukaryota > Metazoa > Arthropoda > Insecta > Coleoptera > Chrysomelidae > Phaedon > Phaedon cochleariae. The sequence goes on along the minus strand of OU896718.1, from coordinate 28,962,755 downwards.
TGAATCAAATTTTGAAATGATTTTATTTTCAATGCATTTGGCATAGAAAGTATAGTTGTTGTACCGAATTCCATCATTTAATCACATGGCGTTTCGTAAATATTCTAGAAATACCATCCTCAGGAGCCCCTTGTCAGGGGGCCGTAGCTCTCTTAGGAGACATTTTTCGCCTCATGTTCCTCAGAACTCGTCTATCTATTTTTGGTCGTAGAAGTCGCTGGTGAAGTTTGGCAGGCTAATGTCTGTACACCCTGTATAGTGTATAGTCTGGTAAAGTATCCTGCATTACGATACACATGAAATTGAACAAATGTTTTGATATCATAGAATATTGGTATTAGGTAAATATTTCGATCTATCAAAATGATTGCTTTTCGTTTTACTTGGGTTTTTCTCGCATGACATCATGACTACGTGATGGTTGAGAAACCTTGTTTTCTTTATTAGATTCCAAAAAAATTATTCAATAGATTGCAGAGATTATACCTACTATAGATTGTCGACAAGGAATGCTTGTATTATAGGACTTCAAAATGAACGTTATCATGAAGCAATAATATGTATCTTCTGTCTATTCCTATCAGAAATTCGAGTGAATTTGATTGTCTTAATAAGTACCTACGTTACTTTCGTACCTTACAAAACTTATCGAAATTTCAACGCAAGTTCGAAATTATGTAAAAATAGATAAGTAATTATGTTTTCAGAATTATTATGTAACAATACAATGTTTAATCGGCGTGTACATCTTATACCACTTCAAATGACTAAGGGATATGAAAATGTACATATTAAGTATTTGTAACTTTTTAGTTAAGATCCTCACTATTGGGACTTCAAGAATATTCAGATTTAGCAAACTGTATCAGAAGGTTATGCCAAATCAATTTAAAAATCGGAGCATTGGTAATTTTATCATTTACTTGATTTTTCCAACAAAGTATTGATCTGATATCTATATTTTCGATCTCGTCAAGTGTAAAAATAATGTTGGGTCCGAAAATGGTATTTTTCCAAGATTCAGGATGTCAAGTTCCAAAGTTCTTCATTGATATGTGGAGAACGGTGCAGCAGATTAAAATGAAATGTTTTTTTGCAGACAAAACTGTCAACCAGTGTTCATTCTGTTCCTTGAATTGTAGATCTCGATTGGTATTAATACCTCTGCAAATCTCTAAGAAATAAAAATGCTTAGGAATCAACGAAATCGCATTGTATTTATTCGTGACAAAACAAAACTCAGCGAAAATACCAGCATTTGGAATCTTAACCATTCTGAAGATTATTCTTTTAACGAAGTTAAAAGTAAGTAAAGTATACGCCATTCGCATTTCAGAGAAAATATTTTTTTTATCTTCTTCCAGTTTTCATAAATTTCTTCAGCAAAAAGAGATATTGGTCTAGTAGATGTCTATTGATTGTTGAATAAGCAATAAATGGAATAACACATATGGATAAAATATATACTATACCTATACAGAGAAATATGGAATCGATGACAAACTCAAAAATTGAACACTGGGAAAGACTAACATCAATGAGATCATAATGTAGCCCCACTATTTTGAGTTTTTGACTCGAACGAAATTTTGCCTGAAAAACATTTTTGAAAATATCTCGGAACTGATCTCAGTTATGATTTTTCTTTTCTCCACAACATATTGCGAGACTTCATGATATTCGCTCTGAGGATTGGAGAGTATAACCTTCACATTTGAATTATATATAGACAGTTCTTGGAAGTCTAATGATATGAGGATAATATTATACCTACAGGGTTAGCACTTGATATATTAGAATTATTGAAAAAGAAGAGGACATTTTCGAAATCATTGATATTGAATTTTTTTCTATTCTTATCATCAGAAACTAATTTGCTGATTATTTTTCCTCCGCTGCTAGACTATAATTGGTAAGCCTACCTAGGTGGATAGTCTCACCGAAGTCAATTGCGCTTTTGCTTGTAGCGCTCCAGATATTTCTTCAAAAAATTTGCTGCAATTTTGAACTTGTGGATATCCTTGAAATGTAAATAAAGTGTACCTATTATTTTTATAGCTCAATTTAGATGAATTTCAAAATTAGTTGGTCAGGTGCCCTGACAATAAAGTAGATTTATTTAAGCTGAATAAAATAACCAAATCCTATATACCCTAATAACACACTTATGTCCTATGGATATCCTTAGGACGTCCTGTCGGGACATTCAGGACGTCCATTGGACGTTCGAATTTGGTACCGTGTACGTCCATTGGACGTCTGTGGGACGCACAAATGTCCCACTTGAGGACCAACTAGGGACGTCCTTGAGGGACGTCCCTGGGACAACTATCGAATACCTTAATCCTACAGTATTTCTCATCAAGCACTACAGAGGACGCCTTTAGGACATCCATAGGACAACCTATCAGCAACGCTGAGGGATATCAGTTGGATGTCCATAGGATGTCCCAGGGACGTACGGATTATTCTTGAATTTGAATTTGTCTGGGTCCCTTTAGGACCAGATCTTGCATAACTGATAAGGACATCCACTTGAGTTGATGGTCCGTAGAAGGTCCCCAAAAAGTTTCCCAAGGATGTCCAATAGACTTACGTGAAGGACATTGACGAGGGGAGTTCTTATAGCCTACGAGCAATCATTCGTCGGCGAGGTGTAAGTTGACGTCCTCCAACATTTTGAAAGTACCGACTCGGACGTCCATAGGACGTTATTTCTAGGACATTGGAAGGGTACAGTTCATGTACCTATTGAGACATCCGACTGACATTCGAAGGACGTCCCTAAGGGACATTTCGATTGTTATACGATCCTGGAAATATTAAGGGCGCCTGTGCAGAGATATTTGAAGGAATGTACCATCAGGGTCATTTCATGATTGTCTAGAAGGGACATTATATAAAATCTGAAGTAATGCCAGTATATGTACTACTCGGGTCATCCGATGGGTGTCCCTAAAGGGACGTATAAAATCATATTCCATCAGGGACATGCAAAGGACGTCCTTGCATGGACATTCTACAATATGTACCACGTGTGACGTCTAAGGGATGCTATTCCTAGGTCATTTGAGATGATGTACCAGCTGGGTCATCCTGTGGACGTCCTTGCTCGGACATTGCAAGAGATGTAAGGGATGGGACGTCCCAAGGACACTTATTTTTGGTCTGGGACATTCGGACGTGAATTGTACCAAATAAGGACGTCCCTAGGACGTTGTGTGCTATTAGGGTACCGTTATTAAGAATCAATTTTGTTACATATTATTATGATGAAAGAGGATTTTAAAACGTGTGTTGTAACTGTTGTATAAAATAAATCATGTTAAAAACTTGTATTTATAGTTTTATTACATAAAGACTATGTACACTGAAAAAAATAGTAGGTAGTAAATACCAAACGTTTAGTGATATAGGCACCAATCACTACATTCACCTAATAATACCACTACAAGATAGTATGATACTTATATCTATACACACTGGCACAATTAGGGGAACGGCAAAGTTTACACTTAGTTTTACATCAATTCTCTCTCGAACCGATAGCTCGATTTAAATTTTTTTTTCACGAATTGTAGCTTCATTCTTCACGAATACATATAAATAATAACCACCTTCAGACGATTCGTCTTTATATCATATAGAGGAGTGTGAAGAAAGTACGGATTTTTCGGTATTTTTTAAGACATTCTGTGGAGTGAACCATTGATAATTATTGAAACGGTTTCTCAACATCAAATTGTAGTCCAATCTATTTCGAATATTCTCGTTTTTTATTCCTCTTGATATCTCAATTATTCATGAAAATACAGAGTTTCAAAGAAAAGGTGGATATTGGTATTGATTTTACCACCTCGAAACTCGAACTGGGGATAAGAACGTGTCGTTTTTCAACTTGTTTCTGTGAGAATATTTACTTCAAGATGGAAAAGTGTTCACAGTTTTACCTATCAGTTCACTGTTTGAAGACACATATACTAGTCGGGGCTAAATTCCAAAAAAAGCCCTCCGTTACAATCCTAGAAGCATTTCATGTAACAATTGGATAAATGCTGTTAACCCCCTATTTTGACCCCGCTGAATCCGAAAATACCGTTTATCAAGTCGAAATTCCAACCGGAAGTGAGATATTCAAGATGGCGTCCAAGATACCCCTATAATCAAATTATTTTCTACTTTCGGTCAGCTATACGATTGAGGTGTAAATGTCTATGTTTTCGGGAGTGTAGAATACGATGAGACACTCAAAAAATGATTTGGAGCTTTGAAAGTTCATCGAATGATCAAATTTTGACGAAATGGGCCAAAATTCCAAAGAACTTGTGAAAACGTGTTGTACAATGTACATGCTTGCATACGTTTTCGAGGGTGCTCGAAACGTTTATGAGCCAAAAAATCATTTGAACATTGTCCAAGCCTTCATTTCTTATATTTTGAAAAAAAAAAGTTCACTATTAGTAGTCTTCCTCATCTTTTCTGCTCCATTCGGCTCCCTGCAGCCACACTGCTTCGTGCCGCAGTGGCCGCAGAGCCCCATGCAGCCACAAGCTCCAAATTCGGGACCGACTTGGGAATAGGTAGCAAAGTCATCAAGATTGGGACTTACCGTCCATCACCAATTTTCCAGCCGCAATTAATCGGGTCTGGTGAATCAAGATACTGATCATGGGCGTTAAACCACACACTAGTACCTAAAAAGAAAACAGACTAAAATTAAAATCCCTCGATTTTTTCTATTTTCTTTTTCTTCTTGTTGATTTTATCTGGAAGTGGCACCGAAGAATGTGTTGATGGATGGCATCAGTGGTAGATGGCAAAAATCATTCGCACTGTCCCAAAAATTGCAACACGGTCTGCGTCTGCCGTTGTAATGTCCGGTCCAATTTGAAATAAAAATGATATTAGTACAAAAACGGCTAACAGTTCTAATTCACCATGTGTCTTAGACAAGGGACGCAACAAACCTTGTATAAAGCTGGCACCACAAACTGTTCAACCAAACGGAGATCCTCGGGGGCTATATCAGGAGTCTTTCCAAGCTGACTGAGGAGTTTACAGTAGTTTTCTTCAATGTACTGCTTCCACCGTCCTGTTTTTGTGGCAGACCCTCATCAAGATTTAGTATCACATTCGGTGATTGCGTGGGAATCCATCAGGTTTTTGATCTGTTGTGATGTGAGCTTTCTACATAGTTCATCTCATGAATTGGAATATACTTTCTATCTCGGGAAGTACCACACATCACCCAGCATTCCTTGCATTTCATTCTTTCAAAGTGATAGATGAATAATGAAATCACACCAGTGTCTTTAACAGAAACAACAACAGCCTCTCTTTCGGTTTTTACGCATGGAGTATATTCCAATTCACGAACTATGTAAGAAACTTGCACCACAACAGATAAAAAACCTGATGGCTTTCCACGCAATCACTGGATGTGATACTACATTTGAGTTAGCGTCAGTCACAAAAACAGAACGGTGGAAGCAAGTACATAGAAGAAAACTCCTGTAAACTCCTCAGTCAGCTTGTAAAAACTACCGATCTAGCCCCCGATGATCTCCGTTTGGTTGAACAGTTTGTGGTGCAAGCTTTATACAAGGTTTGTTGCGTCCCTTTTCTGAGACACATGGTGAATAAGAACTATTAGCCGTTTCGATACTACTACCATTTTTATTTTGAGTTGGAACGGACATTACAACGGCAGACGCAGCCCATGTTGCAATTTTTTGGACAGTGCGAATGCTTTTCGCCATCTACCACTGATGCCCTCCGTCAACACATTCTCTGGTGCTTCTTCCTGGTAAAAGAAAATTGAACAAATCGAAGAATGTTAATGTTATGTTCAGATATTAGTGTGGATTAAGGCCCATGATCAGTATCTTGATTTATAAGACCCGAATAACTACGGCTGGAAAATTGTTGATGGACGATTTGTCCCAATCCTGATGACTTTGCCACCTATTCCCAATTCATTTTCCGAATTTGGAACTCGTGGCTGTAAGGGGCTCTATCAAAATATAAGAAATGAAGGCTTGGACAATGTTCAAATGCTTTTTTGGCTCATAAACTTATTGAGCACCCTCGAAAGCGTATGCAAGCATATACATTATGCAACACGTTTTCACAAGTTCTTTGGAATTTTGGTCTATTTCGTCAAAATTTGATCATTCGATGAACTTTCAATGCTCCAAATCATTTTTTGAGTGTCTCATCGTATTTCACACCCCCGAAAACATAGACATCGACACCTCAATCGTAAAGCTGACCGAAAGTAGAAAATAATTATATTTTAGGGGTATTTCGGACGCCATCTTGAATATCTCACTTCCGGTTGGAATTTCGACATGATAAACGGTATTTTCGGAATCAGCGGGGTCGAAATAAGGGGTTAACGTCATTTATCCAATTGTTACATGAAATGCTTCTAGAATTTGACTTTTCGCAAAACAAGCCCCGACTATTACTGTCCCATCGTCCCCGTTACTCAGCGCTCAGGTGATTTCCGTTGATAGTCGTTTATTGTGTAATCAAGGGTGATACATCAACTCATACACTACAGTAGTACCTATCACACTTATGGTTTTGCGGCAATGATTACTGAGATATAGGGTGTTCAAAATCGGAATTTTTCAACTTCTGATTCACTATCTACTCACATTCGGTTGAAACAGATACAAGGTTATCAGAATTCTGAATCTTGAACCACCCTGTATTTGTTTCGATCAAATTTAATCAGAGTTTTGAATCTTGAACCACCCTGTATTTGTTTTAACCTTCCAGTAGTCGCCTGCGGAGTATCACTCCGCACGAATATTAAACGTGAGTTTTCTGGAATATACTTTATTCCCTTATTCCTCCGCCCTCAGTACGTCCCTAAAATGACGACCTCAGTACGAATCGAGTATCACCGATGTGCAAAATTGCTTCATTCTTGAATTTCATAGCATAGCGCGGGGTCGTACTCCGCAGCGACCTCAGACGTCTTAGCTATATTGCAGTTACACTTTGCAGCTTTTTTTGAAGTTTTAGGAAAACATTTTGTCTTATTTGATGAATGATATTTCATAAAATACCGTTTTGTAAACACACATGATCGATACTACTGTAATTAAAAAAATAGACATACCCAATTTTATTGTAGTACATGTGAAAAATTCATTTGATTTGCTTATTAGAACCCGCTTCATTCATTTGCAGAGATTGCCGATGAGTCATTGGTCAGTGTAATTTTGGGTTTTGCTATTGAATAAATATATTTTTATTGCAATTTTGACATTTTACTTCCTGGAAATGTTCATGTCCGAAGGCATACTGATGAAATCTTCGGAAAAATTCAAGTCATCATGTTCAAATCACCCAAATTCTCACTCGCGGAGTCAGGCTCCGCAGCGACAGACTATGTCTTTTTTAAGGCGCGACTACTGGAAGGTTAATCGAATTCAATGTCAGTAGATAGTGAATCAAAAGTTGAGATAGGGAGATGTGAGCCGCATAACATGACAATGAATAGTTTCTACAAAAAAAATCCTAAAGTTGAAAAATCTCGATTTTTAACACCTTGCAGTTGTTTTTGGTTTTCTCCACTATCTTCTCCAACAAATTACTTATTGCAACGGCCAATCAAAATTTCGAAATGCATTTTTTTTTTTGGGTTCAATAGAGAACAGTTTGTTCCCGGCAATAATCCAATGGTTGTGACATCATTAATCAACAATATCCTCATGCTCATGACTAATTCCAATGTCGTTCTCGGATTAATGTCATCATATTATTGGCCTTGCCTAGACATGGGCGTAGGTAGATATTTTTACAAGGAGACATGAGAAATGTTATTGGCGCATTTTGTCACCTCTATTTTGTTCATCTTTCAGAGTGCACTAAAGGGAATCCCAAATATCTGCGTGGAACAACGTTTTTAATGATGATAGGGAGAGAGGGTAGAAAAAGGATTTTTTATTGAACTTTTGGGTGTTTTCACGCGTTGGGAATACTTTCGTTGAGAAAGAATTCCAAAGCTCTGCCGTTTTATAAACAATGAATGGGTTCTGGTGAAGACTTGTTCTATATAATATCTGGAGGTTGACAGCAAATGGATTTGCTGACTGAGTTTTTTTAGTTCGTCAGTCGTCTGACTGGTATTGCTGGTGATGGAATGATATCCAAGATTTCTTGAAAAGTGCATGTCATTGATAAACAAATTATTGTTTCTACCATACTCACTCAGAAGGAATTTATTAAACATTTTTGCAAAACTATGGAAAGAAAACAGAAATCCAGATGTCAAAACATTCTTCTATTTAGAAAAGTCGACGCTCTCAAAATATCACACGCGAAATATTATACAGTGCGACTCAAAAAAGTTTAAGTTTTTAAATTCAGCCAAGTATAGGTGTGTCCGCCATTTTGTTCAATGGAGAAATGCAATGAATATGGTCCATTGATGTGAAAAGATATTAATCGAATACAAAATTCCGGTTTGTTTTGACAACCCTATATATAACTTTTGTTAATTATCTCTTCAGTTCCAAAATTTCAATTTTGGAATACTCGTTTTCTTGGTAACCTACATACCTATGGTAAATTATATTAAAACTCAATCAAATTATTGCAAACAATATACTGCGACTGTTGGTTTTCCTGTAAATTTGTGCTTGAAAAGTTGCTTTTTACGGATATTGTGGAGAATATACCTTTTATGAATACCTTGAGAATGCACAGTACACACTAAAAAAAATTGTTTGAAATTTTGCAAATTCAACAAAATGTGAGTACCTATCATATATCCACGACAAAATATTTTGTCACCGCAACAAATTTATTTTGTCAGATTCCAACATGAAATTCATTTGATGTAATTTATTATTGATTCGAATCGACAGCAAGAATTTGTTGAATTAACAAAGACTATTTTGTTTACATAAATATAATATCTGCTCTAATGAACACTTTCTGTTGATTGAAATGATTATGTTTTTTCATTCCGGTTGCAAAATTTTCAGTTTTTCAAAATGTGAATATGTTAAAATTACAATATATATTATGAATATAACAAAATGGTTTTTCCTTTCGATGACAAATTTCATTCGATCAACAAAATTGTATTCCGAATTGACAAAATATTCTGTTGAATAATATTGATAACATTTTCCAATAACTGAATTCCGAGATGAAGAGAAATTAGAGAATCATTTTCTCAGTTGGTTGACGACTATTAGCTTGCAAGCATCATCATTAGAAGTTATAGGACAACTTGGTATAATTATATGAACGTATGAACTAGGTATTATATTATATACACCCCAATCGAGACGAACATAGGAAGGTGGAATGAAGCGCCATCTAGTGGCGAAAATGCAACTAGATAATCATTCAACAAAATATTCGTTTTGATATATAATGTATCTGTTGATTCTGTTTAACAAAATAATCTGTTTCGAATAACAACATATTTATTGATGATGATATGTTGAATCAACAATATACAGGGTGTTGCGAAATTCGACCGACAACGCATGACCGTTGATAACCCTCGTGATTTCACAATCACTGATATAGGGACATACGATCTCCAAGTGTTCAGTTCTCGAGATACAAGGCGTTGAAGTTAAGAAATTATAATAATTTTTTCGCCATATCTCAAGAAAAATTGAATATTATGCATTCAAATTCGGCATATGGTTTCATCTTTCAATGGTTTATTTTTTGACCAGGAAGACATTCCGAGAATTCTATCCATAGGTGCGCTACAGGGTGTTGTGATACCTTTTCCCCCCATATTTTCTACGCTACTGACGAAATTTCGATCATTTCCAATTCCTCGAATTCATTGTTCAATTATGTCGAAAAAATGCATTACCTCCTACTGAGCTAAAATGAACAGTTTTCGATATATTTGACCCAAAATAGAAGTTTGCATAGTAATTTTTCATCTTCTTCAGTAGTAGAAAATTACAAAAATGTTTATTTTCTCTTTATGCGTGGAATAACTATTCCTGTTCAGCCACAGGATGAGATCTGAATAGTATCTAATCTACTCAACACCGGAAATATATTTTTGCAATCTTCTACCACTGGAAATGATGAAATATTACTATGCAATCTTCTATTTTGGGTCGAATATCTCGAAAACTGTTCATTTTAGCTCAGTTGAAGGTGATGCGTTTTCTGAACGAAATTGAACAATGAATTCGAGGAAATGGAAATAATCGGAATTCAATCAGTGGCGTAGAAAATATGGAAGGAAAAGTTACCACAACCCCCTGTAGGGCACCACTGGATGAAATGTCCGGAATGGCTTTCTGGTCAAAAAATGACCCATTCAAAGATGAAACCGTATACCGAATTTGAATACATTATATTCAATCATTCTTGAGATATTGCGAAACAACTATTTTTATTTCTTAACTTAACGCCCTGTATCTCGAGAACTAAACACTTAGAGACCGTATGTCCCTATCTCAGTGATTATGAAATCACGAGGGCTATCACCTGTCAAGCGTTGTCGGTCGAATTTCGCAACACCCTGTATAATGGCAAAATCAATTCAATTTGGCTGATTAGAAAAGCAACATATGATTGATTGGACAATGAAATGACTGTTGAAACAACAAAATATGATGTTGTACTTCATTTAATCTTGTGTCAAAATTAATCTAATTTCGTCAAATAAACAAGATGCATAGTGATTAATTGAACAATGAGATGATAATTGGATTAAGAAAATTTGTTTTGTGTCAACTATAAAATGTTGTTGATGAAATGAAATTATGTAAGCAAATATTTCAATCAAAATATTTTGTCTCTTTGAATTGGTCCCTTATTTTGAATAAACATATACTTTGTTGATTTCGCGAAATTGTGTTTGATCTTTGCATTCAACAATGAATGGAATGGAAGATAGATCTGAAAACCCGTATCTCCAATGAAGAAACAATATTGAATATCTATTTCGGTAGTTTTACCGGAAATACACCTATATGTCGAGAATCTCAAGATATTTTGATGCCATTTGATAAAGTGAAAAAGTACCTTCTCATTATAAGTCTATGAACACATCAAAAGCAAATTTATCTGTAGATACTGACTAATACATTCATGTCAATTCGAAAAAGAACGATTCAATGTTTGATATTATCGAAGAAATTCAAGAGAAAGAATGTTATTTGTCAGAAATACTGATAGGAATCTTGATTGACGACTAAATTTCACATGAGTCACATGCTGCCATATTCGGTTGTTTGACAAAAATTTCCGATCGATGACGTCAGTGTTGCCATATATTGATTTTAGGAAAAATGTCTGACGCGTCGCAAAACAAATTTTCACTTATATGTCATTGAAAAGGGTGGGTTAATAGAATTGGAAGTGATAGTCAATGTTTTTTTCATAAAAATATAGATTTCAAGAAACTATACACGGAGAAAAAAATCACTAACCCTAAGTGAATATTCAATAGTGGCAAGTAAAAACTCGTATACTATTTGAAACAAAGTAACATGTTAATGACCACAAAAATATCCGTGTTGTTGAAAATGTACACCGACCACTATTGACCTATTCTAATGAATTCCAGATCGAAAACCGTTAGTGACCACAGCACTTGTTATTAGTGACTCATTCACTTGTCTTTAGTGACTTAGTTGTCATTAATGACTTGTTCACTTGTCATTAGTGACTTATTCATTTTCGATTAGTGACTTAATCACTCATCGTTAGTGACTTATTTAACTGTCATTAGCTAGGTACTATAAAAAATTACATATATTATTATCATTGTTTTCAATACTAACATAATTATCATTATTTTCATTATCATCCTTATTATTATTATTCATTTAAGTTCATGTAATTCCAGTCACGACCCTGCGGCCTCCGACGTCACGCAGAGTCGTGCTGGATAAAATCCAGTGACTACTCCTCACAGCCTGTGAGGTGAGTAATCACTGGGACCAAGTACCGTGTGCCCTGAGTAGACGCAATGATCCAAGTATGACGGCCTTCTGCATACCACCAGCCAGGATGTGTGCCTTATCACGGCACGCTGGGATTTTCTGGATCTCCGAGAGTAGCGTGTGTCGTGTGCCTCCTAGGGAGCCGATAATCAGGATGACAAATTCCACAGAATGGTCTGGATAGAGCCGGCGGAGTTCGAAGAGAAGATCTCGATATTTAGTCCGTTTCTCCTCCTCCTTCAAAACGATGTTCGGTTCGGCTGGCGCCGAAAACTCGATCACGAACATCGCTTTGGTTTGATGGTCGAGGAGGACTACATCAGGCTTGTTAGCTTGTATTTGCCTGAGGGTGGGGAATGAGAAGTTCCAATAAATTCGGCACCTCTCATTCTCCACAACGGACTCAATATCCCCCGGAGCATAGGGCAGCACTGGGGTCTCGTCTATTCCGTACGAGTGCCTCAAGTGATAATAGAGCACTCGCAATGCCGCATTGTGTCTATGGATATAGGCCGAGACTGCATACACCGTGCAAGAAGACAGCAGGTGCATAATTGTCTCGGGCGCCCTGCGGCAGGCCCTGCAATTTGTGTCAGGGACCTCCATACCCATGACACGGCTACGGTAGACGAGAGTGTTGAAAACCCCATCCTGGCATGCCATGATGAACCCCTCTGTTTCCGATTTAAGCCCGCCTGACTTGAGAAAAGCGAAAGTCAGTTCTTTGGATAAGCCCCGGTCTTCAATGGTCTTGAAGTAGACCGAATGCATGGGCTTATCCATGTGAAGCTGCAGGAGCTTTTTCACTTCTGCAGCTTTGATGCGGGCTTTTCTCCGAGCGGGTTCTAGCTCAGTAACTGAGTCCTGAGCCTCGCGCTCGGAGTCGAAAATCAGAGACAATTCATCGGCTGCTCGACGTGCTGCCCTATAAAGAAAAGCTCCTACTCCTGCATCTTCATGGGTTTCAACCATTTGCAGAAGGGGGTCCGAACTCCTGATGACTTTGCAGGCGCCATCCAGAACCATTCTGTTATGGAGATACTCCAAGCTCAAGAGTCCACGGCCACCCTGGTCTCTAGGTATGTATAACCGTGGAACGGACGAATTTGGATGCAGACTCCTATGGAGATGCATCATCTTGCGAGTACTTACGTCAAGTTGTCGCAGCTCGACTTGAGTCCACTTCATCACTCCAAATGAGTAAATTAGGATCGGAACAGCAAGCATGTTAGTCGCAGCGACTTTGTTCTTCCCCGACAGTTCTGACGACCAGATCTGTCGGAGCCGCTGCCGATACTTGCTGCGGAGAGCGTCTTTTACCCGTTGTGCCTCCTGGATGTGAGTTTCCTCTACACCCAGGTAGGTGTACGTCTCTCCGGCATCCAGGTGGCGTAGGATGCTTCCGTCCACGAGCTGCGCGTCCTTGTCGTAGTTCTCGCATCGTCCTCTCTTGAGATGAACCAGTGCACATTTGTCCATCCCGAATTCCATTCCAATTGCCTGCGTGTACTTCTGCACCACCCTGAGGGATTGGTCCATATCCCTCTCACCAGAGGCATAAAGTTTGAGGTCATTCACATAGAATAACTGGGTGACCTTATGCCTCCGGTAACTGGGTGGGCCGCAGTTGTATCCCCTGGTTTTCCTGAGCTCAACGGATAGTGGCAGAAGTGAGATGCAGAATAGGAGAGGGCTGAGGGAGTCCCCTTGAAATACTCCTCTCCTTATGATGACTGGCTCTGTTTGGACTCTCGCTTCACCTGATGTTATGGTAAAGCGGGTCTTCCAGACCAGCATCAGTTGTTCTATGCATCTCACTATAGAATCGGGTACCGAAAGACACTTGAGCAAGTACACGAGTAACTCATGTGACGTTGTGTCAAATGCCTTTCGGTAATCGATCCAGGCCACAGAAAGATTCCGCTTGTACTGCACGGAGTCCTGTGTGATAGCTCTATCTATCAACAGGTTCTCCTTGCAACCAGCGACACCTCTCTTCGACCCACGCTGCTCAAAAATCCGCTGGTAAACCGGGTCAACTACTAGGAGTACTCGCATGTACAAGATGCGTGTGAACAACTTGTAACATGCATTCAGGCAGGTGATTGGCCTGTAATTCTTCGGATTGGACAAATCTCCAGTTTTAGGGAGAAGCACGGTTCGCCCCTCGATAAACCACTCAGGGATTTGCTGCTCCCCATTTAGCCAGCTATTGAATATACTGGCTAAATGGTGGTGGGTAGAGGGAAACTTTTTCCACCAGAAGTTATTGATCCCATCGGGACCAGGAGCAGCAAAGTTCTTGGAGCCTTTGAGGGCTTCTCGAACCTCCTCAGTGGTTATCGGTTGGCGCAGTAATTCGGTCTCGGGCTCTCGGTATCTTTCACAGAAGGTACCGAACTGCGCCAGGGCTGGAGTATCTCTGTCGAATGGATGTCTCACCTCATAGATACTCTTCCAAAAGGTTTCCACCTGATCAGCAGTCGGCGGATTGTTCACCACACTTGGAGGCGGTTGAAATAAGCGAGAGGGCTTTTCACGGAATTGTTTATTTTCCGCCAGCCCTCTCGCTCGCCTCTTTAGTGACTGTTTTGCAGCCACTAACATCCGTATCCTTTCGAGGCAGTGCTGTTTGATGGTGGATAGTACTGCCTCATTGAGTGTGTGATGGGTGCGACGCAATGTATTGGCCATCCGTCGCACCTTCGACGTGAATGGCCTGTTGGCCCTCACATAATCCATCACACACTGGATACGGGAAGTGTGTTGTCTCGCCGACTGGATCTTGGCTTCCATCTTTTGTACACGCCGATCGGCCCTCTCAGTCGGTGAGACCGTTTGTATAGGTCTCTCTGGTAGAGAGGACCGAACGACGTCATACACGGCACAGTTAATGTGCCAGATGTCAGCCCCTTCCGGAAGTGTGCCTCGAAGTAATTCATCCATCCTTGCAAGGTCTTGAGGCCGCAGGGCCTTAATGTTGAGTAGGCTCCTGCGGTTCCTGATCTCGTTCACCTCAGGAAGCACACGGTCCCTTCTCTCGTTGTCGGGCAGAATGGGTGGAGCTTGTTGTTCCTCCACACCATCTTCCTGCCGAGAAGGGACTCTCACGTATTGCCTAGCGCGTAGGTGAGATACATAATCTCGCAGATTTTGAGCAGTGAATGCTCCATGCTCTGGGTGTTGTTCAATCCACAGAGCATGCATCCGCCTCATGTATCCCCTACGCCCTGGATCGCTGCTCTCGAAGCACTGCAGAAGGTCGTCCCTCAGATCATCTGTCCACTCAAAGCGTCCATTTTCTTCGCGGTCGTTATCAGGCTGTCCGTCCTGTTGGGCCCCACCACCTTGCCTTTGACCCCTATCCGGCTGGGGTCGGTTGTGGGGGCCCTGTCCTCGGTTTATGGGAACCAGAGTAATCGGACCTGCCAGGTGGTTAACCTAGCAGGCCCACGGCTGACATAAAAGGAGAAATGAATTTCTCCTCCTGGGTGCGCTCTCGCTGCCAGTCCGATTTTGCACCCTCAGCTCGGAAAGGTGGTGTCGCTACTCACCATAGGCAACCCTCTAAGAGATTAGCCCTCCTGCCATTTTATTATTATTATTATCATTATTATCAATATTATCATTATTATTATTAGTGAAATGATATTTTCTATATATCACTTCAAAAGTCACTGTGTATGAATGAACCATTCCATTTCCATTTGGAATGCTTTGGAAATACGGCAGTCAGTCATCACTGGGCCAACAATGAACCAGCAATAAATGGTCTGCTTCGCCAATATTGACGTTAAGTCGGCTAGTGGGCAACTTCTGTGATTCAAGACAATCTGTGATATCGATATCAAACCCAGACAGCATTAGATATTCCTAGAATATCCTCAAAATATGCTAAAAGAGGAGAGTATATTCCGAATATCCACCAAATATTTCTAGAATATACATGTGCCCCTGGAATATCCAGAGAATATTTGAATTTCCATATTCTAGTGATATTCCAAAATGATAAACACAGAATATTCTACGAATATTCCAGTTGGGTTGTTTAGGGAATTTTCAGGTATGGATATTCCAGGAATATTCCCAACTGAATATTCTGATTTGTCTATTCATGGGATATTACATAATCATCATTCTCATGTGTTTCCATGAAATATAGTATAGAATAAACACCAATAACTATATTATATTTTATAGATGCGAGTATCAAACATTCATTATATGATAAAAGTGTGGTAGAAATCAATCGTATCTCAAAGTGGAGTGGTTAGTTACCAGGAATCAGGATCACAAAGCCATCACCACAATTTTAATAGGGATCAAATTATACCTACTCAATCAGACCATCGTACATGTTTCGTGCCCATATAGGCTCATCATTATTATTATGTATCAAGATTTTGAAACATGAAGTGTTTATAATCCGATTATGAACAACGCACTTTGAGAAATTGTTATGTACAATATCATTCGACTCGATTACTGGCCTAGTGGTTGAGGCGTTGCTCTGACAATCTGAAAGTCACGAGTTCGAGCCCATCTTGGGTCAGCTTTTTTCAATTATGAATATGTTCAGTGAAATATGCCAGGAATATTCAGTTATTAATATTCCTGTACTCTCCCTGGAATATTTCGAATATTATCTGAATATTACTTGAATATATTAGGTACGTTCTGAATATATAGGGAATATTCCTTGTGAATATTCTAGGAATATATACATTCTTCCCCACCAGCACATTTAGGGAATATTCCGTAGAAGATATATACCTATATCCCTGGCATGTTCATGAATATTCTCAATATCCAAAAATAATATTCTATGAATATTCATGGAATATCTGGTGCTGTCTGGGAAAATTGTAGGTACCTGTTATTCCCTTTGCCCTCGCCTGTCTACGCCCATGTGTGTGCGCAAGCGTGACAATGTGATTCATGTACATTAATTTCACAACGCAACGATCCGTCTAAAACGCAAGAACCTGTAAACGCCAAGCAGATTAGTAAGTCTAAGTCAGTTCAGTTGGTGGTTTCGTGAAGTTAGTATAGGTACTTACACTTCATCAAAAGTTTCTTCGGCCCCTATCACGGAAAAATGGCGGTAAGTCAAAATCAAAGATTGAATTAAAAAAATAAGGGAAGTGTGCTCTAAAATCGATTGGTCATTTTTATGGCCATATAGGTAGAAGGAATAGTATATACTAGTTTTTTATGTTTGGATAAATATTTTATAGCCTGTGTGTTCAAAACCACCACACCTATTTGAGAACTATGATTATCGATTTGAAGTAATGAAAAACTTGTGTGTTAGAAGTGATAATACGGGGTGATTCAAAATTCGATGTGAATATTTTGAGGACCTATACTGTTGGGAAAAATAAGACTTTTTCTTTATATAGACATAATGTCCTAATCATGGACGTCGAGGTCCTAATAGTCATTCCCTCCTTGCTACAGCCACTGTAATTCAGGTAAAGACAAAATATATATATTCTGAAATTGTGACTGAAATAACGGATCAAAATCTTCTGAAAATTGGCTGACCCTTGTCCTCTTCCTTCGAAAATTATGTAAACACAGTTATGGATGGTTGAAGGGAGGGTCCTCACTTTTATTGGCCGAAATGGGGTGCATTTTAGGACACCTAATTATATGAAGAATAATAAGTCTTATTTTGATCCCAACAATACGTGCTTAAAATATTTACATCGAGTTTTGAATCACCCTATATATTATTACTTTTATATGACCGGTCAGTATTTCCAATTTCTTTTGGACAATACGGGGGAGGGGGGATATCTGAATGTACTTCATATTAATTTCATGTAATATATCCACGTATTCGTAGTAAGGATGAACTTTAACTGAAAAGTATTATTGATGATGGACAAATATCAGGAATGGAAAATTTCGAATCACATCTTGTCTAAAGTATTCATTACTCAGCCTGTGTATTATTAATGATGTGAATGATGTATTGAAATATTTTGTAATGCGAGCGAGAAGATAATATGATTAGACCGAATATCCGTGACTTCGATGCATGTATTAGATTTGCAAGACTCGAGGTCGTCGCATATATCAACATATTACATACTTTCTTCTCTCCGCTCTTATGGTACGCGTGCTTTCGTGACGCGAGTTTGCCTGTTTACTTCCATTCCAGAAAATGCCTAACGGGCCTATAGACGTTATCACTCCAGAAATATTAGGTCGGTAACCAAGCATTTTCGAACCCTGTCTATCTTGGGGGAAAATTTGGAATAGTTTTCACCTCGATTTTCACCTTCCCAGGATCAACTTTCATTTTTGATAAAAAATCAGTTTAATATGAACTGATGCAGATTGATGTTAATGTTAATAATTATCAATGGGGATTTTTTTACAGAAACCTTACGTGAATTGAATATATATAATGGCAAATATTTCAAATCGATATACTGACATTTGGATTTATTGAAGTACAGGTGTAATATTCAGTGACGAATCCAAGATTCTCTTCAGGAAGGACGCACAGTAGCGGACTCAGATTAGACATAGACTCTGACATTTTGTTCGCTACATAGAAAAAAAAAACTTTTTGATTCAATTTCTATAATTCAAATCGAACAGATTAATTATATTTTTCCGTTCTACTGACGATCCACAGGTCAATCAAATTGTGGAAACTTTATAATAGGAGAGCCGGCTGAAAATTTCGACCGTTATCTGATAACCAAATGTTATACACGGAAAAAAGGATTTGTTGCATCAACAAATTATTTAGGCTTGAATTATATTTGTTGGACTGAGCAATTTTTTGTTGAATCAAACAGATACATGATTATTTCATGGAATCAGCTTGTTCAACTTGAGAATACAGTTCAATTGAATCAACAGTCATATCAATTCCATATCAACAAAATATATGGTTATCTGAAAAACAAATTATGTCGATCCAAAATAATGTCGATGTTGATTCAACTATAAACATTTTGTTGATTTGATGAAATAATGATCATTTTGATAAGAATATATATTTGAAACAACATACAAGTTTTTTTATTCTGATGTAACAATGAACTTGTTTTGGACGGATCATTTGCTTTAATAGAGCAACGAAATATGCAATATCAATGGAATATTTCGTTCATTCCACTCGGATTCTATTTTCGCCACTAGATGGCGACCTTTTCGCCTCGTCTATGCCTGCCTCAAATTCATTACATACGTGAAGCCTGATTCCTCGTGTTTGGAATATCAGCAGGATGAACTACCCTTGCATCAGCTGAAGAGAAGTAAAGGCTAGAGATGAATGCTAGAAGTCGAATAGTTTCCTAGTTTAGTTTATTCTATTCAGTATTGATGTGCAATTTCTGGAAATTCTCAGATCAATACTGAATTTGGTTCAACAAAACAATTTGTCGAATGGAAATACAGTTTCCGTTGAATCAACGAAATATTTCATTGGAACAACAAATTATTTCAATGAATCAACCAAATATTTCATTAAATCAACCAAATATTTGATTCAATCAACTAAATGTTTGATTGAATCAATATCTTGTTATTTTGAATCAAACAAAATGATTGTTTGGGCCAATTCATTATCTCTTCATAAATAATTCATCGATATATATGTAAGTTCGTGTTTCCGATTAAGAAAACAGATTGATCAATATTCGATCTTAGTATTTCACATCAAAATCAAAAATTTTGCAGTTTTCTTCATTTATTGATATTCATAGATTCGATCGTGTCATGAATTATCCAAGAGATGAAAAAGGACATATCATTTATTTTATATATATTATAATAAACGAATTTATCAGCCGACAGTCCATCACTATGAAAATTTCCACGATGATGAGGATGCCCAACAACTCAAGGATGCCATGGATGGTATGGGAACCAATGAGGAAACCATCACACAAATTTTAACCGGACGGACGAATCAACAAAGACGGATTATCAAAGATACATACAAAACAATGTTTGGAGAGGTAAATAGCACAGAAAATTAGCGAATATTTGTAATAGTCTATATACGCCTGCACCCTGCACCATGTTCTCCGAAAATCATAGGAGCTCACCCCCTTTCGTGCACTCCAATAGATAAAAATAAAAAAAAATGCGGGGAACTTATACTCATTTCAATTCTAGGATTTAATAGAAGATTTGAAGAGTGAGCTTGGTGGGAATTTTGAGACGATCATCTTAGCACTACTGGACGAACCTATAGAGTATCAAGCCAAAGAGTTGCATCATGCTATCAGTGGTGCAGGCACTGATGACCTCACTCTAGTAGAAATATTATCCATACATAACAACGATGAAGTTATCCAAATATCCAATAAGTACCAAGAACGTAAGTGAATTCAGTATTCTTATTGGTTCAAGAAGTTATCACATACTATTATCAATGAGTGTTACTCTACTTCATCTTTAGATTTCTGCTTGCCCAATTCAGGAGATTTTTTTTTACGATTTCACTCATCATAATCACAAACCAAAGGCAACCAGTAGGTATTATCACGAAAACACTAGCTGTCTCTCAATTCTGATAGGTCTTTCAGCGTTGTAACTGAAGTTGTTAGAATATAGATTACTTTGTGGTAATGATAGATCGTTCATGTTTATAATGAATGATTCTCATGTTTCGTGAAATACACTAGCAAAATATCACTCTCTTATGACACACTTCTAACAATTTTGTCTCTTATTGTTGACTAAAAAGTGCTGCCGAGCAATTCACGCGGCATGTTATTTTCTATAGCGAATAGGCAACCAAACATACACCGCGTTCATTCACTGTTTGTGCTACAACTTACGTTATCTGAATTCAGATATGAAATATGGATTTCATCGAAGATTTTCCGTCAACGGCCTTTCCCACTTTCTGGAACGTTTTTGATTCCTGTTTTCTAACAATAGTACTTCATTTTCTATGTTGATTATTCCGACAATAATTGTCAAATGTCGCTGATATCAGTGAAAAACCTATACTGGGTGATTCTTACATTAGTTTTCGGATGAATGATGAACTCGCGAACAAACTCTTCTTCAGTGCAGAAGAAATGTGGAATATATATAAGTCGACGGAAACATCAATTGTGACCAACTCGTGTATCAAAGGCGATTAATAATCTCGAACATTAACGCGCTCGCGTTGCTCGCACGTTGAAATATCTCGATCATTAATCGCCCTCTAGTTGGCTAAATAACTGTTTTTATCATTCAATGAACAGAAAGTTTCCGTCTATAGCGAGGCTATTCAGTGTCATTCATATAAAGTCGTCGGCATCATCATGAGGAAACAACTTTAAATAATAATTTATTCGGAAATCCGACTTGGGCGTTAAGTTTTGCTTTTGAAGATATAACAAATGGACTACTTAGTTGTGGTCACGTGACTTTCGCTACATGTCATGTATATTATTTCAAATTGATGGCTGAAAATAGGCTTATTTATTTGAATTTCAAGAAAGTTCAATTAGAAAAGTTGTTTCTATTCTAATTTTACATATGTTCCTCGAATTTGAACGTTTTATTGTAACTTTAAGTTCTTGATAGTTTTTTGAATTTCTATGAAATGTCTATGATGAATGATTTTTTTCAGAAAATGATAATCACCGCTAGAAATTTCTGTTACGTATTTGATGCAAAGTTGATTTATCGTCTATCATTCAGATGCGAAATATATTCAAATTGTTTTTTCTGTACTTAAATGATGCCAAAGTCATCTATCAAATGATCATCAAACTACTTCACGTAAGAAACCAAAGTTTGGGACAATTTTGACGAAGTTACAATGAGAAGAAATAAATAAATTTCAAGAACTGAAAGTTGCAATTGTTCAAATTTGGGACACATGTGTAAAATTGAAAGAAAAACCACTTTTCATAGTGGAGGTTTTTGAAATTCGAACAAATCAGAGATTTTTTTGGAAAAATGCAACTTTTGACATGTAGAGCAAGTCACGTGTATCGACCGTGAAGGCTATTTTTCATATTTTTTTAAACTCAACTGTCGCCCAAGTCGTATTTCAAATTGAATTCTTGTTGGCAGTTTTTCCCATATGATGCCAACTTTATGAATTACACTGTATATAAAAACGTTACCTGCCGACGAGACTAGTGCGGTGTGACGTCTCAGGCCAACCTAGACAGTTATTTTAGTGAAGTTCTTACGATCTTCCAATTTCTAGAGTAAAATGTCGCCTAGAAGTGGTGTTTCGTGACAATTCATAATCATATCTCTCTTCTCAACTATAGACATCCATGGATATGTACAGGGTGGTCAACTAAGACTCTAGAGTTCGATTTCTCTGTTGTCTTGAGAGATACAAAAACAAAATCATTAATCAAAATTGAAGTAATAACCGAGCTTCACATTTCAAAATTTCTTTGAAATACACAGGGTGTTCCGTAAGGTCACAGCACATCAAAGCTATGTTTTTTTCATTGGAACACCCTATACTTTATTTCATTTTTGAATTCACCCTGAAGATCTGATTTCAACGACTCATCATACTTAGGGTCTAGCAGTGAAAGTTACTGACATATAGGGTGTGCAAAATCGAGATTTTCCAAGTTCAGGATTTTTTTCTGTCGAAACTGTTCATTATTCGTCAAAACGGTTCACATGTCCCTATCTCAACTTTTCAGTCACTATCAATTGGTTTTCAATTGCAATTGATACAAGGTGGCCAAAAATCTAAATTTATAATTTGTTTCAATTAAATGTCAATTGAACACCAATTGATAGTGAGTGAAAAGTTGAGATAAGGACATGTAAACCGTTTCGACGAATAATGAACAGTTTCGACAGAAAAAAAACCTGAACTTGGAAAATCTCGATTTTGCTCACCCTATATCTCAGTAACTTTCACTGCTAGACCCTAAGTATGATGATACATCGTTGAAATCAGATCTTCAGGAAGAATTCAAAAATGAAATAAAATATAGGGTGTTCCAATGAAAAAAACATAGCTTTGATGTGCTGTGACCTTACGGAACACCCTGTGTATTTCAAAGAAATTTTGAAATGTGAAGCTCGGTTATCACTTTAATTTGAATGCAAAACTTTTTTTTTTGTATCTCTCAAGACAACAGAGGTATCGAACTCTGGATTCTTAGTTGGCCACCCTGTACATAAGGAATCGCTATTTTCTTCTCCTACGGCAATGGCACAAAACAGTTCTGATTTCATTGTGTTATCGCTAGAGTTATTATTATACAATTAGTGACGCCTGCTATGGAATGTCAAATTCCAAGCAATACATGACTGATAGCTTTGTTTAATCAATATCGTAGTGAAATGCGAGGTGAAATATATGGGTGAAATGTGTCAAACCACATTATATGAAATGAAGATAGAAAAAAGTGAATCAACTGTGCGTGAATATTGTGTATTTTGAGTATCAACTTTTTTTATTTTGAAACTTTCTGAAAGAATAAAAATATTATCGTTTATATCATTTTATACATTCGATATGTAATTGATATTCTTATTGTAATTAGAGATTTTGAATACGATGCATTTTCATTGATTTCATTTTGAAATCAATATTTTTATCATTCAATATGCTAGATTTTAGCCAGCAATTGCTTTTCAGAAGTTAGTTTTTCTCACCTATTTATTCATTTAGTCGAAGACAAATTATGAGATTCTACATAAATTCACATAATATTTTTTCTCTGTGTATCCAGACCTACATGAACTCGTATGTAATTGGAAGGGTAAAACCTCGGTAAAACCAATGTATATTGTTTTCTGTTTGTAGTCATTCAGGAAGAACGACACGGTCTATCTATCGTTCTTTTTCTTCTTTATGCACATTTTTCCCTTATATAGATAACTTCAACTATAGGATGTAGGCCACTGGCCACTAGGGGCACCGCCTAGCTATCGATTAGATATATGGTTGGTCTTAGATTCAATCAAACAATGGATTAGGAATTAACAATCAACAATTATTAATCATGAGGGTGTTTATACATATCTGATAATAATTAAAAATAAGATGTGAAATGACTTTTGATTGATGATCATAATGATATTAAGGAGTGAATTAAGTCTACACAATTCATTACTTGATAAATAATATTCCAATTAAAAATCACCAAACTCCACTTGAACAATGATAAAGTCAATCTTCATGTTCTGTCTCCAGAATTTCCTAATTGTTAGTTGTTGAGTTGAAAGTTGGTCAACTTTGTAATTCTTAATTCTTAATTTATTAAATGACAGATGTAAATGTATAAACCCTCATAGGCGTTTCCTTGTACTCAACTTTTCAAGTTCATAGTTGTTAGTTTAATTCTTAGTTTAGTTGAATCTATAAACCCAGCATAATACAGGGTGAGTCAGAAGAAGACCGAGAAACTTCGTATACGGATCCCCTACTTCATTTTGAAGAGGAAAGTTCTTATCAACGTATGCGTCCTGAAATTCACCCTCTCTGAGATACAGGGTGTCAAGCGTACGAAAAAAATTGAGGTTTATATTCATATCTTGTAGATGTTCCTGAGATATTTGGGAAAAACTAAGGATATGTCTTATGGTAATATTAAAAGAGACCCAATTTGGTGCTTGCTATAATCGCATAGGTAACGCTGATTTTTCACAAGAGATCAGATATGTGTTCAACCTCTTGAACTTTCCTGAATATTGACAACATGACAAACAGAACACGAAAAAAAAAAGGATTGGTTGCATCAACCAATTAAAAGGAGATAATGGTGTTCAAAATCGAGATTTTTTCAATTTTAGGATTTTTCGAGTCGAAAGTATTCATAATCGATCAAAATGGCTCACATGTCCCTATCTCAAATTTTGATTCACTATCTACTGGAATTTAATAGGAAAAAATACAAGGTGCTTCAAGATTCAGAATTTTGATCACCCTGTATTTGTTTCGATTAAATGTCAGTAGATAGTAAATCGAAAGTTGAGACATGTAAGCCGTTTTGATTGATAATAAATAGTTTCGACACAAAAAAATCCTGAAATTGAAAAATCTCGATTTTGAACACCCTAAATCTCTGTAATCATTCTTGCTAAACCCCAAGTGTGATGCATTGATGAAATCAGCTCTTTAGGAAAAATCTAAAAATGCACTAAGATACAGGGTGCTCGATTTAAAATAATGAAGCATCTCAATTTTCAGAATGTTCTGTCTTTTCGTTCTCCAGATACTTCTAATAGGCCATCCACCGTGGATCACCCTGTATATACATTGAGAATTCGCGTTCTCTATGTGATGAAAATATTGATTCTTTCTCAGCTAAGCAAGTATAGATATGTAAAAAATTGTCATTCGAAATATTGGCTGTGATCAAGGTCATCATCTGACATTGCGATGACATGAAAACTACGGGGAAACATGTCTAACTCTCAATCTTTTGCAATTGAAGTTTTATTTCATCTTATTCAATAATGTACCCTGTAGAAGCTGCTTAAATATAAGATGAAGATTTTTACTAGCTGCATACACGTAACTGATCAATAGAATGAAGAGATTTTGTATTTCGTGTAAAATTTTTTTATTATAAATCGCAAAGCGCTTTCGGCTAAAAAGCCATCATCAGTGCTATACCTGCAAGTAAGTAACATTTATGAAATTTCAAAAACAAATCTAAAAAGGTAGATTACTTACTCGTCAAGTATTTACAAAAAGGTCCAAAAATTAGTGATCACAGACATCATTATGGTACAAACGGGATTATGAACAGACATACATTTAACAAAAATGTTCCCTAAAGGGTTATTGTAAAATTTTTTCAAAAATACATGTTGAGATTGTTTTGTTCAAGTCCAGAAATAGCACGAGGGACCTTAACCTTATTTATTCTGGAAAATGTTTGATAATTTTTAACCTCAGTAAAATGTTGACAATGACTGAGTGTCAATGTCTATGACTTAGTTGACATGTGTATGAAGTAGACAAGTGACATAATGAAAAAAGCGCTTGGGAAAAAATTGACAAGGTGAGCAGAAAAGCTGTCTGAAAATTTTTAAACATTCTGAAAGGTAAAATAAGATGAAGTGGACTTCAATCCAAGCCAAAGAGTAAACCTTTTTTTGTGAAATTGAGAGAAAAGAGTTTCCAATCAAGACTTAAGAGTCCTAGTGTCCAAACTGGAAGTCCAAGGAGAATTCCTGTAGACGAATGCCTCATCAGAAGCAAACATACCACCAGAATACCTCCAGACCCAGAACGAAGGCCGAACTCAAGTCTCAAAAGTAAGCCGGATCCTGAATGCAATTTTGTTGTGTTGGGTGAAAATTAAAGAGCAGGACTTCCATTTCGGACTCAAAAGTCCTAGTGTTCGAGCCGAAGATCTAAGGATGCCCAACCCAAGTTGTGAATCCACAAGAGGATGACAACATCAGCTGAGCCTCCCGATCTCAAGCGTAGACCGGACTCAAGTCCGAAAAGTAAGCCAGATTCAGACTTGTTGAAGTCGAAATCCGGAACAGTGTCTTGTATGAGTTATAATGGATATCATCATGGAGAATTGCTTATTATTTCAAACGTCTATGTAAAGGAATGTAACATCTATTTAATTGTACTTGTGTGTTCAAACAAAGGTCATTGTTTCGTAGTTCTTTTTCGATTTCTAAATCTTCCAAAAAATCTAGTCTATTGTAATTTTTTGAATTAACCTCTTTCAGAATTTTTGAATTACGATTTGGACTGAAATTATGTTTACTGAATTTGATGTGATGGCCAAAAGCTGAAAATTCTGTTTTATTCAAATGTTCTCCTATACGAACTTTCAAAGGTCTACAAGTTCTACCTATGTATGAAGCTTCACAATCATTGCAATTTAATTTGTAAATACCACTTTTAGATAATTTATTGATTTTATCTTTAGAATTAACCAAATGTTTGCTCAAATTATTAGTGCTTTTGAAAGATATTTTGGTGTTTGTTAACTTGTTTTTGATGAAACTTGAAACTTTTTGAGAGATGTTTTCATTTGTGAAAGGTAGGGATATATATCTGTACACTTCTTCTCTAGGATAAGTTAGATTATGTTCTCTCTTATGTTTGATTTTTTGAATTAGCTTTGGGATCAAATTTGGGTTGTAACCATTATTACATGCTATTTGTTTGATAGTATTCAGTTCTCTGTTGTATTCAGTTGATGATAATGGAATATTGAGAAGCCTGTGGATGTAGCAATAGAAAGCTGCCATTTTGTGCTGATGGGGGTGATTAGAGAAAGAAGGAATGACATGGTCAGTTTGTGTTGGCTTTCGGTATATGCTGAATTCCAGTCTGTCTGATTTTTTGATCGTCAAGTCTAAGAAATTCAGTTTATTGTCTATTTCAAGTTCAAGAGTAAATTTTATGTTAGAATGAATTGAGTTTATTTTTTGTAAAAGGTTGTTGGCAGTGTCTGAATTTCCATTGATGAAAACCAAGCAATCATCAACATATCTATACCAATTTAAAATCTCAGAATTATTGTCAATGATTATGTGATTCACCTCTAGGTCATTCATGAATAAACAGTTGTTTATCTCCTTTCTTGGCAGATATATTCATGAATGACCTAGAGGTGAATCACATAATCATTGACAATAATTCTGAGATTTTAAATTGGTATAGATATGTTGATGATTGCTTGGTTTTCATCAATGGAAATTCAGACACTGCCAACAACCTTTTACAAAAAATAAACTCAATTCATTCTAACATAAAATTTACTCTTGAACTTGAAATAGACAATAAACTGAATTTCTTAGACTTGACGATCAAAAAATCAGACAGACTGGAATTCAGCATATACCGAAAGCCAACACAAACTGACCATGTCATTCCTTCTTTCTCTAATCACCCCCATCAGCACAAAATGGCAGCTTTCTATTGCTACATCCACAGGCTTCTCAATATTCCATTATCATCAACTGAATACAACAGAGAACTGAATACTATCAAACAAATAGCATGTAATAATGGTTACAACCCAAATTTGATCCCAAAGCTAATTCAAAAAATCAAACATAAGAGAGAACATAATCTAACTTATCCTAGAGAAGAAGTGTACAGATATATATCCCTACCTTTCACAAATGAAAACATCTCTCAAAAAGTTTCAAGTTTCATCAAAAACAAGTTAACAAACACCAAAATATCTTTCAAAAGCACTAATAATTTGAGCAAACATTTGGTTAATTCTAAAGATAAAATCAATAAATTATCTAAAAGTGGTATTTACAAATTAAATTGCAATGATTGTAAAGCTTCATACATAGGTAGAACTTGTAGACCTTTGAAAGTTCGTATAGGAGAACATTTGAATAAAACAGAATTTTCAGCTTTTGGCCATCACATCAAATTCAGTAAACATAATTTCAGTCCAAATCGTAATTCAAAAATTCTGAAAGAGGTTAATTCAAAAAATTACAATAGACTAGATTTTTTGGAAGATTTAGAAATCGAAAAAGAACTACGAAACAATGACCTTTGTTTGAACACACAAGTACAATTAAATAGATGTTACATTCCTTTACATAGACGTTTGAAATAATGAGCAATTCTCCATGATGATATCCATTATAACTCATACAAGACACTGTTCCGGATTTCGGCTTCAACAAGTCTGAATCTGGCTTACTTTTCGGACTTGAGTCCGGTCTACGCTTGAGGTCGGGAGGCTCAACTGATGTTGTCATTCTCTTGTGGATTCACAACTTGGGTTGGGCATCCTTAGATCTTCGGCTCGAACACTAGGACTTTTGAGTCCGAAATGGAAGTCCTGCTCTTTAATTTTCACCCAACACAACAAAATTGCATTCAGGATCCGGCTTACTTTTGAGACTTGAGTTCGGCCTTCGTTCTGGGTCTGGAGGTATTCTGGTGGTATGTTTGCTTCTGATGAGGCATTCGTCTACAGGAATTCTCCTTGGACTTCCAGTTTGGACACTAGGACTCTTAAGTCTTGATTGGAAACTCTTTTCTCTCAATTTCACAAAAAAAGGTTTACTCTTTGGCTTGGATTGAAGTCCACTTCATCTTATTTTACCTTTCAGAATGTTTAAAAATTTTCAGACAGCTTTTCTGCTCACCTTGTCAATTTTTTCCCAAGCGCTTTTTTCATTATGTCACTTGTCTACTTCATACACATGTCAACTAAGTCATAGACATTGACACTCAGTCATTGTCAACATTTTACTGAGGTTAAAAATTATCAAACATTTTCCAGAATAAATAAGGTTAAGGTCCCTCGTGCTATTTCTGGACTTGAACAAAACAATCTCAACATGTATTTTTGAAAAAATTTTACAATAACCCTTTAGGGAACATTTTTGTTAAATGTATGTCTGTTCATAATCCCGTTTGTACCATAATGATGTCTGTGATCACTAATTTTTGGACCTTTTTGAAAATACTTGACGAGTAAGTAATCTACCTTTTTAGATTTGTTTCTGAAATTTCATAAATGTTACTTACTTGCAGGTATAGCACTGATGATGGCTTTTTAGCCGAAAGCGCTTTGCGATTTATAATAAAAAAATTTTACACGAAATACAAAATCTCTTCATTCTATTAAATATAAGAAACTAACCCCATATACAGTCACCATTTGATTCAAATAATCATTAGGTCATTCAGTTATTCCCGATCAGTTGAATTGTTTTCGTTTCCCAGAAATTTTGAGAGGTCATGAAATGATTCACGAATCTTGATCATGACCATGAATAATTCTAATTATGCATGTCATATATTATACCTGATGATTATATAGTTTACGTAAACAACTTTTTAGTCAATGTTGAAAATAATATGTTCATATATATATTCTGCTTGGTATATGTTACTCATATCCTAAATCATGGGCGGCGCCAGAAAAAACCCAGGAAGGGGCATTTTTTTAATTGAAAGCATTGCATAAAGCGGACATTAGGATTCTTAGGATCCATTCCACAAATTTCCAATACGAATTAGTTTCGAAAATATTGTGAAGAATATGAAGTAGATTAAGTAGGTCAGTTGATGACTAGTATAGGTATATAACAACGAATTTAAAACCATATTTATCTTTCAAACGAAACACCTAGATGAAAACAAAAGTATAAAGAAACCATATTCCACTGAAGTATAAAATTAACTAACTGAAGGAAACATATTATTTCGTAAGAATTCTTTTTCTCACCGTAATCCTATGAAGATATGCTGCAAATAAAAATTGAAACTCTTCGATGAATCAAATCATATTCAAATAAACTTCATTTAGGTATTTATATGTTATAGTTCATCCAAAGTCGATTGGAGAGCCTAATTGCTCATTAATTCGTCGCTGTTATTACGAAGGGGCCTAACTCGATTTTCGACGAAAATGAGTTTTTCCCATATTTGGGCATGAGAAGACCTTTTCTATGTCATGACAAAGTGGCATATCTCAATATTACATGATTTATACTTTATGGAATGATAACAATAAGGCCTATCTCAGAATATACATAAAAATATTTTTACGTAATGGCCAAAGTTGACATTGGCCTCTATGCCACATGTTTCATGTGTGTCTTGCTGTGCAAATCTTGATATAAATGCCTTTACGTTATAATTTTTTAGCAATATAGATGGAGGGTGGTTTTCACATAGGCCACTGAGATAATATATTATTATGTATCAATTATTATAATTTCATTTCACAAAGACAATCGATTGAATAAAATAAATAAATGTTTGTTTCAGTTTGTTATGCCGAAAGATAAATAATAAGAGCTTGTAACTGTCTTCTTGAAGTTCAGGCATTTGGAAACTTTGATGTATTAGTCCAGCGAAACTATGAAATAGCGAAGATTATAGATTCAAGTCTATAAGAACTGACGACAATGGCAATAGTCCAAATATGATGTTGTTCAAAACCAGTCACCTGGAGACTCAATATCGCACTCTCACTATAAAACGAAATACTGGCATTACTATAACTCTTTCGAAGTTGAACAAAGGGCCCAGGCCGATATCTTTGCTAAAATACAATGACTTAATGGCACTTTGTACTGGTAACAAGCCTGTCATTAGATTTCCTGACGATGTTTTGTTTTACAGTTCTTTGCCGCACACACAAACATAGTATCTAGTTACTGAGGTTAGTCAGAATTCATGTGTCAAGTCAGAGTACCAAGTTCAAAACTGTTAAAGATTCAGAATTTTGTTCTTTATTTCAGGAAATACTGTTTTTCTTCAGTAAAACATCACCTAATACTAAGATTTTGAGATGGATTTTTTTTTGTTTTTATGTTTTGTGAGTTCTTTCTCAATACAAATGAATATACTGAAAAATCGCCTACCTTTTCATTGAAAAACACATATTCGTAAGAATTAAATAGAGGGGCCTATCTGGTTTGATGTAGAAACCAGGACTGTTATTATTTTCACGAAAGGGCCTATCTTAATCATTATTTAATTAAAACGAAACACGTGAAATTTGAAGAAATAAATATTTGCCTCATTATTCTAAATTGATTTATCTATGTAATTTTGAAAAAATGAATTGAATTGAGACGTGATTGCCAGTGATATAGCCAAAATGAACACCGCAGTTCTCTTCAAACCACTCTCCTGAAAAGTTGTGAATATCGAGATAGGCCCATTCGTAATGGCAGCGACGAATTGACAGAACAATTTTTCAACCTCGGAGGAACTCATAACCCTGATGAAAACTTTTATCAGATGGTAGAATCTGAAAAATAAAAGTTGAAGATGATATTCTGAGTGTTGTAGTACCTGATGAATAAGGTTTTATGTCATGGAACCTATTTGTGGCAATTCGAAATTCATGTAATGTCGAATATACAGTATGTCCATTTAGTGCGTAATTCTTCGATATCTCGAAATCCATAACCTATAGAGAGAAACTCTGGAGAAAAATTTGTTCAGTTACTAAAGTAGCTCATTTAAAAAAATATTCTCAACATTACTGGGAGTTTTATAATGGCGGGGCACCTCGAAGAAGAGTTTTATTAAATGGAACACCCAGTGTTGTTCATTCGGAATGAATTCCGCCGAGGTTCACCTTCACATCGCTGTAAAATAAATTGAAATCGGTTGCGGCGTTGTCAAGTTATGGATAATTTCCTTATTTTTACTACTATTTCGAGGTTATTTGTACGTCATAGTTCTTTCATTTATTTTTATTGTGGAAATATTGCGTTGCTACGGTATTATCAAATTTGTTCATTGACCATTCATATATTTTTCCACATTAGGAACATTTACAAGGTCTTCAAGTTTGAATTTTTTTCGAAATACACTTATATTTGTGTAATGACCTGTCAAACATCGCCAGAATCAAAATATTGGATTGATTCGAAATTTTGCTGAATTCCCTCTCAGAAGCCGCGTAGTAGAGACATATTGTTTGTATCATTATGTTTACCTCCTTCAATTTAAATGGAGATGTGGATTGTGGGAATAACGACAATAAAAATGGCCAAAATTTCAAAAAGATTTCCTAATTTTCGCAATCCGCATCCTCATTGTTTGTATTGTAGAAGTTGTTTCAAAGACAGGCGTTGCTTTTGGCATGTTTGTTCGTTTCACATATTATTTAAATCATAAGTTACAAGATTACGGAATACTTCAAATTTGAACGATGCCCATATCGCAAAAATACCTGAATGATCTATGTAGAACCTCGAATGTCATGTAGCAAGCAATATTCCCACACTCAAATCAAATGAAGGAACCATCATTACATACAAATAATGACCCCATAATAAATAGTATAGTAAAAATAAGGAAATTACTCCAAACTTGAAAACGACGCAACCAATTTCGATTTTTTCTTCAGCGATGAAAAGGCGAATGATGTCGAAATAAAGCTGTGATAAAAAATACAGGGTATTCCATTTGAAAAATTCCTATGATCTTCGTCTGAATCTTACAATATTCAGAATGAATATTTCAGCACCCTGTGAAGGATTATCTCGCAAGATTACTGGATTGGTGTACGTGAGACCTTGCCCCTACTGTATGCCAAGAATATTTTCGAAATTTCAATAAATAAATATACCATACCCAATTGAACATGACCCTTCAATAGTAGTAAAAATGGGTTTATCAATTATAACTTGGCAACGCCTCACCCAAATTGAATTTTTTCTACATCGATGTAAAGCTGAACCTCAGCAAAATAAATTTCGAATGAACAATACTGGGTGTTCCATTTAACAAAACTCGTCTTCGAGTTGCCTTGCTTTTATAAAACACCCAGTATTGTTGAAAATAGTTTTCGAATGAGCAACTTTAGTAACTAAAAATTTTGTTCTCCGAAGTTTTTCTCCATAGGTCATGGGGGTGGCGGAAATTTGATCGAAAAACAAATGATAGAAAAACATTTGATATATAGAAGTCTTTTGATCGAAAATCAAAAAATAAAAAGAACTGTTCACCGCAAATACATTTGATCGAATATTTTGAGATAGAAAATACATTCGATAGAAACATAAATGATAGAAAATTCAATTGATAGAAAATACACTTGATAGAAACAGCATTTGATAGAAAATTCAACGGGGCTACGCTCAAGTTAGGTCAGTACGTTTGCGAAGAAAAACAGCTTTTAGCAGCAAACGATCTTGAAATCCAAACAAATAAGTCTGTGTCCAACGATTAATTTGAAAAAAAATCTACTTTCAACAGGTAGTGAAAATCACGTGACCCCGACCGAGTAGGTCATATCACATCTTTCTCAAAGCATAGATAAACAAAGCGCCCCAGACGAATTTCAAAATAAATTAATATCAAAAGGTTTTCGCATGATAATATGTTGCCAACTTCTGGAAAGACACTGCTGTGTGTATCTCTATACAGTCTGTCCAAGATAAGGTTGCACAGCATGGGGATCTCGGAAACGCTAGGAGATACGAAGTCGGTTAAATGGGGAAAAAGTTGCGCATTCGGACGCTCATACCAACAGCCTTCGGAAATTCTCAAAATTGTTCCAAGTTTTCCAGTTATATCGAAAAAAGTGAAATTTTGGAATAATATTTTATTTTTTTTCTCCGTTATAATCAGAGATACAGAAAAACTGAAAATACTTTTTTATAGCAACTTTTGATAACGCTTAACGTGGTGATACCGATTTTTCTATGCGACGTTTCGTATTCGTAGAACCATCACCAACATTTGTTTTCAAATACGGTCCTGATAATTCTTTCACACATTCTGAAAGCTTTTTTTATTTAGAATTCAATCATCTATTATACAAGGTGGTTTGAATGTGTTTCGAACTATTTTTAGCCATCATCAATGTTTTTTTTCGAAATTCCAAGGGAAAAATGCCATCAGTTTCACTTATTTCTGATTATTCAGTGTCAAACATCGATGGACTAGTTATTCAATACCGAAAGGTGAAAAAAAAATCTACTAAATTATTCAATGCAGCGCTTCGAATTGTTTATGAATTGTATTCATATTTTAATCCGAAGGAGCTTGTCATAATTAAATTTTTCGAACTAATTATTCCTATAAGTCTATCAATCGGAACTAGTTGATGAGGTATTAGTTTGTTGGCTAATTTTCCTCCAAAATATAAGTGGAACTGATGGCATTTTTCCTTTGGAATTTCGAAAAAAACATTGATGATGGCTAAAAATAGTTCGAAACACATTCAAACCACCTTGTATAATACATGGTTGAACTCAGAATAAAAAAAGCTTTCAGAATCTGTGAAAGAATTATCAAGGCCGTATTTAAAACACAAAAGTTGATGATGGTTCTACGAATACGAAACGCCGCATAGAAAAATCGGTATCACCACGTTAAACGTCATCAAAAGTTGCTATGGAAAAGTTTTTTCAGTTTTCCTGTATCTCTAATAATAACGAAGAAAAAAAAAATTGAGATTCCAAAAACTCAATTTTTTCAATATAACTGAAAAACTAAAAAAAATTTTGAAAATTTTCGAAGGCTGTTGGTATGAGCCTCCGAGTGCGCAACTTTTTCCCCATTCAACCGACTCCGTATCTCCTACCGTTTCCGAGATCCCCATGCTGTGCAACCTTATCTTGGACAGACTGTATATCTGGTGATAAAGGTGCTATTGGATAGGTCATAGATTAAGGGTGTG
Organism: Phaedon cochleariae; assembly: GCA_918026855.4. NCBI lineage: Eukaryota > Metazoa > Arthropoda > Insecta > Coleoptera > Chrysomelidae > Phaedon > Phaedon cochleariae. The sequence goes on along the minus strand of OU896718.1, from coordinate 28,927,720 downwards.
TTTCATCTATGGGTAGGTGGAGTTTTTCCATATTTGATGTCTGCGACAACAACTGCGAGCAGCAACAACCTTCCACCCTTATTTTCATTAAATAATTCACAATGCGTGTTAGTAGTAGCAAGGTGATATCTGATTGATTCATGAGCTTCAATTACCATAATGAATTAGGGTTGGGGAAATTATATCGTTATACACTAACTCATGAAGAGTTAAGCATTAAGTAATCATGAGTATAAATTATGGAATCATTTATCTATCTGCGTAATCATTTATTAGATCACATAAATAGATACAAAGCTCGAAGTCATTTCCACAAATGTTCTTATACAGGGTGTTTCAAAAAAACCTGACCCGCTTACTAGGGTAGGTAGAACACTGCAAAATAAGTATTTGTGTGAAAACAGCAGCCGCAGTTGGCAGCCACTTCGCCAGAGATGCTCGATTATGTACCGTGCGCCCAAAGAAAGAAGATGCACGAAGGAATGATAGCAGCCATTTTAATCCAATAGACGATCGTATACACGAGAACTCTTGTAATATTTTCAACCATATTATATCGAATTGAAATACATATCGATCGGATATAAAAAATGAGATATACTGCCTGACTCTGAACTCATAATGATAAGAAAATATTAAAAATCATTATTTTTGCGAATATTTGTTGTATAACTCAGTAAGGCTCTATAGTGTGCACGGAGTTTTCCTTCTCAAAGTGATCAGGGAAAGGATGAGAACTATATTTCCTGATTCTAAACTCATTGGCCCCCCGTCAAAATGGAGAAAAAATATTAAAAATCATTGTTTTTTCGATTATTCGTTGTATAACTCAGAAAGACTATCGTGTGCACAAAGTTTTCTTTCTCGAATCGATCAAGGATGGAATAGAGATTATATTTCTTGATTCGAAACTCATTGGCCCTCCGTCAAAATAATGAAAAAATATGAAAAATAATTATTTTTTCGATTATTTGTTGTATAACTCAGAAAGGCTATCGTGTGCACAAAGTTTTCTTTCTCAAATCGGTCAAGGAGGATTATAGAGTATATATTTCTCGATTCGGATTTCAATGGCCCCCCCGTCGAAATGATGGAAAAATATTAAAAATCATTATTTTTTTCGATTATTTGTTGTATAACTCAGAAAGGCTATCGTGTGCACAAAGTTTTCTTGCTCAAATCGGTCAAGGAGGAGATAGAGAAAATATTTCCTGATTCGGATTCCATTGGCCCCCCGTCAAAATGATGAAAAAATAATAAAAATCATTATTTTTTCAATTATTCGTTGTATAACTCAGCAAGGCTATCGTGTGCACAAAGTTTTCTTGCTCAAATCGGTCAAGGAAGAGTTAGGGAATATATTTACTGATTCGGATTTTATTGGCCCCTCGTCAGAATGACGAAAAAATATCAAAAATAATTATTTTTTCGAATATTTGTTGTATAACTCAAAAAGGCTATCGTGTGCACAAAGTTTTCTTGCTCAAATCGGTCGAACAGGAGATGGAGAATATATTTCTCGATTCGGATTTCATTGGCCCCCCGTCAAAATGATGAAAAAATATCAAAATTCATTATTTTTTCGATTATTTGTTGTATAACTCAGAAAGGCTATCGTGTGCACAAAGTTTTCTTGCTCAAATCGGTCAAACAGGAGATGGAGAATATATTTCTTGATTCGAAACTCATTGGCCCCCTCGTCAAAATGATGAAAAAATATTAAAAATAATTATTTTTTCGATTATTTGTTGTATAACTCAGAAAGGCTATCGTGTGCACAAAGTCAGAGAGGAGATGAAGAATATATTTATTGATTCGAAACTCATAGGCCCCCCGTCGAAATGATGGAAAAATATTAAAAATCATTTTTTTTTCGATTATTTGTTGTATAACTCAGAAAGGCTATCGTGTGCAAGAAGTTTTCTTGCTCAAATCGGTCAAGGAGGAGATAGAAAATATATATCCCGATTCGGATTTCATTGGCCCCCCGTCAAAATAATACAACAAATAATCGAAAAAATAATGATTTTTAATATTTTTCCATCATTTCGACGGGGGGCCAATGAGTTTCGAATCGAGAAATATATTCTTCATCCCCTCTTCGATCGATTTGAGAAAAAAAAAATTGTGCACACAATAGCCTTTCTGAGTTATACAACGAATAATCGAAAAAATAATGATTTTTTATATTTTTTCATCATTTTGACGGAGGGGCAATGAAATTCGAATCAAGAAATATATTCCCTATCTCCTTCTGGACCGGTTCGAGCAAGAAAACTTTGTGCACACGATAGCCTTTCTGAGTTATACAACAAATATTCGAAAAAATAATGATTTTTGATATTTTTTCATCATTTTGACGGGGGGCCGATGGAATCCGAATCAGTAAATATATTCATTATCTCTTCCATGACCGATTTGAGCAAGAAAACTTTGTGCACACGATAGTCTTTCTGAGTTATACAACGAATAATCGAAAAAATAATGATTTTTAATATTTTTTCATCATTTTGACGGCGGGCCAATGAAATCCGAATCAGGAAATATATTCACTATCTCTTCCTTGACCGATTTGAGCAAGGAAACTTTGTGCACACGATAGCCTTTCTGAGTTATACAAGAAATAATCGAAAAAATAATGATTTTTAATTTTTTTTCATCATTTTGACGGGGGGGCCAATGAAATCCGAATCAGGAAATATTTTCTCTATCTCCTCCTTGGCCGATTTGAGCAAGAAAACTTTGTGCACACGATAGCCTTTCTGAGTTATACAACAAATATTCGAAAAAATAATGATTTTTGATATTTTTTTATCATTTTGACGGGGGGCCGATGGAATCCGAATCAGTAAATATATTCATTATCTCTTCCTTGACCGATTTGAGCAAGAAAACTTTGTGCACACGATAGTCTTTCTGAGTTATACAACGAATAATCGAAAAAATAATGATTTTTAATATTTTTTCATCATTTTGACGGCGGGCCAATGAAATCCGAATCAGGAAATATATTCACTATCTCTTCCTTGACCGATTTGAGCAAGGAAACTTTGTGCACACGATAGCCTTTCTGAGTTATACAAGAAATAATCGAAAAAATAATGATTTTTAATATTTTTCCATTATTTCGACGGGGGGCCAATGAGTTTGGAATAGAGAAATATATTCTTCATCCCCTCTTCGACCGATTTGAGGAAGGAATTTTTGTGCACACGATAGCCTTTCTGAGTTATACAACAAATAATCGAAAAAATAATGATTTTTAATATTTTTCCATCATTTCGACGGGGGGCCAATGAGTTTCGAATCGAGAAATATATTCTTCATACCCTCTTCGACCGATTTGAAAATAAAAATATTTTGTGCACACGATAGCCTTTCTGAGTTATACAACAAATAATCGAAAAAATAATGATTTTTAATATTTTGTCATCATTTTGACGGGGGGCCAATGAGTTTCGAATCGGGAAATATATTCTTCATCCCCTCTTCGATCGATTTGAGGAAAAAATTTTTGTGCACACGATAGCCTTTCTGAGTTATACAACAAATAATCGAAAAAATAATGATTTTTAATATTTTTCCATCATTTCGACGGGGGGCCAATGAGTTTCGAATCGAGAAATATATTCTTCATCCCCTCTTCGATTGATTTGAGGAAAAAATTTTTGTGCACACGATAGCCTTTCTGAGTTATACAACAAATAATCGAAAAAATAATGATTTTTAATATTTTTCCATCATTTCGACGGGGGGTCAATGAGTTTCGAATCGAGAAATATATTCTTCATCCCCTCTCCGACCGATTTGAAAAAAAAAATTGTGCACACGATAGCCTTTCTGAGTTATACAACAAATAATCGAAAAAATAATGATTTTTAATATTTTTTCATCATTTTGACAGGGGGCCAATTAGTTTCGAATCGGGAAATATATTCTTCATCCCCTCTTCGACCGATTTGAGGATAACATTTTTGTGCACACGATAGCCTTTCTGAGTTATACAAGAAATAATCGAAAAAATAATGATTTTCAATATTTTTTCATCATTTTGACGGGGGGGGGGGGCAATGAAATCCGAATCAGGAAATATATTCTCTATCTCTTCCTTGACCGATTTGAGCAAGAAAACTTTGTGCACACGATAGCCTTTCTGAGTCATACAACAAATAATCGAAAAAAAAATGATTTTTGATATTTTTCCATCATTTCGACGGGGGGCCAATGAGTTTCGATTCGAGAAATGAATTCTTCATCCTCTCTCCGACCGATTTGTGGAAAAAAATTTTGTGCACACGATAGCCTTTCTGAGTTATACAACAAATAATCGAAAAAATAATGATTTTTAATATTTTTCCATTATTTCGACGGGGGGCCAATAAGCTTCGAATCGAGAAATAAATTCTTCATCCCCTCTTCGACCGATTCGAGGAAAAAATTTTTGTGCACACGATAGCCTTTCTGAGTTATACAACAAATAAACGAAAAAATAATGATTTTTAATATTTTTCCATCATTTCGACGGGGGGCCAATGGAATCCGAATCGAGAAATATATTCTCTATATCCTCCTTGACCGATTTGAGCAAGAAAACTTCGTGCACACGATAGCCTTTCTGAGTTATACAACAAATAATCGAAAAAATAATGATTTTTAATATTTTTCCATCATTTCGACGGGGGGCCAATGAGTTTCGAATCGAGAAATATATTCTCCATCCCCTCTTCGACCGATTCGAAGAAAAAATTTTTGTGCACACGATAGCCTTTCTGAGTTATACAAGAAATAATCGAAAAAATAATGATTTTTAATATTTTTCCATCATTTCGACGGGGGGCCAATGAGTTTCGAATCGAGAAATATATTCTTCATCCCCTCTTCGACCGATTTGGAAAAAAAAACTTCGTGCACACGATAGCCTTTCTGAGTTATACAACAAATAATCGAAAAAAATAATGATTTTTAATATTTTTCCATCATTTCGACGGGGGGGCCAATGAAATCCGAATCGTGAAATATATTCTCTATATCCTTCTTGACCGATTTGAGGAAGAAAACTTTGTGCACACGATAGCCTTTCTGAGTTATACAACAAATAATCGAAAAAATAATTATTTTTCATATTTTTTCATCATTTTGACGGGGGGCCAATGAGTTTCGAATCAAGAAATATAATCTCTATTCCATCCTTGATCGATTCGAGAAAGAAAACTTTGTGCACACGATAGTCTTTCTGAGTTATACAACGAATAATCGAAAAAATAATGATTTTTAATATTTTTTCATCATTTTGACGGGGGGCCAATGAGTTTCGAATCAGGAAATATAGTTCTCATCCTTTCCCTGATCACTTTGAGAAGGAAAACTCCGTGCACACTATAGAGCCTTTCTGAGTTATACAACAAATATTTGCAAAAATAATGATTTTTAATATTTTCTTATCATAATGAGTTCAGAGTCAGGCAGTATATCTCATTTTTTATATCCGATCGATATGTATTTCAATTCGATATAATATGGTTGAAAATATTACAAGAATTCTCGTGTATACGATCGTCTATTGGATTAAAATGGCTGCTATCATTCCTTCGTGCATCTTCTTTCTTTGGGCGCACGGTACATAATCGAGCATCTCTGGCGAAGTGGCTGCCAACTGCGGCTGCTGTTTTCACACAAATAAAATAAGTTGGGTTTACTCAATAAAAAAATTTCGTAACGGCATCTGTTATCAAAATACAAGGTGTTGAAAAAATGATTTTTTTACACATTTTTCTAGATTATGTCGAAACTACTGGCAACATTGTGATGACATTTTGTAAGGATGTATCTTGGAATCCGACACATCGCATGCATTTGTCTTTATATCTGACTCTCATAGAGGGCGCTAGTTACACGGTTCGTACCGAGTAGTTTTGAACAAAACTTTCTTGAGGTTAGATTTTTCAATGCAAATTTGATGTGAACTCGAACATCATTCAATTTCACACCAAAAAGGTACTCTTGGTAAAACTCGATACTGTGTTCCGTTCCCGGAATATTTCGATTTGAAAATGATGTGATAACTGTTGCTGGTATAAAGCTATGCATTAGAGTGAATATTATGAAAAATTATCACCTATTTATTGGAAACCAAAAACAACAATACGTTTCTGATGCTGAACTTATTGTTTTAACAATGAATCACAAGAATAACATCGAAACAGATTTGACTAAGAACATGGATTACACAGTTTTGTAATATCTTGAGCAGAAAATCTATGCTACATAGGTAAATCCACGTCAAGAGTTGTAAGACATAATTGAACATCACTTAAATGACCTAACAGCTGATCCTCAACTGTTTAGAAGAATAATACATTCTCAAGAAAAGAATATAGACTCGTGTATTGGTCGAAACGTAGGACATTTTGAACACTTACTCTAACTGATTCAATATTTCATGTTTCTAGTCAAATATCTCTTGATTTTTTAATTATGATTCTTTGTTCCATCAATAAAAGAATAATTTTATTGTTTTTGAATCTGAATAAATGGGTAATTGAACTCAATAAAATTAATTTTATGCCAGCATCATAACTACTCCATTATTCACGAAGAGAGAAACTCAAAGTCATTACCACAACAAGTTCATAAAATGAACTACAAAATGAACTTGTTGTGGTAATGACTTTGAGTTTCTCTCTTCGTGACCAATGCATTCCACTTTGAGTATTTGGCTTTTTCCCTAGTTACTCCATTATTTTCAAATCGAAATATTCCGAAAACGGAACATAGTATCGAGTTTCACCAAGAGTACCTTTTTGGTGTGAAATTGGATTACGTTCAAGTTCATCATATTTGTATTGAAGAATCTAACCTCAAAAAAGTTATGTTCAAAACTACTCGGTACGAACCGAGTAACTAGCGCCCTCTATGCGAGTCAGATATAAAAACAAATTCATGCGATGTGTCAGATTTCAAGAAACATCCATGCAAAATTTCATCACAATGTTTCCAGTAGTTTCGACATAATCTTGAAAAATGTGTAAAAACATCATTTTTTCAACACCTTGTATCATGAAAACGGAGGCCGTTAAGACATTTTTTCACTGAGCAAACCCAACTTATTTTGCAGTGTTCTACCTACTCTAGCAAGGGGGTCAGGTTTTTTTGAAACACCCTGTATAAAATGAACAACGATGGATTAAGATGACTGGAGAAAAACAACAACTTTCCTGGCTGAAGCCACGCAGAACATTGCATTACATCCTCCTGAAATTACATTCCTACACAATTTTGAGTAGAAGGTGGTTATACAAGGTGATCATTGATTTAAAGTAGGAAAAATGTAAAAAATGTACCAAAATGGATCCTTGTGGAACGCCGGAATTGATGGCGATGGTATCAGACAATTCACCGTCCACCACCACGTGGACTGAATTGCCTGAAAAAGAAACTCGATAAAAGAGATGGCATAGATAAGTTGGTAAATAAGCCGTATGATGGTAGTTTGTGAAGGTAAACGATTGCAGATGATTAGTTATCATAATTAATTATTTACGTGAGATTCAGTAATTTATATATCAAAACAATAATACTATGAATACAATTATTCATTTAAGATTGGTACCAACATTTCCGACGACGACGCGCCCTTTCAATCTCGCATCCCTATGCACGTGCAGGCCTCATGGATAATCCGCCTCTGCCTCTGAGGAGAGATGATGTGATTGGTTGTTATCAAAAGAATGACTGGTTGATGTCATTGGTGGCGAATTGCTACCTAGAGTTAGAGGTATTTCAATTACGAATTCAGGTTCAATTTGAAATTATTCGAACTGTATTTGGTGGGGGCAGGCCGTTGACTGATTCTCCGTATTATTATATAGATCAGGCTAAAAATATTGTTTTGAAATCGTTCTATCCGTCATTCGGTTGCCCCCTTACGAGCAGCCCTCAGAAGTCTTAGAGATTTTGTGCGAGCAAGGAATGACGGGGCCCTAACCTTCCAACGTGTGATCCCAAACACTTTCTTGTGTCATCAGAAAAATGTCTGCAGTCGCGGGGAATCGAACCCACCACCAGCAGGCGAATGCGGATTAGAAATCTGACACTCTGTCCGCACGGCTACCTGCACCCTCGGCTGTACATATAGATCTGACAACGCGGGTTAATTGTACCGGGCCCTGGGGAATACTTCAAAAAAGTGAAACAGCGATATCGTCATAGGTTTCATAGGAGTTATCACGGGGCCAATGGGTAATTATATAGGAAAACTCACGAACCGTTATTGATATAGGGTCAGTGAAATTATGTCATACTTGCGCGAGAACTACTAGGTATATTATGTAGGTGTGATGAAAAATATGTCGGAAGTTGTAAAATGCCAACATTTCATTGTTAAGTACAGTTCAACCCCACTGCGTGGAATGATCAAATATCATGTTGACTTGATATTCACACATATTATTTTTCATATTTTTTTCCAGTGTATGAAACTTCCGTCGAAGATGACATCAGAGGAGATGAATCAGGAACTTTGCAGAGATTATTAGTTTCACTCTCAACAGTGAGTATCTATAGATATATTAACATCGTACAATGGCGCTGAACGGATATAAGAAAATCAAACATTTTTTACGTCGAAGATTATAGTTGCATGATTATTCCAACAGCTTTCGCTGATGCAAGAAAAAGTGACAGAAGATATGGTGATGACAAATGTTGCATCAGCTGTTAGTTGAAAATTGAACCACTATGAGAAAACAGCACTTGCGATAGTCTACAGAATTCTGAAATGGTATTTTTTTGTAAGCATGTAGAAATGTTTGTTGAATCTACTTATACACATTTGTACTTGAGCCACACTAGATGGATATGAAGGCTAAACCGTCCTTGTGCAGCGTCAGGGCTTCTATTCCATTTGTACCATATGCATATGCATTGTCTTTGATGAGCCTAATGATGTATACCCAGCAAACATTGGCCTCAATATTGGCAATTTTCAATGGTGAATTGCAAAAGTTGCCCACTGACCGACTTAACGCCAATGTTGGCAAAGCAGTACTTTCATTTATTGCTTATTTATTGTTAGGTTAGTGATGACTGAATGACGTATTTTCAGAGCATTCCCAATGGAAGTTAATTGGTTTATTCTTACACAGAATTTTGGGGTTATGTATGGAAAATATTATACCACTGATAATAATAATGATGATGATAATAATTACTACCATTATAAAACGTCTCGTAGTCAGTTGTACAGGGTGTCCCGAAATTAGCCTGCAAACTTCACCAGCGGCTTCTAAGATCAAAAATAGTGAGAAGAGTTTCAATGAACATGAGACGAGAAATGGTTTTTAAGGGAGCCAAGGCCCCCAGAGAGGGGGCTCCTGAAGATGATATCTTGTGAATATTTCCGATACTCCTTGTGATAAAAAGATGCAATTCAGTAGTAGAACTAAATATTCCATTCCCAATGCAGTGAAAATAAAATCATTGCAAAATGGTGGGACTACATTAAATATGTCTCAAACTTTTTAGTATGCATATTTTTCGTCAATTTGATCTCCGCAGTTCAGTGCCTTCGTACATATTGGGCTCTGTAATTTTTTTATATTCATTTTTCTAGGGAAATCGGGATGAATCGAATAGTGTCGACAGAAATGCTGCAATCGCAGATGCACAAGAGTTGTACGATGCTGGTGAGAATGCTTGGGGCACAGAAGAGTCCACATTCAATGCAATTCTATGCTTGAGGAGCAGGAGACAGCTCAAACTGGTATTTGATGAATACGAGACAATGATTGGTCACCTCATTGAAGAGGCTATAGAGAATGAATTCTCTGGTAAATTAATTCTTTTTCAACAAAAAAGTTGACACTACGTGTTTCAGTCCACAATGTCATAGTTTGATATCTTCATATAATATCGCTGGTAAAAAAACTGAAAAATTGTTAATACATTTTCGTCGATATCTACATTTTTATAGGAAACTTCTACGTACCACCATTTTTGAATAGTAGCTTCAGTACTTCCTCAAACTGTGCTTCAATTAATAATATTTAAATCTTTTTGACTAGGTATAGGATAGGTTCTTTTGGTGTTTTGGATATAGGTATAATCATGTTCATTAAGCTATAGTCTGGCGCGTAAAAGATGAAAGGCAGAAAGAATGTAAATCCAGAGCACTATATAAATGTTTTTCTACTCACATAACTAAAGTGGCATAATCACGGATTGTCAATCTGTGATTTATTCAAAAAATTAACCACGTTACCATGGCGACACAATTTCTCAAACACATTACCATGGCAACAGAGTTCTAAACCTTCAGTCATTCGAGTCCTGCCCGGTCAGTCAATTGTAGGAACTGTCAACTGTCATTTTCAAATTTTGTTGCCATTAGAATTATTCAGACAATTTTTGTGAGTATCAGAATTCTTCTTCAAAAATGTATGCGAAATATAGACGAATGTCAAATTGAAGAGAATGTCTTAGGTAGATATACTTGCATATCTCCAAGAACTTTAGGTAAAACTAAAGATTTCCTCTTCGTGGGCGATTCATTTCATGCTGAGCATGACAATGAACGTGAAACACGATATTTATTTGAGCAAAATCATGCGATCAGAATATGGATAAGAATCTGAGAGATCGAAAACTTTGACGCCTCAGCGATTTGAGAGATAAGATTTCCACAAAATTCTCAAACACACGACATGTTTCGCTAACATAGTAGCTTCGTCAGGTGATATATACTGGTACGATCGTATATATATTTTTATAATAGTTCAGTTATACAGGGTGTCGCTACAAGGTCTGAACAAATTCTTAGCACACAGTCCTGAGGTCAAAACAAGCTGATTTGAACCAACTCACTTTTGTCCGAAATTCCTCCGTTTCCGAGATACAGGGTGGTTAATTTGAATAATGGAAATGAACAAGTACTCACCCCCAAAAAAAGTATTTTGGAGAATCCATTTTTGCGCATCTCATTCACTGACCAAATCACATCCACAAAGAACAGCAAGCATGAATTTTTTATTTTAAATAAATCGAATATTCCGGTGCGGCATATCGGACAGTTGAAACCGAAATATCTCGAAATCCGCTTACTTCAGCTAATTTTCACAAGCGTACCTTAAGTGAAAAAGTTATGGCACTTCAAAACCATAAGAAGTGCATTGGTGAGCAGCATCTGACGGCTTCATTTTTTAATAATGAGTGATTACAGGAATGAAATGAGTACGCCACTATGTTATACGTATAAATTTATATATAGCCCTGTCCTCATCCTGTCGATGAGTTGTAAAGTAACCAAGATACGGGAGGTGCTGAAAAAGTGAAATTTTCAACTTTGCCCTGAATCTCGGAAACATGTAGGACTGTGAAAATCTTGTTTGCGGCATTATTCGTTTCACAAAAAAGGAAGGCACCAACGTGGAAACCGCAACGGCAACACTCTATCTCCGAATATAACTGAGATATCGCGCAGAAGCATCTGAAATAGGACACACTGTGCTTCTGGTGGTTACTAGTTTTAAGAAATTGAGGTAACTTCAATAACAAGATACCGCTTCCAAAATGGAAATCGATCGCAAAATTTTATACAAGTTCAAGTACAATATTTGGAAGTGTGTAAGGAAAACATTGAAAAATTGAACTACCTATATTCATATGTTTTTTATCAATGAGATTTCAGTAAAATTTCACATCATTTGACAATCTTCTTGGACTATCGAAAATTGAGATGGTTATAAAACACAAAATCCGAAAGATTATTTAGGGAAACATCTTTCGGACAATTATGTGTCCATCATCATCTTTAACCCTTACAAACCAAAGGTCCTATAATATTATACAAGTTAATCATTCCCACGTGAGTAAATTCTCTATTACATATATATTTTTCATGATCAACTTGTATCATATTATAGGACTTTTGGTTTGTTAGGATTAAGGCTGATGATGGACACATGACTGTCCGAAACATGTTTCCCTTAATAATGTTCCGGTTTTTAAACGTTGTGGAGATGATTTTGTGTTTTCTAACCCTCTCATCACTACACTCCACTTAGAGAAAATTATGGACTTCTACGCATAAGGCTATCGAAAATTGATTATTTTTCTCTTATAATTCTATAGATACTTTCTTCTGTCATCAATTTTTCTCAACAAATCCAAACCAAGAAAATATACGTGTATATTGAACATTGGTTCTGTTTTTAGGAACAACTAAAGATGGCCTTTTGGGTCTGATAATGTGTATAAGAGATAGACCCATGTACTTGGCTACAAGATTACATGACGCAATGGCTGGTATGGGAACTGACGACAGGACCCTGATAAGAATCATAGTATCAAGATCCGAAATCGATTTAGAAGAAATCAAGAATTCCTACGAAGCCAAATATAGTAAAAGTTTATCGGAAAGAGTATCGGTAAGATATTTTGGAAATACCTGTCTATTAAATAAACAATTATCAACTCACAATATAAGCTCCATTGTATTGACACTATATAGCGCTTGCTTACATTTCTTACTAATATCTATTTGTTTTTTATTTTCTTATCGTTTATTTTTAGAGTGATACGTCTGGAGATTACTCGAAAGTCCTACTGGCATTGATAGGTCATTAACGTATGTATCTATAATCGCATAAAAATAATAATGTTGTGTTTTGTGGTGTTGGTGATGAATGTTTTATGTTCAAATATAAATAAACTGCAATATTCTGCTCTTTCCATAGGACGGTGTGTTGGTGCATCATTAAATAAGATTTATTTTGAAAATCTCGAAGTTTCGAAAATAATATCTCGGAATTTCGTAGATAGGAAATTATTTTCAAAAATCTTGAAATTCTGAGAAAATAAGCTCCAAAATTTGATACAATGATCTCGACATTTTGAGAATATAATCTGGACTCTGGAGAATTTGAGAACATACTCCCGAAATGTTGAGAATATAATCTCGAAATTTTGAGAAAATAATCTCAAACTTTTGAGAATATAATCTGAAAATTTTGAGAATTTAATATCGAAATCCTGAGGATGAAATCCCGAAATTCCAGATCGAAATCTCAACATTTTTTTGGTCTTCTTAGATCTCCCCCGAATTTAAACTCGTTCGGGTTCCACAATATTCAATGCCAATTGCACAGCTTCCTGGTTCAACTCTTCAAACTTAATGTGGAGAAATTTCAAGTGCATCCATCCGTTTCCATGTAATTTGCCCTCGACTTTGCCTGATATGGCCATTTGTTCTCTTGATAAAAAAAGTTGAATTTTCAGCACTAGTCGAGTTTTCTCTTCGGAACAAAATGTAAACGTCGTTTCAATAACGTTTTCTTGCTGATTTTTATGTTGTCATATTCTAAGTACTTATTTCAAGATTTCTTGATAGTGTAACATATGATAAAAAATATTGTTTATCAGCATGTATTTCCAATTTGCAAAACCCAGGTGCTTGTTAGATCATTGGTAGTCAACCCGCCCAGACTCTAACTCAATGAGTTTATGTTCAGAATCAGAGATGCTAGAAAAATTTCGCAATTTTTTTTCCAAAATATCGAGTTTTGTCTTATCAAAATTTTGAGATATTTTGTTATAAAACTTAAATCATATTCTCAAAATTTTGAGGTTTATTTTTTTTTTCATGTGTCACCAACACATCGTCTTATTTTCAACTTATACAGAGTGTATGCAAATTCTCGGATGTGAAAGAACAAATCAAATTATTGTGGAAACATTCTGGGAAACGGGAAAACACAAGCGATAAGATTTCCACAAGATTCCCAAACACACAACATGTTTCGCTAACACAGTAGCTTCGTCAGGTGATATACTGGTACAATGAACTACAACTACATTTGCGAATACATAATCACGACCTTATTTGAAAAAATGAAGTTGATGATGGTTCTATGAATACGAAACTTCAAGTAGTCGAATCAATTTATATCACCACGTTCTGTGTATCTCGAATAATAACGCAGAATAAAAAATGATTTTCCGAAAATTCACTTTTTGACTGAAAAACTAAAACACATTTTGAAAATTCTCGAAGGCTGATGTTGACGGTATGACCCTCTGAATGTGCATTTTTTTCCCCATTTAACCGAACTTGTATCTCCCACATGAGAAAATCGGTCATAAAATATTGAATTGGATATTCCCGTTTTTTTCAATTGCATTTTTCCATGCACATTGTTCATGATTCAATGCATATTCTATGTTGGAATCGGTTTCACCCGAAAATGGTGTATTTGATCGAAATGAAATCATCAGAATGTTAGCTTTCGCTGCCAGTATGTGCACAGAAATTCATAAATTTCAAAATAGAACAGATCGAAAAGAATGGATACCTTGCAAGTAGACTGTATTCTTAAAAAAAAATTAAACGAAGAATTACCGTTTTTCCATTTGTGATAGATAGGTATTTTGTATTTTGCAAGGATGATTTCCCATATATATTTTCTGAGACACTCTGTATATGAATACAACAAATCGATGTAAATTTTGCAAATCATCTGCTTATTTCTAATTTGTACGAATACTTGGATCTATTTTTTTTTTCAGGATGACGTATCATCAGACTTCAAGAGAATACTCGTTGCCTTGATTGGATAAATATATTATTGTGAGCTTCAAGATGTCGAATTATTTAAAATGGCTACAAGTGTTTCTCGAAGATTTTCTATTTATTTTTTGTTATAGTATTACCATAGATACTCAGGTACTACACTAAGTGTTTTTCTGTTTCAATAAAAAGCTTATCGCGATATTTCAAATTTTGTTGGGTACAGGAATGAAAGTTCCATATATATGTAGCTACACCCAAAGAATATATTCAAGTATGAGTGTTAGTGATTACAATATTTTCATTCCAATATCAATGTTAAAAAGAATATATTTTTCAAACTGTGATTCTTTCAGATTTTCACCATATTGATGTGTTTCATACTTTTTTGTAACTCCAATATAATTTCACTATTAAAAATATATTCCAGGTATGATGGATGAAGTAATATAATATGGTTCATCTTTTTTGTGACATCGTACCATTTATTCTCTACATATATATTTATATTATAACAATATTATATTTATTTTAATATATAGTTATTCTACAAGCCTATTGCGATAATTTCAGAGTGAAAATATTTATAGATATAATATCTTTGGTATTTATATAGTTTTCAATAAAAATGATTCTGTTGAAAGATATGTTTTTTTTGGATCTTAAAGGTACACGGAAAATATATTAGATTTTAGCTCTCGGATTTTTGTCTCTCTCGCCGCATCGCCGTCTGGAGACAAAACTAAACCTTGAGGTGAATATCTAATACTTCTTCCTTGCATAACAAATTTTCTAATTTTCGACAAAAAAACAAAATTCTGAAAGACATTATGATCTTCAAAAATAGTCTGGAAATTCTGTGAATCATTGATAGGATGTTTATTGCCGAACCCAAGATTGGCTTCCAGCGAGGACAGAAGCACCAGAAATTCCAATGATTTCGGAGTTCAATATCGGAAGTTCAATATATGATATATCGTCTTTATGTCTCATACAGCAGACCATAGTTCATTCATCTCTCCGATTTTGGAAACACCTTGTGGGTACATATTCATTCAAACAAGTCACGAAATTTCATTGTTTTTAGTTCGAGTCTTGATATATCCACAACAAAAATCACATTTATGTTCAACATTTTCATCACACATCGATACATATACCCTTTCATCCCATACAACACATGGACATCCGATGAATGTCCATAGGATATCCATTCAGGATATTTTGGATATCCAATGGACATCCAAATAACGTCCAATGGATATCCCATGGACGTCCAATGGATGTCCTGAGGCCACCAACTTGTACGTCCATAGGATATCCTTCACGGACGTCCATAAAATATCCTTCAATGACGTCTATAGAACATCGTTCAAGAACGTCCATACGATATCCTTCATGGACGTCCATAAGATATCCCTTATGTTTTCATGGGTGTTCATATAGGATGTCCTATGGACATCCAGGTTGGCGGACTAGGATATCCATTGGTCGTCCATAGGATATCCTTTGGATACTATTTAGATGTCCATTTCCATGATCCCTGAATTAATTTCCAGATGACATTCGGATGTCCATGATTTGATTTCATGGTTTGAAATATTATGATAATGGTTCACTGGGTATGATAATGAACAATAATTATAATAATAATATTTAATAAAGAATGAAATTAAACATTACCTGCAATATATTGATCACAAAAAAAATTAAATCCTTTATTGTGGGAAGGGACAAATAACTTAATATAATGTATACAGTGCGTCCATAGAAGTATAACGCATAAATTCTATATCTCTGTGATACAATATTTGCGAAAAAGCCTCAGACAGGATGATACGTATTTGAGAAAAATCTGAGTTGACAGTTTTTTCGAATGAAAACACCTGTATTTTATTGCATTTCATGATTCTCCCTGAAGAGCTCATTTGATCGATGTTTCACGCACTTGGGGTCTTGTAGGTGAAAACTCGAGATTTCTCAACTTATTCAGGAATTTTTTGTGTCGAAACTATTCATTATTGCTCAAAACGGATTTCATATACCTATACATATATCTTAACTTTTCATTTACTATCAATTGATATTCAATTTAAACAGATACAGGGTTGTGCAGAATTCTGAATTACCCTGTATTTGTTTCAATTAAAGGTCAGTAGATAGTAAATCAAGAGTTGAGATAGGGACATAAAAGCCGTTTTGACCAATAACGAATAGTTTAGACACAAAACATTCCTGAAGTTCACCTACAATATCTCTGTAATCATTTCTGCTAGACCCCAAGTGTGATACATCGATCAAATCAGCTCTTCAGGGAGAATCGTGAAATGCAATAAAATACAGGTTAGGTTAGGTTAGGTTTTGAACAAGGAAAGGATAGGACGTTACCCATATAGTTGTTATTAAATA
Source organism: Phaedon cochleariae (assembly GCA_918026855.4). Lineage (NCBI taxonomy): Eukaryota > Metazoa > Arthropoda > Insecta > Coleoptera > Chrysomelidae > Phaedon > Phaedon cochleariae. Next base: position 28,910,751 of record OU896718.1, on the reverse strand, counting down.
TATGGGACCCACATGGACATCCAAAATATGTTTGGTGAGTCCGACACTGCCGACTTTGTCGACATCTCTATGTTATTCTGGGCGTTATTGTTCAACGACGTGGTTCAATGCTCCAATACAGGATATCCCATGGATATCCATTGGATATCCAAGAAGACGTTGAAAAATTCCATATTCGATATATTATATATTTCCTAGTAATATAACTATGTACACACATAGATTTGAATTTTCATCAATTTAATTCATATTCACAATTTATTACATTGATTATATCCGCGCGGGTGAATTTTGGATATCCTATGGATATCCAAAAAGGTCCAAGGATATCCCGACATGAATTGGACATGATTTGGACGTCCATAGGATATCCCATGTTGTATGGGATATACCTACGCCCTAGGAGGATTTTTTTTTGTCGAGGTGGTTCAAATCCTTTATGGACACCATATGGGTCCTATCCCCCATATGGAAGTGTGGGACTCCCCTGACTCTAGCCAGGGTTTACCCACTAAAAACTCCACCCCGTTTGTAGGCTCGTCTGACCATGTCTCCGACGACACTTAGGCCTATGGTGGCCCATTGTATTCTTACCTAATGTTCTTTATTGTGTCCACTCCATTATCTCTATTCCTTGAACAAGTCGGTACAAATCCTCCACTGGATGTGAGTTGAATATTTCTGGTTCGCCAACTGGCTGCCCAAAGATCTTCTGTCTTCTGCGGTCCAATAATGCCTCACATCGGCACAGTATATGTGCTACTGTTTCTGGTTCCTTGCCACATAGTCTGCAGCTTGGGTCGCCATTGTACAGTCCCATTCTGGCGAGATGCTCCTTTTACTGGCGCATGGCCAGTCATGAGTCCCGTAACAGTTTTTATCTGTGCTCTGTTCAAGTTGAGCAGGTCTACAGTTCGTTTATGACTTGGTTCCTCAATGTATTGTTTCCCATGTCTGTTTCTTGGGATGTTTTTCCAGTAGGTAGCTCTTATGTTTTGCCTGAATCCACTCTTTAACTCACACTGTCGTGCTGTACGTTTTGGTACTCCAAGAGTCTGTCCTGGATCTGGCTCGTTGTCCGACGCTCTTCTTGCAAGTTCGTCAGCCTTCTCATTGCCAGAGAGCCCCTGATGACCTGGCACCCAGATAAGCTTGACGCAGTTCTGGTCTGCCCGAGTTCTCAGTTCCCTCTTGCAATCCCATACCAGTCGAGATGTCACTTCCTGGCTTTCTATTGCCTTAAGTGCCGCTTGACTGTCTGACATAATACGGATCTGCTCGTTTTCCACAGCTCACCTGTTATTTTCTTCCGCACATTGGAGAATTGCGTACACGTCTGCTTGGAAAACTGAAGCGTACTTCCCCAATGAGTAGCTGAGGCTAGTTTCCGGATGTTTGGACTATACTCCTGCTCCTGACCCATTCGCAGTCTTGGACCCGTCTGTATACCAGATCTTTCCCTGCAGTATGGTGCTGAGTTCTTCGTCATTCCATTCAGATCTGTTTGGTATGGACACGACTCTGAACGAAGTGTCAAATATATATATATATCGTTTCGCAATGTGATCTGTTATCATATTAAGTATGTCCCTGTTCACTATTCTGACGATGCTCATATGTCCTGTTCCTATATATGTTAACATTGCCCAGCGTATTTTGCAGTCTTAGGGCACCAAGTCTCGCCTTTCCCTGTATCATCAAGTGGAGGGAAGGCAGATCCAATAGTGTTTCCATGGCTGCGGTTGGCGTTGACTTCATAGCCCCCGTGATTCCTAGACATGCAAGTCTTTGTATCTTGCTCAGTCTTGTTATAGCTCCTCTTTGTAGCGTCTTCTGCCACCATACCAGAGAGGCATATGTTATGGAAGGCATATCACCACCTTGTTATACAACCAGTACAGCATGTTTGGTCTCAGTCCCCATTTCTTTCAAAATACAAAGAATGATACAGGAATGATTTTCCCCAAATTTGAAGGCAATTATATTGCCCCCCGTGTTCAGATGTCGGCAACAAATTCCTTCATAGCAAGTGTAAAAAAATTGGTAATAATAATGTTTAAACTTCGGTTAATTGAGTACAAATATGGCAAATGTACTGAAAAGTGCACTAGAACGGCAACACTGTTCGAAAGCTGACTATAAGAACGACAATACGGCGATAGACTTTCCTAATTGGCTGGAAAATAAGGTTATCATCCAGCATTTCTGGAATTCTACACCTCTATAGAACAACTTGAAACAGTATTTGATTAATCAATTTTTCTAGTCCCTCTAATTTTTTACTATTTGCTTCTATTTTTCCCATTAATCTGAAGCAAAATTGTTCTAACTTTCTGAGTTTTCTCTGGATATCATCTTCGATTGTTTGAGTTTTTACCTTATGATTGTATAAATTTGATTCAACAGATCTGTGAAATCGACGACTTTCGTATTAATGTTTGGATATTTACTCCGAACTGCAGCTTTTGAATTGGTTTCCATCTCGGGCACTATCTCGTTGGGTTTCACCTCGAAATGTTCGAGAAGTTTAATCAATTGCTCTTGGGTCAAATTCTGCAGGTGCTTCATCACCATCTTTGCACAATTTCAAATGGTTCTCTGTCTGCAAATTGAACTAATAAGCGATTATCACTAGAACTATGAGTTTATATTCCAGCAATAAATTATAATATATTTCAAACCCGTCAAAATACTGATGACTTTTCTTGTCATCACCTTTCAAATACCTGATATCTTTAGGGTCATAATGACGGTTTATGTAGAGGACCCACAGTCTCATACAACAGCAACTTTTAATATTATACCTAACCTTAATTTCGGAAACAGCATGCCTTTTCTCTAGAAAAGCCGATCTCACTGTGCCCCACATAAGCATGTCAGGAGTAACCATACCTTTGAAGGCATCAATTTCGATGCTTGGTATTACTATCAGCAATAACCTCTCTTGAGAAAATCACGTGAGATCAATTGCTAAAAGTGCTTCCCAAAAACTAGTTTTTTGTTCGGGCTATCCGTCTCGTGGGTGATGTCTCGCTCACAAACTCATACTCACTTCTCTGGAACACAGTAGAAAAGTTGGCGATCTGGCTCTGATTTATAGATATTTTCATGGACGATGCTCTTCTGAAATTTAAGGAGAACACCAATTCCTACCTTATTTCTCTTGGTTCTCACGATGTTCTCTGAACATTACAGGATATCCCTTTTCGTGGGAAACAGAACATATGAAAAAAAAACAACCTGTATTATAGCCTCTACCACGTATTCACATACGAGTAGCTCATCAGCTTACCCACTGGGTAAGATGAGCAAGTAGTTGGCGGAGCAGCATGTAGCTGGATTATTTCCTTTCAGACGTCATAGATGAACGTGGAATACCCACCAGCATCACCAGTGAATAATTGTTAACAGTGTTGCTAGATTTCAAATAAATTCCGTATGGAAGAGAAATTTAAAAAAACGCGGAGATATTATCAGGCAAGGGTGGAACTCATTGTTCATGAATACCTACTCGTTGAGTTAGCCATCGACAGACATCATTGGTATTTCAGTGTGAAAATTGATATAAATAATTGGTAAAGTGATTAAACCCGCCCCTCTTCTATCTTCTAGGATGCCTCCAGGTGGTACAGTGATTTCTAAGAAGAATCATACCCACGTCAGTTTTCAATCATTTTTGGTCCACGTTTAGTGATTTTATCAAATTACATTTTTTCTCTTGAATTATTTTAAAATCTTTAGAATATGACATTGTACTTTTGAATTGAGATTGAAGTTTCAGTCAATGCTTCATACACTATAGGACCACCTCTTATTTTCATTTTGAATTGGATAAACACTGATGGTTGTTATTGGACCTAAATAAATATATCTGCATCAGTATGAAAAATATTTTTTCTGAAAACCTAATCTTGAAAACAAGGTGTGTGAATCATATAAATATTTAGATACGGATTCAACTTCGATGTTGATCTGAGAATTGTATAATTGCCCATTTGAAATCTTGAAGAAGGGTGATGATTAAAAATATTCTGATAGGCGATGATACAGCATTTTCGCATGTTTCATCAAAAACTTATCGGAGTGCTTCGATTTCCTTCTATTTCATCAAGTTGCATGACGAAAATTCGATCGAAGACGTGACAGTGTCGCCTATTTCTCAATCAAGGTCAATTTCCGGTTAAATCGGAAGTGATAGTCAATTGTTTTCCCATGAAGAATATGGGTTTTCTGAAAGTAAATCTGGGATACAAATGTCATGTTATTATTATTCTTTTACGAATGGATCGAGGTGATCCATATTTTTCAGTGGACGGATAACACGGACCAGTTTCGAAGTTTTGAAACTTAATCATCAGTTTGCAGTTATACGTCCAAATAAGTGACATTCTCCAGTACGAATTGCAACATTGTTTTGAAATTCTGAAACTCCAAAACATGTATGTTCTGTTCCCTGAAAATTACTCGAGAACTGGAAATCATTTGAATTTCCCTCGGGAGTTCTGAATATCGGGTATATGAGTTTGCGACGGTTTTCAGGCTGTGCATCAGTTTTGAAATCCTAAAAACCGCGGAATGTACGCTCTTTTTTTTCACTTTTTTGCCTTTAAATCGGAAAAAGTACACATCCTACTCAAAATGCCACACCCAATTTTCTGAAGACCAATAATGAATTTCGCGTTGAATGGTTTATGAAATTAAGTGTAAGTATATAATAGTAGCTATAGGTAAGGAATATGTACTGTAGATACGCGCATATAGCTCAGAACGACTCCATCAACAAATGTCTTATTTTTTTCAAATGGTTACACCAACGTGTGAAGTCGGGCCGGTTAGCTAGTCGTGAATAAATGAAAAAAGTAGACAACTATTTGCTATCTATTATTTCGGAAATCATCAAGGAAGCTAACAACATCATTAGCGTCTGCGGACAGATGCAAGTAATAACTCCGTGGTGGGAGAACGTTATAGTGGGCAGTAGATGCGACTGGCGTTATGCGGCGCCGACTGAATGACTTCATCATACTTCGTCTCGTAAGCAACCGGTTGGCTCAGTAAGCAGAGCATCGGCATGCCAAGCCGGAGGGCCGGGGTTCGAATCCGTGCGAGGCTCATCTTTTTTTTATTTTTTTCTTGTTCTCAAGTGATTTCTAAAAAATATTCTCTATGGGAAATAGGTTCATTTAGGGGTTTTCTATGTTTAGGCCAGAGGTGAGGTTCGGTTAGGTTAGGTTAGAATAGAATAGAATATTTTATTTGGTGTTAATACAAGTACAGATATACTCATAATTAGTATATGTACCGCCGAAGCGAGTACATATACTAAAAATGTGGAACGCTTTACGATTTTGCGTGTCATCCTTGCGCAGGGGCCATGCTAATCTTCTCTGTATCGTTCCAATTTTTAGTATATGTACCGCCTTCTCATTTTTTATGCAGAAACAATATTTTCCTTCCTCAAGAAAAATTCTCCTTCTTCAAGAAAAAAGGTTCATCTAGGTCGATTGATTGTTAAAAAAAAATGCCTTCCTTATATTGGACTCGACACAAGTTAACTAACGTCCCCCTACCACGGAGTTATTACTTGCACCTGTCCGCAGACGCTAGTACAACATCGAGCTCATGGAATACCTGGAACATTCAGGTATTATCAACGATAGGCAATATGGCTTACGTCATCAGAGATCAACTGGTGACCTGCTCGCTTACGTCTCACATATATGGCAGCAATCTATTGAAAAATATGGAAAAACCTCAGCCGTGGCAGTTGACATTTTCAAGGCATTCATTCGATCGAGTCTGGCACCACGGACTCCTCGCCAAGCTTCCATCTTATGGCTTGCCTCCCCAGCTATGTTCTCTGCTAGCTAGTTTTCTCTCAAACAGGTCTCTCCATGTAGTGGTCGACAGAGTTTCATCTGACTCTCTTATCATGAATGCTGGTGTTCCGCCAGGATCAATTCAAGCACTAACAATATTTCTACTCCATGTCAACGATTTGTTGAAAGCAACTTCATGTCCAGTACACAGCTTCGCGGATGATATAGAGCCCTCCATACCGCCTTCTCTTCCAGGGCTTCAATACCAGCCAGGCAAATCAGAAACGAACGAGGGAGAGATGTTGATAACATAAATATGGACTTGGCAACAATTCTCGAATGGGATCCAATGACTTGGCAGATTTCAATGCAAACAAAACACAAGCATGCCTTTTCTCTAGAAAAGCCGATCTCACTGTGCCCATCATAGGCTTGTCGAGAGTACCCATAAATTTGAAGACATCTATCTCGATGCTTGGTATTACTATCAGCACTAACCTTTCTCGGGAAAATCACGTGAGATCAATTGCAATAAGTGCATCCCAAAAACTTGGTCTTCTGATTCGGGCCAGTAGCTATTTCACTCCCAGTCAGCTGCTTATGATTTATAAGGCACAGATCCGACATGTCCTTGAATACTGTTTCCATATTTGGAGTGTAGCACCCGAACATACCCTGAAACTGTTGGATTCTGTCAAAAAAATGGGCAATTCGTCTCGTGGGTGATGTCTCGCTCACAAACTCACTCACTCCTCTGGAACACCGTAGACAAGTTGGCGATCTGGCTCTATTTTATAGATATTTTCATGGACGATGCTTTTTTGAAATATCAATAATTGTTCCTATCTTGGCAGTCCTCGCGAGATTAACCCGTCGAGTTAAGGCTTCGCATTCCTTCGTGGTCACTTTGGAGACCTGCAGAATATCTCTTATTTCCAAAGACTCGATCGTTCATCCAACGAACAGCGAGGCTCTAGACATTGTCAAAGGAGGTGTTTCCCGAGGCATATGACCTCCAAAAATGTGGGAAGATAACCAATTCCTACCTTATTTCCCTTGGTTCTCACGATGTTCTCTGAACATTACAGGATATCCCTTTTCGTGGGAACCAGAACATAAATAAAAACTGCGACGTCCTTCATATCATTCATATTTTGTCCAAAACACAAATTGGAAAATTCAAAAATGAGTTGGCAAATTTCACTGACTGTCCCCTCCCCGCTAGAAGAATTCTCGTTCGGTTCGTCCCTGGCTTCGTTTTGAAAATGTCACAGGACTGAAGTTGTGAGAAATTCAATTCTGGTGCTGACTTCAGTGTACAGATATGAATTTCAATCCAAAAAAGGTGCCGCATTTTCCCTAAGGCCCCAGCAAGAATCGAATCTCTGGCGCAATGCAGGATCAGTCGGCAGAGTGCTGGCAACGGCTGAGCTGCAACGGGTGAACGTCGTAAATAATAAAATATTTGTATAGTTTTCCAACGTAAAAATTGCATTTATAGGTGAATTAGGTAGGTACCTAAACCTAATAAAAAAATTCACCCCACTTTCAACACTGTTATCTTTAGTAAAGTAGGTAGGTATATCTTCTAGTACACCACCTAATTATAAAGTGATCCTTTCGACAGTGATGGAGATATAACAAAGTGAATTCACCTATTACCTATATCATTGTTTGTTCTTTTACATTCCGTTGCGTATCCGATAGTTGCTCGCTGATTGGTAAATAAATAACCTACCTATAATGGAATCATCATATTTCACTAAGATATTCAATACAAACTCAAGTGAGTCACAGAAACTCGTCTAGCTTATCGCTTAATCAGAAATTGTTATCTTTCATTATAATATTATGATTCATTCAAATAGTACTCGAATCTCAACAGTAAGTAAGGTTCGCAGGTTCGAACGCGACGACCGGTCATTCCTTTTTTACATTTAACTGTGATGACGTCGTTTGCCTCCCTCTTGCCATGTCGTAAACTTCTGGCGAGCAGGTTTTGGGCAGATGTAATAACTACCTAAATTGTTTGCTGAGGAGCCATGCGCTGAAACCGTCTAAATTCAAAACTTTTCAGATAGCCAGGCGGCAATCAGAGCAGTCAACTCTATGCAAGTTAACTCAAAACTAGTATGGGACTGCTTAGAAACCCTGAATGCACTGGGCAGTCAGAACAGATTGACTCTAACATGGGTACCAGCACATACAGGGTACGAGGGCAATGAAGAGGCAGACTCACTTGCCCGAGCAGGAGCAAACAAAGTTCTTAATGGCCCAGAACCCTTCTGTGGTATTGCGAAAGCTATACAAAAGACTAGTATCAAATCATGGATGCAAACCAAATCTCAAGAATGGTGGAACAACTCGCCAGGAATGAGACAGGCTAAAGAGTTTATTAAAAAACCATCGCCAACATTCACAGAATATCTACTATGCCAGAAACGAAGTTCAACTAGAATACTAGTGGGACTTCTCACAGCAGGGCATTGTAGGCTCAACTAACACATCAGTACGATAGGTCTGACTGAAGAACTGCTGTGCAGGTTCTGTCAAGAAGAGGAAGAAACAGCAGTACACATACTTTGCCACTGTGAGGGCTGAGGTCAAGACTAAGGTTCCTTACGCTGGGTGAGGAAAAACCAGGAGCCCAGAGATACACAGGAGATCTGAAAGCTAGCCTATGGAGTCTCATAGAGAAGGCGGGGCTAGCCGAAGAACTCTAATCGATTTTGAGGGCAGACACAATAGATCTGAAAAGGTAGTAGTGTGGAGGCAGATAGCCCGAAGGCCGCATTCCAAATCTTCCAAATCTAATAGTACTCGATCAATCATTAATCAGGTAACAGTACAGGGTGGGCCAAATTGGACACTTTTAAAGGGAAAGTCCTATTTCCAAACTAGATAGACGAAAACTGAAGTCGATGTCTGATGGTCAATTTTTATGACAAACTCAATGGTGAAAACTGCACATCGATATCTGTCATCGTTTCTGAGTTACAGCATGTTTTTCGAAAATCACTTATACCATTGAATCCTACGTGGAAAAGTGCTCTGGAAATGTTTTAATGAAAACAACAAATTTTCGACAGGAAAAAAGTTACAGCAAGTATCGAAAATGCAAATGTTCGGAGAACATATGCTGTAACTCAGAAACGATGATAGATATCGATATCGATGTGCGGTTTTCACTATCAAGTTTATCATAAAAATCATCCATCAGACACCTACATCAGTTCTCGTCCATCTAGTTTGGAAATAAGACTTTCCCTTTGAAAGTGTCAAATTTGGCCCACCCTGTACAAAAGGGAGAGAAATTGACAACGATAAGGGGGTTTATTACATGAGTCAATACAATCGAGAGAAAGTTGTGACAGCCGTCATTTCTTGCTTGCGTGTTTCTCCTGGATCTTGTTTCGCCATGGATCCTGTAGGCAAAAGAATAGTTTCGCATTCTTACTGATTATCAGGAAGTACAGTACTAAGAATTATTATGAATTACAATAATCTACTTACCATTTCCAAATCACATGTCATAATTGATTCGTCTTCTTTTTGGCGGTCTGGCTTGTTCAGGAGAATCGTCATCGTAATCAAGTTGTTATGTTGTTATTCTTCATCATGCTCCTTTTCTACGACTGCTGCCTCCAGATCATTACGATGCACTGCCTTCCGACTGGAGTTCAGTCAGATGACCCGACGGTGATTTCATGTTGCTCACCCACAAAATGTTGAATTAATAATATTGTATTCAAATCATATTACTTTCTTGTATTTGTATTAGTAGTTATGGAAATGAATAAATAAAATATTGATGTGAAAAACCAAAATGGTTGTAAAGAATAATTTATTCCTAACTGATATTTTATAGAAATAAACTATAATTAAAAGGTTATGGGCCCAGAAAACGAATATAGAATACCACTGTTCAATAGAACGAACTTTGATAATTGGAAATACAGGAAGGAAGTTCTCCTGGAAGAAAATGATTTGCTATAGAATGTCTAGATGAGTCATGGAATCGAAATATCGATGAAGAAACTGACCAAGCGAAAAAAATGAAACTTATAACTATAAAGAAAGGAAATGCAAGTCACTAATAATTCAACGTATATGTGACAGTCATCTTGAATATGTCAAAGACAAGAAGTCCTCGTGGAAAATATGGACAACTTTGCAGTCAACGTTTGAACGTAGAGGTATCTCCAATCAGATATACCTCAAGAAGAAGTTATTGACATTGAAATTCGAAGGAGACTCTCTTCAGCATCATTTTCTGCGTATTTGACAAGATCACACCAGAATTGAAAGCTGCTGGTACGAAAATGGAAGAATTGGATATAATCTGCTATCTGTTTATTACTTTGCCCAAGGAATACGAAGTATTGGTTAAAGCCCTTGAGACTGTACATGATAAACTCTGTCTCAATTTTGTCAAGGAAAGATTATTAGATGAAGAGTTGAAAAGAAGCAATAGTCATTCTGAAGTCCAGACAGTTCAACCTTTTATGCCTACAGCATTTTCAAGTAATTCTCCCAAATATAAATGTGATTATTGCAAAAGAATTGGCCATCGAGAAAAAGACTGTTTTTTCAAGAAGAGGGATACTGAAGCAGGTAATTCAAACTCTAGAAAACCACATATAAGATGGCACAAATCGAGCAGACGAGCAGATGTAGCCGTATCTTTCGCTGCTTTCAATGAGTCGTTAAGTTTGAATGAATCTGATTCTAATTATATCCATTGGTATTTGGACTCTGGTTCAACAGAACATCTAGTTAACAAGGAAGAATACTTTTCTTCAGTAAAAATTTCGGAAAATTCAATTAAAATCGCGGTTGCAAAATCAGGCCAAAGTGTGGAAGCTACCAAGATGGGGACGATTCAAGCATTTGCCATTGTAAATGGATCAAAGAAAACCTACAGCATCAAGAATGTCCTTTTCGTTCCACATTTGGAGATGAATCTGCTTTCTGTTAGGAAAATTGAAATGTCTGGAAATAAAATAATTTCCGAAGAAGCGACAGCACCAATCATACGAAATAATGAAATTGTCGCCATAGCCAAAAGAAATGATAGACTGTATGAACTGGTATTATGTCTCGGAAGAAGTGATTCATGTTATGTTCTGATTCCAAAAGATAGACGAGGAAAAATGGATTCGAAAGTGAATAAAATGTGCATGATTGGATACACTGCCAACGGTTACCATCTTTGGGATCCAGAAAAAAGGAAAATCATTTCAGCACATGATGTAAAATTCGATGAAAATTGGTCAAATGATACCTCATGTGAATGGTTCAAGATCAATGAAAACGATCGAGACGGAAACACATTCGAAGTAGCGCATGAAAATTCCAATGAAAACGAATTTGAAGGGAAAATGTCAGAAGTGACAGCGCAAACAGAAAAGGGTATTGAGAACATCGAAAATTTCACTGAATCTCAAAGATTAGGAAGTAGCATATCCAAAAAGCCTCCAGTATGGATGAATGATTCCACATGCCTTGCTCTATGCGCAGAATCATTTGTCGACAACGTTCCAGCTGATATTGATGACATAGAGAATTATCCAGACAAATTTGAATGGTGGCATGCTGCTCGGGAAGAAATGCATTCTCTAGCCAAAAATGAAACATGGATATTGGTAGAACCACCTGAAGATGCTGTTGTAATAAGCTCCAAATTTGTGTTCAAACGAAAACCGATTGAAAATAGCAAATCCAGGTATAAAGCTCGGCTAGTAGCGAGAGGATTTCTGCAGAAACCAGGTTTGGACTATAACGAAACCTTTGCACCTGTTATTGAGCTCACGACAATAAGGATACTCCTCGCGTTGGCTATACAGCATGATATGTTTTTACATCAACTCAATGTGAAAACTACATTTTTGAATGGGTTTCTCGAAGAAGATATATAAATGTACCAACCAGACGGTTTCGACAACAAAAAAGGACTAGTATGCAAACTTCGAAGATCTTTATATGGCCTGAAACAGTCTCCCAGATGCTGGAATGTACGATTTGAAAATTTCATGATAACTTTGAAATTCAGGAAGTCGGAGTTTGACCATTGCTTATATATACATAAAGATTGAGCAAGGTATATCAATCTTCCTTGTTCTTTATGTGGATGATATAATCTTATGCTCGAAAGATGAGAAAGAAATTCAAAGACTCAGAATTTCACTACGAAATGAATTTGAAATGGTTGATATTGGAGAGTTGAAGAATTTCTTAGGACTGAAGATTGAAAGAGATACGAATGCTCTGTATATTACTCAAAAGGAGTATTTGATTAATGTTTTGAAACGTTTTGACATGCAAAACTGTCATCCAATGTCAACACCAATGAACACAAAAATGCAAATTTCCAAAGAAGATAATGTAATTCCGTTTGATAAACCGTATAAGCAATTGATCGGATGCTTGATGTACGCGATGTTGGGATCACGACCGGATCTTTGTACTTCTGTGAATTTCTACAGCAGATTTCAGAATTGTCCAAATGAATCAGCTTGGAAGGGACTGAAAATGGAGGCTTGCATACCCCTCGCAGTGGGTGTAAATGGCTGAGCACTTGAGTCCCAGTTCTCTACAGGAACATGCATTTCTTGCGCCCTTTTTTGCAGTGCGGGAAATGGGATTGAGCAATTCCTCGTGTGCTGGAGACTGAGTGGTTCGGATGGGTATCAAACCATCTGGGGCGGATTTCCATCCCCATTGCTCTGCATTGATCTGTCCGTTCCTCCACATCTGCAAGAACGCCCTGAGACAATGTTAGCGAGTGGCCTGTTTACTTGGGGGTAACGATGCCAAGTTGAAGGAGTTTTCTGAGGGAGCTCTCTGGGAGAGTTGGAATCACAGTTGATCGGGAGATTGCCCTCTGCTGTCAGAGAAAACAGTTGCAATTAGCTTCAGTCCAGCCGTGGCCATGGGAACTTGGCTGAAAGAGGTCATTTTGGAAACTACAACGCCGTAAAACTATATATTTTGAATATTCGAATATATTCCAGTATACTCTCCAAAAACGTGATAAATTTACTTTTTTCCGCACTAGTTCGATAAAGGAACTCTTTCTTTGTAGAAAAAAATGATTGCAGCTCTCGAGCCGATTTTGAGGGCTTGAGTTTTTTTTGCATATATTCTCCTGAGCACTTTTAGTGAATTCAATGAAAAAAGTATCTCCGATTTCTCGGGTTCTATAATAGCTGTTAACATTTGTTTCAAAACGTCAAAACCGCATGTGAAGGGTGTTTCAAAATTCAGTATCAAGATTTCAGGGACTTGTTTTCCAGATCAAAATATGTCCGCAAACGCCTCGTTACCAATCTACAGACAGTTAAAGTTTCAAGATTGGTTTATTTTCTAGCACCATTTATAAAAAGTCATGGTTTGTCAGGTTTCTCATTCTTCATAGGTAATCAGGGCCGGACTGGGCGACCCAATATTTGGTAGGAATTTTAAATTTCATGCAAACACATGTGCATTCTACCCTGATCTGGAAAAGTTATTAACATATTCATTGACACCGTGTCCTTTTCGCAAGTTGCATGTGAAGAGTCCTTTTCTATATTAAAATCAATTTCAAATTAGTTAGAAGTTGTCTGTCTCAAGATCAAGTGGAGGGTTTCATAGCAATGTCTTCTGAAATAGTAATTTATGTATCAATAAAGGCGTTAAGTAGGATATGGTCTCCGGCGTGAATAATACCCCATAGTGTCAGGCTGTCAGCCAAGGGAAACAAAACTCAAATTATGAAGTGCGGTGAAACAACTCAATGAATATTTTTATGTTCTGGTCCAAAGAAAAGGGATATTCTGTAATGTTGAGGGAACATCGTGAGAACCAAGGGAAATAAGGTAGGAATTGGTGATCTCCTCAAATTTCTGGAAGTTATTTGCCTCAGGGAAAACCTCCCTTGGTAATATGTTCCAAGATTACGGTGAATGAATAACAAAATACTGACGTAAGTTGAGCAAAACTTTATTCCACTAAAGTAAATGGAAATATATATTGTTACAAGAAACACGAAGCAATAACAGTCGTCCTGACAAACTCGTGGTGTTGCTCGGCAACACAATTGATTTAACAATGAAAAACATAATTGGGAAAAGGTATTCATTAGAGAGTGGTATTTTGCTATACTATTTCATGAAGCATAAGAAGCATTCATTATAAATGAAGTTATATAACGGGAGCGATTTATTCTCATCTACAGCTATAATTGATCAATGTCAAACTGACAAACTTTTCTTCGTTATCCCTGATTACATCGTTGAAAACACCAACCCAGATAGACTCATCAAAATTGGAAGACAGCTGGTGTTTTCGCGATCATAACAAGTTGTTTTCGGTTTCTGATTAAGAGTATCGAATAGTCAGTTGAATATGATGACATTTCACATAGTTTGACGAATAAGTCAAAAAATGTTCAGGAACTTTTTATTATATATTATATTTATACGCTCTTTAATTTTTTCTTTGTATTGAAGAAGTGTATTCTTTTCCATCAATTTGGGTACGTGAAATTCAAAGTTGGGGTTCAACAACCATCACGAAGACGAACATAATTCTATAAGTTCTTTCCTAACCTCTATTTCTCTTATATTTTCAAGGAACTTGCTAATTTGCCAATTTGATAACTATTACGAAATTAGCAGGGCAGCAGCACCAGATGGACGATACATCGTTGTTCACAAAACAAAACTGATCAGAACCAGAACAACAGTAATCTGCTATTATTATTGGAAATCACCAGGGTACTCTCTTGTTTTATTGGGACCTGATTGGGACTTTGAGATGAATTCGATTTCGAACCCCTCTGCTGATGTAAATCATGTGAATTATCAGTACCAAGATAAGTACTATAACCTATGATTTGCCTACCTTTGCACACCATCATCATGTCTATGTAGAATTCATTTCACCTGATGTATAACAATTGAATTGATAATAATTGATTGATTTTTCATAATTCACCAATCCTCCATTTTATAACGGTGGAATCAGTATAAATTCATGAATGATTATGGATGGAACCAATGCAGAGCACATATTTATTATTTGCCAAAAACATCTCAGGCATGCTCCATATAGACAGAGCTTTGTAGAGTCATAGTCATCACTGTGATCTCACAGGAGCATATCTAATTCAAGTCTGATGTTGCATCACTGATGATATATGAGTCTGTTCATTTGAGGCGGACATTCATCTATATATCTCTGATATGGGAACAACTCTGTGATGAAACATGGAACATTTGAAATGCAGCAGTATAGCAGTAATAAAGCTGTTGCATGTTTTGGTCAACTGCTGGGGTCAAGATCAAATACCTAATGATTTCAAAAAGATGCTTGGCAGCAACTAGTCCAAACGAATTTGGAGTTCATGTTATTTTATAGATTATATGCACCCGAAAATAAACGTTTCTTGCTACTACCAGAGGCGTACGACAAGGGCAATTCACTGACTCGTCCTTCCCAAATTCTACGCTACTGGCGGAATTGCCACTTAATCACAATTCTTCGATTATTCAATGCTTTCTGCGTAAATACGATACTCTTATTTCTACATGGCGATATAGAGTTATATTATTTCTCGAGATATTTCATGTTAAACCATGAAGCTGCACAATTAATTTATCGATATTTTGGATCGCAATGTCTTGCATTCATCAAATGAAACTTCAATCCATAATGATAATAATAAAAAATTACTCATTTATTGAACAACAAAGCTCAAATAATGGCTATATATATTATATTGATCGAAGTCCTTTTCAGCCAATTCAATCCAAATCAACAATAGAAACATAATGATACATAGCAGACAGGAGCTGTTACAGGGTGTTTTGAAGTTTTGATTATGCCAGGAATCGCCATCGGATAACTGCGGTTTGCTGATGAGAACACCTGATGTGTAAATACCATTTTAATTCCGGATAATGTAAATTTCAGTAGGTATAAATTTCATCTAATCAAATTTCAGTATAGCTGTACTACTAGCGGTATAATGTCTCCTTCACTGGTAATATGAAACTGAGAATCTATTGATAGAATATTTAAGAAGTTTTCATCTTGGAACTGGCAACACTGAAAGCAGTCGGCGACAGCCAGACTAGGTACACCACGCATTACCATTACACAGTGGAGTAGAAGTGGAAACTGTGAGGCCCTGTTATAGTACCCTATATATCATTCAATTCACAGTCGTTAACGGTAATAACAAGCTCATATGACATTGTTGGTGTAGTTCAGTTCCGTTGGTCCATATTGATTTTTGGAAGTAAGTACAAACAACCTGTTTAAAATATATTTAACTGCTGTAGAATTCCATAGGTGTGGCAATTGCCGGCTGTATTGTTATTGGTATAATATACCTATATAGACTATTGTATTATATCGGTAACTAATTCTCAATCGAGTGTTGATGACCATCAACGTTGGCCTCTTTTCTCCTATTATATACCAAGCACGAAATAATGCTTGTTGATATGAATATCTTTGAATTGTTTCAGAAACCATACAAAATGAGCTATCCAGGCTACCCGTATCAACAGGTGAGTGAAAGTGGCCTAGATTTCATTTGTTTTGTGAATATTTCATATTGTTGTGACACTAAGTTTCATTCGTTCAGATAGGTGCAAGTAGTAGGTATTTTTTCTCATTACTTACAAGCTCGCCCTAAGCAATCATTTTTCTTCACTATTGTGTGAAAAATACCTACTATAAGACTGACACATCTACTACTACTAGTTCTAATAGTTAATAATAACAATTTCCAATGGCAACACACACTATTCACAAAGAAGTGAGGATTTCAAGTACCTAAATTAATTAAACAAATTTATCATATTCAACTTCATTATGCTGAATGAGGCACAACAATCAACAACAACAGCTTGACGTTGATTCAAAAAATATTTCTCAAATACACTGAAATGACTAACCGGGAACTCAATGACGCACTGTATTAATCATTTCATGAGGAAAGGTCATCAGCACAGTATTTGTAATCCTGTGTATTTGTAAAAACCTCGTAGTTCACTTGATAGGTGTCTACTGATTTCACCGAGGATTTCACGGTCAAGATAAATTCAACAGCACAAATATAAATAATTGAATCATTTTTTCAGAAGTTTGAGACGATATTATTAGCCACTATCGGTTCCAAATTTAGACTGTGACGTTTGTTTTGAAAAGCACATTCTTATCTACCAGATTTTTTGCCAACTACAATACAGGGTGTTTGGGTGTTTCCTGATTGAATGTCAATATTTTTTGAGGAGGCGATTCTCGGGCCCATTTTGAAAAGAAAATTTGATATGAACGTATGACCTGAACACCTCAACTTTTGAGATACAGGGTGGTAAAGTTCTCAAAAATGAATAATCTTTTATTAATATCTGTACCTAATACCACTTGATCTCTTGAATTGTTTCAGAGTCCGAATAACGGTTTTCACCTATAAATGGGAATATTATGTTCCTCTGCATTGTGATATTTTCATATTATTAACGATATTGTTATGTTTACGCAGTGAGAAGGTATTTATTGTTTTGAGCGGAAACCGTGCATCAGAATGAAAAAATTGTCGAAATCAAATTTGCTTAGAAATGATATAGAATTTCAGGAATGATTTCAATACGCGATATTTTGTCGAATGAAGGAAACTTACCTGGAAACTTATTGAACAGCGAAATATTATACCTATACCCACAAAATTCCTAATTCATTGAAATTATTAATCTGATCTATTTGAAGAACATTTTTCTCTACAAAATTATAAAAAATATTGTACGTAACACGTTAGAAAACGCATTTTTATGCAACACAGTGATTTGGCGGGATCTCCGTTTCCTAACTGGTTGAATTACATATATGTTGCAAGAGATTTTGCAATAATATATTACCTTCATGAAATAAAATTATGTGAACCTATATGGCTTCCGGCATCAGAGATCAACTGGTGAACTGCTCGCTTACGTCTCACATAAATATGGCAGCAATCTGTTGAAAAATATGGTGAAACCTTAGCAGTGGCACTTGATATCTCAAAGGCATTCGATCGAGTCTGGCACCACAGACTCCTCGCCAAGCTTCTATCTTATGAATTGCCTCCCCAGCTATGTTCTCTGATAGCTAGTTTTCCCTCAAACAGGTCTCTTCATGTAGTGGTGTACGGAGTTTCATCTGACTCTCTTATCATGAATGCTGGTGTTTCGCAAGGATCAATTCTAGCACCAACACTATTTCTACTCCATATCAACGATTCGTTGAAAGCAACTTCATGTCCAGTACACAGCTTCGCGGATGATAGTACCCGCCATACCGCCATCTTTTCCAGGACTCCAATACCAGCCAGGCAGAGCCAGGCAAATCAGAGACTAACGTGGGAGAAATGTTGACAACATAAATACGGACTTGGCAACAATTCTCGAATGGGGATCCAATAACTTGGTAGATTTCAATGCAAACAAAACACAAGCATGCCTTTTCTCTAGAAAAGCCGATCTCACTGTGCCCAACATAAGTTTTTCAGGAGTAACCATACCTTTGAAGACATCCATTTCAATGCTTGGTATTACTATCAGCAATAACCTTTCTCAAGAAAATCACGTGAGATCAATTGCTAAAAGTGCATTTCAAAAACTTGGTTTTCTGTTTCGGGTTAGGAACTATTCCACTTCCAGTTAGCTGCTTATGATCTATAAGGCACAGATCCGACCTGTCCTGGAATACTGTTCCTATATTTGGAGTGCCCCACCCAAACATAAAACTGAAACTGTTGGATTCTGTCCAAAAAAAGGGCAATTCGTCTCGTGGGTGATGCCTCGCTCACAAATTCTCACTCACTTCTTTTGAGCACCGTAGAAAAGTTGGCGATCTGGCTCTATTTTATAGATATTTCCATGGACGATGCTCTTCTGAAATATCAACAATTGTTCCTCCCTTGGCAGTCTTCGCGAGATTAAACCGTCGATTTGAGGCTTCACACCCCTTCGTGGTCACTTTGGAGACCAGCAGATCACCTCTTCCCAAAGATTCGTTCATCCAACGAACAGCGAGGCTCTGGAACACATTGCCAAGGAAGGTGTTCTCCGAAGCATATAACCTCCAGAAATTCAAGACCTTACCTTATTTCCCTCGGTTCTTACGATGTTCTCTGAACATTACGGGATATCCCATTTCGCGTGAACCAGAACATGAAAAATTATATAGGTAGGTACCCGTTTTTGTTTATTCATAGATATTGATGTCGGAAATTTTATATTAATATCCTTAAATTAACTGATAAATCGCTCGGGAATAGGAAAATGCTTTGTTCGTGTGCCCGTTTAGATGAAACAGGCGATAAAATGGTTGGCATGGCGTGGCATGGCCATCGTAACCAATTAACAAATTGAATGATAGGGACAAACACATTAGGGGGAAGCAAAACACGCAATTCCTATTCCAATTAATAACTGAATTTGTGGGCCAAAACAGCAATACCTATATACACAAAAATAAGAGTTTACCAATAAAACGTGTATTGAATTGGGTATTACTGAGTTCTCTTATCCTAAACTATACCATAGAATAATATACTCCTTCGGTTTAGGTTATCCGACAATTTCCCTGATTTGAAAAAATACTTCATATTTTCACCTTCGAATACTGTATGCAGCCCCCAATCTATGACACCATATTTTCACCTTTGAAAACTTCATACAACCTCCAATCTATGACAGTCAAATTTCATTCTTCAAGTTTCACCTTCAGATTTTTTTCATCATAATAATTGATATTTCCAATGGACATTTATGTCAAACCTATAGATCGCGTGCACAATGACCGACCCTGGGGATGAAATATTGAAACACAACCTCACTTTTCTTTGAAACAGTGAAACACAACCTTACTTTTTTATTTGTTCACACAGAGGGATCAACGGATTGAAATGGTTTTTCACAATATTTTGGCATACGAATCGTGTTTTTTGCGCTATTCATTAATTCAAGCATGCCTTATTCTCATTGCGTGCTGATGTACAATACACAAAAAATGCCTCAAGAGACGAAGGAATATGATTTCTCAGGTGAATGGTAATCTCTCACATGGTTTTCTTTATGGAATTCTGTCATTTCTTATTAAAATCCCAAATACATGACATATTTCGTCAGCATGTCAGACCGGTCCTTCCGTTTGATTGCATGAATCCAATCTAGCATTCTTTTAGAAATTTCACGAGTATTTCTATTTGCTCCTATTGCAGAAGGAATTCCGATGATAAATTACCAAATTTCGAAATGAAAACTATATGTGAGTGACTATAGTACGTATACTTACTTTTAAATCATAATGTACCAACCGGATTCCTTCGTCTCTCGCTGCATTTTTTGTGCATTTTACAACAGCACAATGTGATGGCATGAGCATTTGTCAACAAATAAGGAAAGTGAGGTTGTGTTTCAATGTTATATGTCATGAATACCTACCTTCACAAATATCAACTGCTTCCTGACTTGGGACTTACTTAATTCCACTAATTTTGTATGAGTTGAAATGTCACTTCAGTAAAAAAATTATGTTTCCACTTCCTTGTATCAACTAAAAAGTGTGACTAGTGAAAACTCAGAGACAACCAAAGACAATTCTTCCATCAATACAATGTTACTCGTAAGACCGCCGTGTATCCTTATGAAATCTGCAGTTTTCAACCCACTCATTTTTGTTATTTCAGTATAAAGAGTGGGTATCAAAAAATCGACTGTCACACAAATTTGCAGAATACAATTCCAATTCTCAGGGCATAGTACATACCATTTTCAAGAATATTTAAGACAAATTCTGAGGAGCGGAAACATTTCTGGTATTATTCTTCAGTTTAAGAGTCATGGTACCTTTTTGGAAAGAGGTAATAAATCTTTTCCATAAAATATCATTCAAGATGTTATAATTCGATATTATTGTTTGTGAATTCGCATGTCTACCCATCAGGAACCCCAATGATTTCCTTCAATCGTGTTGATATTGATGCCGCTCCTCAGAATTTGTCTAAAATATTCATAAAAAATAGTATGTCACAAAAATCAATGTTATCATAACATTGTTGCCAGATTTTCCAATGAAATTTTGCTATTATCCTAATCGAAGGATGCTGAAAGCATCACATCGAATCGGAAAAAAGCGCTACAGATATTCCAAAATGTTTAACATGAAATATAAAACATAGTATGTCCTGAAAATTTGAGTTAACGAAGACCTTTCAGTAGGTACTCTTTCTGCTGAAAAAAAAAATGAATCGGTTGAAAACTGTATATGTTGACAACGATAGCGTTTAGACCTGGAGGCGAGAGGGTTTTTGCATGTATCATAGGCCCCACGCCGAGGCTTTGGGGGCTGATAGACAACGTTATTCCCCACTTTGAATTCCCGGTATGGCACCCCTAAAGTGTAGCTTTTAGGAGGGGTGAATTTTCAAACGTGTCATTAATATCCATGCCCCTGGATCATAAGCCCCACTTTTATTCTTGTTTTATGTCGTCAAGGAGGTCGCCAAAGTTCGCGAACTCGTTATGCCATACCAATATGGCGTCACTTAGGATCCGCCATATTTACCGCAACGTGTAATTTTTTCACTGTGGATATGAATCATGGGCCCCACGCTGTTGTTTCGTGATCTTTGTTAACAATGAACTGTAGAACAAAGATTTCAAAACGCCATACCTCTGGGGCGTCGCCAAGTGGCCGCCATATTGGGGCGAACATGTCAATTTTAGCAATGGAGATGAATAATAGGCCCCACCATGGAAATGCGTCTCCTTCGTTAATTCTGATGTCCCGAACAAAGTTTTAATAGCGCCATACCGATGCAATGTCGCCAACGTCAGATATTGGCTTCCAAAGTTGTCACATTTTCATAGGTTAAGTGTATTAAAGGCCCCACTGCCATACCGGCATTTTGATGTATATTTTGAAGTATAAAGCACGAATATATCATTGCCATACCCATGGCATGTCGCTAACGTGCACAATCAATATACATAAAATAATTTTTTTTCTACAACTGTCAAAAAAAGTCACTTTTTGTGTATTTTGTGCACCTAAAGTGTGTCATTTTTCAATATCGAAATACTGTTTCATTATTTCAGGAAAAAGTGTGAAAAAAAGTGCACTTGTCTTCACGGTTGTTGCTAGGAGACGTAATGCTCGCCTGATACGGATTCATCGCGACAGCAATCGAAGCGAAAAAAAGTCAAGGCGGCTCGCGAATGAGACGCGAGAGAGCGCGAAAACGCATTCGGGGCAATTGAAATTGGAGGTACGCGTCTCTTTTGTCATTTCATGAGCGCTGTACACGGGATTATTTGAGCTATTTATTCAGTTTAGGCCAAGGTGCCTGTGGCTATTTCTTCTTTAGAAACTAGGTGAATACACCATTAAATGATTTTGATTTTCACAAGTTTGACATCAAATTCGTAATCAGCGACCTCCAAAACCTATAAATACAAGTTTGGAAGCAATTCTGCCCAGCCATTCCAGAGCGTTGCTGAAAACAAAAAAAAATAGTTTTTTCGGTATGGCACCCCTGTAGCGACACGCTATCGGTATGGCAGTGTAATCCCCGCTAAAGTGATGCAACATAGCATCTTAAAACCAAAACGCCATACCGGTACCTATTATACATGTTCATTGCTAAAATTGACATGTTCGCCCCAATATGGCGGCCACTTGGCGACGCCCCAGAGGTATGGCGTTTTGAAATCTTTGTTCTACAGTTCATTGTTAACAAAGATCACGAAACAACAGCGTGGGGCCCATGATTCATATCCACAGTGAAAAAATTACACGTTGCGGTAAATATGGCGGATCCTAAGTGACGCCATATTGGTATGG
The DNA here is from genome assembly GCA_918026855.4 of Phaedon cochleariae. Lineage (NCBI taxonomy): Eukaryota > Metazoa > Arthropoda > Insecta > Coleoptera > Chrysomelidae > Phaedon > Phaedon cochleariae. The sequence goes on along the minus strand of OU896718.1, from coordinate 28,888,051 downwards.
CATAACGAGTTCGCGAACTTTGGCGACCTCCTTGACGACATAAAACAAGAATAAAAGTGGGGCTTATGATCCAGGGGCATGGATATTAATGACACGTTTGAAAATTCACCCCTCCTAAAAGCTACACTTTAGGGGTGCCATACCGGGAATTCAAAGTGGGGAATAACGTTGTCTATCAGCCCCCAAAGCCTCGGCGTGGGGCCTATGATACATGCAAAAACCCTCTCGCCTCCAGGTCTAGTTCTGCAAACATATTCCCTCGCATATTCCAAACATGGAGTCACTTATAATCAGTAGAATATCTCGTCAAGGTTTCTAATGAATTCTTGATCACTCTGTAGATTCTTTCGATCAATACAGAGAATAATTATCATGATCAGTATATACAAAAGACAGCACACTACATACTACAGATATGAGTAGGTGATACCATGAAACATCAGAAAATGTTATTTATACCTATAGTAAAATTGACCTGGTTTATACCTGATGTCAAAGATTCCCTAGAAATACGCTTTAAGTGTAACGAGATCAGGGTAATAGTACACCCCCTTTTCCTCCTACACGTTAACTAAGAGATGAAAGATTGTTCAAACATTTTATAAATAAATATATTCATATATGAATAAAATGGAACATCCTGTACCTATATAATTGCACAAAGGAAGGGATGCTCGAAACCATTCCCACAATTTTAATGGTGTTGTTACACAATCAGAAGGGACATGTTTCGGTATTATAACAGACCATCTTCAGCCTAATTGAAAATTCTACAATACAAGGAGATTGATGTGAAAGAATTACATTTTTTATTCGTGACTTACTTGGAGTTGAAAAAGTGTGATTTCAACTCCAAGTAAGTTAAGAACGAATAATGCAATTCTTTCACATCAATCTTTTTATATCGTAGAATAGAAACATGTCCCTTCTGATTGTGTAACAACACCATGAACATTTTTGTGGAGATTACTTCGGAAATTCCTTCCTTCCTTCGAAAAATTTTACTCCACTTTGGGCAATATGGACTCCTACCAAAAATTATATCATTACAGTTTCTAATACGGCATGATTTTCTTAATCCAATGATACCACATATTATATGAGTGACATTTCAAACAATAATTCTTAACTATTTTAATTGTTTTTCATTTCCCATCAGAGTGTGTGTTGACTATTCCAATTCCCTTCTATTATTATAGAAATAAAAAAAAAGTCGAAAACGAGGAATTATATAATGTATCAGCTAATTGAGTTTATCAAAATTGTTGTTGGCACGAACCACATTTTATCTTCAGAAACCATATCGGTACCGTGGTTTCATTCGTTAGTGTTCATGATAAGGGGTTTATTCATAGTATGCCATATATATATGTACTAAATGGACCCCGCACGGCTGAAATTTTACTATGTTGTTGTGGGATGGCTCATTAGAAAAATATGTGAGTTTAAAATGTTTTGTATGTTTAGTATCTGAGATATAAGCCGACAAAGTTCGTAAAAACTTCGTATCGGGGTAGGATTGAAAAAGAAAAAAACTGTTTTTTCTGTGACGGGAAAAAAGTTTGGCATTTCATCTCTGTTGGCAGGTTATAAAATGTCACTTTTCATAAATTACTTTTTTCCCGTGGGAAAAAAGGGAGTACTTTTTTCCCGGATATATATCACATATATATACTCTGTTAATGGCTTTTGTTGTGCTATAGTTCCGAAAAATGAGTCAATAATACCGTCTCCGAGAAAGAACTGCAAGTCCTTTTATCTTCCATTCGACTTCGCGGTTTCGTATATTACTAAACAACTACTGAATTCACAATTTTTTAAAATCAAATCACAGAATTGAACTGACAGAAGTGACATCAGATATTTGATTACTTCAAAAGAATGATAAAGATGCCTATAAAACGCAGGTGTCCTTACTGTTAAAAACTTGAAATTTCACGTCGATAATTTTCAGATTTCGAAATAATGTACTATCTTCTCAATATCGATCCGTCCTTCCTTCTGTCACAGAAAAAAATAGTGTATTATACACGGGAAAAATATTAGATTTTAGCTCACGGTTTTTTGTCTCCCTCCGCTACGCGTCGGGAGACAACACAACCTGGAGCTAAAATCTACTACTTTTTTCCCTTGTATAATAAATAACTATTTTTAGTATAAATAAGACGAAATAAGCTAGAAAATCTACTGATCGGAACTCGAATACATGTCTAGTTATGATCACATAAACTATAGTAAATCAGGGTGAATACGAGGCACGGTCAAAAAATTCATTTTTCGGAAAAAAAATCGACCACTATTAAAAAACTAACAAGTTATATTCTGGTTGGATATTATGGTTTTAGTCTATTATAGGCTTCAGAAACGTATTTTCATTCTTGATATCTATCTCTGTTCAAAATATGAATTCTTTGAATTTTGTGTTATACCCCTTTTGGGAATCAATTGACAGCTTGTTTTTGATCACAAAAAAAGGAATTGATTGATACTGTTGATGGAATGAAAACTGAGGTAACTCACTAGCGAATTCAGTTGTTCAATATTGCCTTTCATTTTGATACAGGGTGTGCTAGATTTTGTTGAAGATTATTGAACATGTTTCAATTGAATATCTCGAAAACAGTTCCGTTAATTTGGATCTCATTCTACTCACACTATTTTGAATATGTTGACTATCATATGCAAAAAGTTTTTAAATTTTTTATGTTACCTTTCTGAGATATGCATCCCTATAATACCTGTAATACTTTAAACTCAAAAATTGATATCTCAGAAACGGAACATAAAAAATTTCAAAACTATTTGCATATGATAGTCAACATATTCAAAATAGTGTGAGTAAAATGAGAACCAAATTAACAAAACTGTTTTCGAGATATTCAATTGAAACATGTTAAATAATCTTCAACAAAATCTAACACACCCTGCATCCAATATTGAACAACTGAATTCGCTAGTGAGTTACCTCAGCTTCCATTCAATCAACAGTTTCAATCAATCCCTTTTTTTGTGATCAAAAACAAGATGTCAATTATTCTCCAAAAGGGGTATAAATAACACGAAATTCAAAGAATTCATATTTCGAACAGGGATAGTTATCAAGAATGAAAATACGTTTTCGAAGCCTACATAAAACTATAATGTCTCACCAAAATATAACTTGTTGGTTTTGGAATAGTGCTCGAATTTCTTTTCCGAAAAATGAATTTTTTGACCGTGCCTCGTATACACCCTGATTTACTATAATTAATGTGATCATAACTAGACATGTATTTGCGAGTGTATTTGAGTTCCGATCAATAGTTTTTCTAGGTCATTTCGTCTAATTTATAATAAAAAAACTGTTTTTTTTTCTTTTTCTACATTCATGCAAAAAACCTCGCAAAAAACAGAACTTTATTGTACTATATTTAGTGGAAAAAGAAGTTCTTTATTGCACTTAGTGCAATAAAGTTTTTATTGCACTCATCTGTCATTCTACTTCAACGTGCTGTCATCATGACAAACATTTTCTATAATGCAACTGTGGTTATAGAAACGTCAGTCAAAAAATAATTCTGACAATTAACAGAATTGTACCTAGTGCCGCACCTCAATAAATCATTTTTTGCTTTTTGCATGAACGTAGAAAAAATGTTGTATGCAACTCGTGCAAAAATTGTTTATTGCACTCGACGTGTTGTCCAACTCGGCCTAACGGCCTCGTCGGACAATTTCACGTCGAATGCAATAAACATTCACTTTTTGCACTTGTTGCATAAATAACTATTGTCAATCCTATACCCCGATACAAAGTTTTTAAAACTAAACATACAAAACTTTTTAAACTCGCATATTTTTCTAATGAGCCATCCCACAACAACATAGTAAAATTTCAGCCAATTCGACCAAGAGCCAATTTCCCGTGTTTTCGTGCGGGGTCCTTTGCAATGCATCCAAACGAAATAATTACATCTGGGCAGAATATAATGAAGCATCAGTTCTAACTAAATGCAAAGGAGAAACAGCATCGCCCCCTACCGCGTCCATTTGTATTTTCAAATCATCCAGGAAACCATCGAAATACTCATATTTAATTTCAACTCAATCGGTTCAGCCGTGTTCAACCGTTTAGAAGAATTGTGAAAAAGATAAGCACGGGAGGATGATTCTTACTACCCGTTGCCCTATTACCCGTTTTTCCGTGTGTATTAAGCTTTTTGCCGGGGTAAAATAGCCTATGTTCATTAGGGATAATGTCGGCTTCTAATTGTGAAAGAGTTTTGCAAAACAGCCCAGTAGTTTGGGCGCCTATTGAAAACAAACAAACAGATAGATAATCTCTAAATACCTATCGCAAAGCATCATCAAAATAATACCCTCCAATGCCACCCCGTAAAATCTTATTCGATTTACTTCTAAGTATAGTTTATCCAGAATCAATTGGAGTGTCTCGTGCCGCATCGCGGCACCGGCAGTCACTTCAAAGGAAACTTCAATTCCGCCGACGCCGCGCGGTGCGGGAGATGCTGCAATTAACTTTGGATACACCTATTCACCTCCACTCATTCGTAAACATTTCCCACATATTCTGAATTCAATTTGAGCTCAAGTTTCCTATAAAACATCAGACACAATTCGAGGGGTGAACCGCGGTAGAATTCTTGTATACAAACAACTGGAATTCATTGGAATTTCCTGGATTTCCTTGAAATTCTTTGGATTTTCTTGGATTTCCTTGACTTCCCGTGGAATTCCTCGGATGTCCTTGGAATTCCCTGGAATTCCTTGCGTGAAGTGCGGTATATTACTGGTCTACAAACAACTGGAATTCCTTGGATTTCCTTAGAATTCCTTGGAATTTTTTGTATTTTCTTGGATTTCCTTGGAATTCTTTGGGTGAAGTGCGGTATAATTCTGGTGTACAAAAAACTGGCATTCCTGGGATTTCCTTGGAATTCCTTGGAATGCCTATGATTTTCTTGGATTTCCTTGCAATTCCTTGGGTTTCCCTGGATTTCCTTGGAATTCCTTAGATTTCTTTGGAATTCCTTGAATCTCCTTGTAATTTCTTGAATCTCCTTGTAATTCCTTGAATTGGATACAAACAACTGGAATTTCTTGGATTTCCTCAGAATGCCTTGGAATTCCTTGGATTTCCTTAGATTTCACTGAAATTCTTCAGATGAAGTGCTGTATAATTCTGGTGTTCATACAACTGGATTTTCTTGAAATCCCTTGGATTTTTTCGAAACTCCTTGAATTTCCTCGGATTTTCTTGGAATTCCTTGTAATTCCTTGGATTTCCTTGGATTTTCTTGAAATTCCTTGGACTTCCTTGGAATTCCTCGGATTTCCTTGGAATTCCTTGGATTTCCTTGGAATTCCTTGGATTTCCTTGGAATTCCTTGGATTTCCTTGGATTTCTTTGGATTTCCTTGGAATTCCTTGGATTTCCTTGGAATTCCTTGGTTTTCATTGGAATTCCTTGGAATTCCTTGGAAATTCTTGGAATTCCTTGTATGAAGTGCGGTATAATTCAGGTGTACAAACAACTGGAATTCCGTGGAATTTCTTGGAATTCATTGAAACTCCTTGAAATTCCTTGTGAAAATGAAGTTTGGTGTACAAAATTTTGACCGCGTTTTACCCCTCGACACAATTGAAAACCCCTAAAACACCTCACTGACACAAACTTATCACTCAGGGATCAGCACCAGGAGCCCCCTCATACCCCCAACAGCCGCCCCACGGGGGAGCACCTTACCCCACAAGTGGACCTGTTAACCCCAACAGCTTCGGTTACCCCTCCAGCGCTCCAATGTACATGCCCCAACCGATGCCCATGCCTGCCGTTCCCCCAACTTCCAATGCCTACCCTCCCCCTCCAAGCAACTCCCCATATCCTCCCGCTGGAGGAGGCTATCCTCCCTCTGGAGGTGGCTATCCTCCCTCTGGAGGTGGCTATCCTCCCTCTGGAGGTGGCTATCCTTCATCATCAGGAGGAGGGTATCCTCCGTCGGGAGGGGGATACCCTCCCCGATCAGGAGGGGCTTATCCTCAATCAGGGGGTGGTTATCCTCCTTCGTCAGGAGGAGGATATTCTTCATCGGGTGGAGGTTATCCCTCATCTAATCACAGTCCCGCTCCTGGTGCTCCTCCCAGGGGGTCACATGGTTATCCTGGAGGAGGTTCGAGTGGGCCCTATGGAGGACAATCGTATGCCCAACACAGTAGTCCGCAAATGTCGCAGCACACTCCCAAAAAGGTATGGTTTGTACAAAAAATGGGTTCAATGTTTGTGCTGTTTGATGTGTGCGTCTCAGCTTTAAGGGAGAAAAGAAAGACTTTCAGATTTGCTTGATTTTTTAAAGAATTCGAAACTCACCGGCAAAAAAACGGCTACAAAAAATATTGTTTTTCCCTAGAACTTTTCTATTTTTTGTCCGATTCTAATGATGAAATTTCGAACAGTTTTTCCTAGGAACAAAAATGCAAAGGCTGACATTGCGAAAAATTAATCTACTACGATTTGATCGAAATTTCACCAAAATCGAAACAGAATTTGAAAAGTTGTCTGGCGTTTTTTTGCCGGTGAGTGTGGTTGCTCGAGTAAACCAACAATCTAATTTACCTACAGTATATCTTTGGTTGTAGTCTGACAAATGGAGAAATAAACATTTCAAGAGAACAATTCGGACGTGTTACTCCAAATATAATATTCCGGAAGATTTCTCAAGTTGGTTTAACCCAATAACTTTTTTTTCTGTGACGGGAAAAAAGTTTGGGAGTTTATCTCTGTTGACAGGATATGAAATCTCACTTTTCATAAATAACTCATTTCTGCAACCGAAACAAAAGTCGTCCATTTCAATACCAAAATTAGCTCTTGAATTGACGTTTCTATTACTGGCACAAAAATAGGTTTGTTGCTAGGCAACATATTGAACTTCAATTCCTAGGAGCTAAAGTTGAACTTCAGCTCCTAGGAACTAGAAATTATGTACTAGACGTCCAGAATAAACAACATTGTTACGGTTGGTTATTTGGGTTTGGACGCATACCTGATTTGTTTCCGATATCGGCAGATTTGGCATTTCCTACACATGCTGGAGAAATACACTTCATTATATTTGAGTATAAAAATTAAACACATCTCTATTTTTGTTTTGATCAGGGCAACCTTCAAGATTCAGATACTTGTTTGATCTGTATTTCATTCGTTATTCTCGGCATGGATAACTTGTTTTAGAATAATCACGGCAAGCAATTGTTTTTTGTTTCAAACAACGATATTGATTACCCTTATTTGATTATCAAGTCAAGGAGCATGGAGAGGAATAATTAATTGCTAATATTATTGTTGATGTTGATTTGCTCGCTAACCTAACATTTTCCACGTCTTGTTCCTATAGCTGGCACTAGCGCGGTATTTGCCATTAGAGCACCTGGTTCATACACAAATATGTCACTCTGTGGTTGTATTTATATTGAAACTACAATTTGAACATCCTTGAAAATTGAATGAACCTGCTGATAAAACAGGTAGAATATTCTCACCACACGGATTTTGCATTGATTTTGATTTGTTTCATTGCATACATATGGCACGTCATTTGGTGGTTACTTCACTCACATATTTATTTGAGTCAATTGTTTTGATTGCAGAAAGAATATCATGTTTCATTCGGATCAAAAGTGACTTTGTTTGACAAGCGAATTTTGCATTCGCGAGGCGGAGCGTTTCTACTAATTTCTCACGGAAAAAGAACTGCAAAACCTTCTGTCTCCCATTCGACTTCGCGGTTACGTGAATTACTAACCCACCGAGCAAAGTTGAAACAAATGTTGATGCAATGTTGAAGCAATTACTGAAAAGGACGTTCAGCAATATTGCATAGGTGAAGATAATGTAGCATTGTAGCAATATTACATGTTGCTCTGGCATTTCTGGAACGTTACATTTACAAATTTACATCTGCAATATTGCTGACCGTCCGTTTCAGTATAATTGCAACAACCTTGCATCAACATAGCTTTCAAATCTGCTTAGTAGGAAACAATCACTAGATTCGAAAATTTTCAGAATCAAATCAAAGAATCAGATTGACATATATTTGATTACTTCAAAATAATGATGAAGATGCCTGCAAAATGATGCCTGCAACGCAGTTGTAACTCTTGTTTAAAACTTCAAATTTCACGCCGATAATTTCATGATTTCAATATAATGTGAATGCTTTTAATAAAATGTAATATCTTCTTAATATTGATCCCTCTTCTTTCCTATCTCAGAAAAAAATAGAGTATTATACTCGGGAAAAATATTAGATTCTAGCTCACGGTTTTTTCTCTCTCTGCTAGGCGTCGGGAGACAACACAACCTGGAGCTATAATCTACTACTGTTTTCCCTTGTATAATAAATAACTATTTCATTGAAGGTAGTTCATTGAAATTTGTAGGCTGTGAATGATAGTTCAATTGACATTATTTGACATATCTACTTCCTCCACCGTACTTCCAGATTTTTTAATGGAACACCCTGTATGTTATTTCATAATCCATTAGGGATTATTATAACGTTCTCAACGATAACGGGTTTGATAGGGCTATTTCAAACGATTGTGACGGCGCAATATCGAAATTCCTTTCTCTGATGTTATACTCATGGAGCTCATGGAAACTTTGAATGCAAATCTATCCATAATCGTTCGAAAGAACCCCATCAAACCCGGCATCGTTGAATTAGTTACGATCATATCTAACCGATTAGGAAATAAAATACTCATTCAGAATCCGAAAGTTGGGGTAATTACCAGACAAACCGGAAGTACCTCAAAGCGAGTAGATATGGCAAACAGTCTCAACTAAAGTATCATCCACAGCCGTCAAATTTCGTTTTACTGCCTCCAATGATGAAAAAATTATCGGGAAAATCACCCGGTATATTCATGTTGCTAAATATTTTGGAAAAAGTTGAAATAAAGCTACAGAGGTGATTTGTATGTTGGTCTTGTTATGAAATTATTCTGATGAAGATGATGGTCAATTCCCTTTTACTTCTTGATTACGAGCCACTATTTCTGAAAATGGTATAGTCGTGAATGTCGTGATGACTTGAGAAACAACATTTAGAGAAATAAATTCGTGAGGTTCAGATTCGTTGATGTTGCTCGTTGCTGAAAAAAATTGGGTGGGTTGACAATAACCCTAACTTCAATTCAGAAATCTTCCGAGAAGTTATTGTTGAAAGAGACGAATTCTGATATTAATCATTTGGACATTTTTGCATTACATTATTGTGAGGGTTGCTTGGCTGTGTGCACGTGTATATACAGGGTGTTTCCTAACTACGGTTCCTAACTGCAGGGGGTGATTTGTTAGGCCTTTTTTAGAAGAAAAGTTTCTATGAACATATGTCTGGAGTTGCTTCGTTTCTGAGATACAGGGCGTTGAAATTAAAGAATAAAAAACGGTAATTATAAAATATCATGAATGTCCTGGAACCGATTAGGTTTAAATTCGGTACTTTTATTTGTCAAATCCTCTAAAATTCAGCATATCAAGTGTCAATTATATTTTTGGCGGAAATAATGAAAAACTCATTTCTCCAATGCAGGTGTTCATGATATGCAATACAGTGGCTTTAATTTTTTTTCTCGGGAACGAAGCTGGATATGAAGGAAATACAAGAGACCAAAAAGTTGTATTTTGAGTTGTTTAATCTTCTGAAAAAAATAAAAATTACCAAAAAAAGTCAGTGGCGTACTTTTTTTCACGATATTGTTGGCTGTGGTGGCCACTGAGACGCCACTAGCCCCAATGATTTCTATCTAAATAGGGCTGAATAAGCGCCTTACTAGTTCAAATAAGAGTACAAAATTTCAACCGAATCGCTTCCAGGATCTTCATGATATTTTGTAATTACCATTTTTTTCTTCAATTTCATCGCCCTGTATCTCAGAAACGAAGCAACTCCGGAAATATGTTCATAGGAACTTTTCTTCCTGAAATGACCTAACGAATCACCACCTGCAGTTAGGAACCGTAGTTAGGGAACACCCTGTATACCAAAGAACGAAATACAACACTTCCCTTCTTTGGTTTACATTATTGGGATTAATCATGAAAGTTTAAACAAATGATTCAATGAATGGCATCAAATACCCATCAGTCAACAAAGATTGATCCCAGAGATACGGAACCAAGTTGAATCTCGTTTTAGTAATGAACTATTTTTTATTTTTCAATTTTGATGAACATTTTTGTTTGTGCAGAAATAATGACCATTATCCATCGAAAAAGCCCACCCTTATATCTTTATGAAGAAAAAAAAACGACATGCGGGTTGAATGCCGCAATGAGGCCTTTCCAGCCCGTATCAAAAGTTTTACAGGCATATCTCTGAAAGCGTGATAAACCACAAATTATCTTTTTCAAATGGAACACCCTGTCTTTTATACGAAAGCTCTGAAGGGACATGGTGAGATATTTTTTAAAAAAATATCTCCCACATTTTTATGTCCCTTCGGGGCTGCTAAAGTAAAATGTAAAATAATTTTAAAAAAATATCTCCCATGTCCCTTCAGAGCCGCTTATAAAAATCATAGAGATATTTTTTCCGGCTGCTGTGTTGCCAAGTGTATTTTATTGTTCGTGGAGTCAAGAATAGTGACTGCGTTTGCGCCAGATCACGTGATCAAGATGTGACCAATAAGGACAAGGGCTGTGGATTTGTACTTTCATAGAGAAAAAGAACCCTCCCCTCTTTGGTGTGTACTGTGTGGTGTGTAAAATGACCATAGATGAAAGATGAAATGAAATACCTTTCTACATATTATATTAGGTTGTCATGTTCTGAAGTTCTGAACTTTCGACAACGTTACTCAATTTTGCATGATATCTTTTATAAATTGATATCATGGTAGAAGTGAAGCAGTTAATCAAACGATACTTTCAGGTAGGATTCAATCTTTCCGAAATAAAAGCATTTTTGATGTTACGACATGACATTCTGATCAGTGAAAGGCAGTTGAAAAGGTACTTGAAACAACTTAATTTGTATCGAAGGAAAAATTACACAGACCTAACATATCAGACTTCATTGACCAACAAATACTTGGTTCAGGTAGTCTGCATGGATATCGATGGATGCACCTGAAATGTTCACAAAATGGTTTGGTAGTCAAAATGAACACTGTGAGGCGTCTCCTGAAGGAAAAAGACCCAGAAGGAGTTGAACTGCGTTCGAGAAATAAGCTGAGACGAAGGGCATATCATAATAAAGGACCAAATTATATGTGGCATATTATTGATTCTTATGACAAATTAAAACCATATGACATTGCAATTATTGGATGTGTAGATGGATTCTCTAGACGAATTATGTGGTCGAGGGCTGCTATGAGTAACAATAATAATAAATGTTACAAAGCCAGTTTTGTGTAATTATTTTTATTGAAAACTACATCATTTTGTGTTCACCCAGTGTCAATGTCAATTTTGATTACCAATTGGCACGTATTCAAAACGCCCCGATAACAGGCATAGGCAAGCTTTCAGACCAATCAGGTTGATTTTGGCTTTGGCGGTAAATTCGAATCGCATATCTATTGATGATTATGAGAAAATGTACTATAATATTATGTTATATGATGATGTATAGGCAATATACAGGGTGTTCTGGTGATCATGTTACAAACTTCTAGGGTAGATAAAACACACGAAAATAAGAAAAAAAGTTTATGTGAACATGGGTCCGGAAACGCTTCTTCAGGGAGCTAGGGCCCTTCGAAGATGACCTTCAATAACTACTTTCCGTTTTATAGCTTCGGTACTACTGCAGCTATCGCAACCAATTTCGGTACATGAAATCTAGTTCATAGGTTCATCAATTTGAGCCTTCCGGATTTTGTCACCTTCACCCAGGGGCGTACAAACCAGGGGGGTATTTGGGTAAATTTAACCCTACTCCTCTTAGGCTTCAATTTCTTACCTTTTTCATATCTGATTATGATTTTCCAGTGCCTTTTACATAAAAAAAGTACTCTTGTAAAAATCGCTATCTGTCACCGTTTCCTCCGAAAATGGATAAATCCAATCAATAATAAATTATTGGTCTTAAACCAATTATTACGTTGAAATATGAAAGTGAGGTTCAGTACAGATAATTGTCAAAAATCTGTCAATAAAATATTGTGTCGCCAGTGAATCATGGATTATACTTTCGCCGAATATGCCGATAAGCTATTAATTTATGGCGAAGTTCATTGCAATGGAAGAGCCGCTTCAAGATTGTATCAGGAGCGGTTTCCTTGGAGGCGTGTACCTGCTCACTCGCTGTTTTAGAGGACGTTGGATTGGACGTGGAAGCGATGTCAACTGGCCAGCCCGGTCCCCAGATTTAACTCCTATGGATTTCTTTCTTTGGGGACATATGAAAAGCCTTGTATATGAAACTCCAGTTCAGTCGGAGGAAGATTTGGTGGCTAGGATTTCTGTTTGCGGCTGAAATGATCCAAACCATGCCTGATGTTTTCACTGACGTCAATTTAAATTTGCTACGTAGGCGTAATAAATGTATATATATTGAACGGGGTGGAAGGCATTTTCAGCAATTGTTATTTTGAATTTATTTTGGTACGTACAGGGTCAGTCAACGACAGCGTTTGTAAATTCATCTTCAAGACAAAAATTTACTCTGCCTGATCCTTGACTCACTCGTTAAACCTGTTTGTGTTACTTGTTTATTTTGTACTTTTGAAACTTCAAAACTTTGAGTTTTTCATTGGTGCTCGTGAATGATTTATTGCAAATTCATCATTAGTTTTGCTTGTGTAGGTTTAATTGTTTTTTTTGAAATATTTTGTATACGTTTCCTTTTACTTTTTATTCCCCCAATTTCTAGAAGGCAATAAATTTCTCTAATCTAATTTATTTTCATTAAAGAAGAAGATTTTACTAACTAATAATGCTCACTATCTGTACTGAACCTCATTTTCATATTTCAACGTAATAATTGGTTTAGGACCAATAATTTATTATTGATTGGATTCAGCCATTTTCGGAGGAAACGGTGACAGATAGCGATTTTTACAAGAGTACCTTTTTTATGTAAAACTCATTGGAGAATCATAATCAGATATAAAAATGGTAAGAAATTAAAGCCTAAGAGGAGTAGGGTCAAATTTACCCAAATACCCCCCTGGTTTGTACGCCCCTGGTTAAGAGTGACAAAATCCGGAAGGCTCAGATTGATGAACCTATGAACTAGATTTCATGTCCCAAAATTGGTTGCGATAGCTGCAGTAGTACCGAATAAGCTATAAAACGAAAAGTAGTTTTTGAAGGTCATCTTCGAAGGGCCCTAGCTCCCTGATGAAAAAGCGTTTCCGGACCCATGTTCACATGAACTTTTTTTTTTATCTTCGTGTGTTTTAGCTACCCTAGAAGTTTGTAACATGATCACCGGAACACCCTGTATATTAGGTATACTCATCATATTAGATAGTGTTCATCTAAAAATTTTATTTTTCTACTTTCAGTCTTGGTGTTTTGATTAAATTGTTCTATTTCTGAATAAAGTTCATGGAATGTTTCTAATAGTCCATATCGATCTATAAACATTTTCATGTATAAATGATGGCAGAATATTATGTCGGAACAAATAATATCGTAGATTGTGATTTCTCTCTGTAGGTATGATAACTACAAGATCACCTTGTACGAATATGTTAATCAATGTTGTATCTTCCTATTGCATTACCGTTATGATGACTATTTCTCATTATAATGACTTTTTCTTATATAAAAAAAAGTCATTATAATGAGAAAAAAGTCATTATAATGAGAAAAAAGTCAATATAATGAGAAAATAGTCATTATAATTACTTTTCAGAAAAGAAATGTATGCGTGACACCAGGGTGCTTTCGTAGATATCCGATACGGAAATAAAAATGGCACCCATACAAAGTATACCTAACTGATTCATTGAACACAGTAAAACAAGAGTAATTTTGTGTTATAGCCGTATAAAAATGTGTATTGTACGTGTGTTGATCATTGATGTATTTTTTTCAGGAAATTTCCAGAAAACGTGTTCCGCACGGATTATTTGTTGCGCCTTGTCTCATCTCTGCAGAGATTAGCCACCCACAGAACGGCTCATCTCTGGTTCGGGGCGTTTTGAATTCATGCGAACCAAATTCGCTGAATGCTGAATGGTCACTTTTGTTACTCAAAACCAGAGATTAGCCCAGAGGCAGAGGCTAGAGACACGTTGATGTGCCTGGTATTTAATAATTACAGACACGTGTACATGACGCATGACGTCACTCGCCCCAATGGTGAATTAGGTCTATTCAATTCAATATGATATATTTTTTTTATATGGAACAAAATTTGGGGTGTAATTTCATTCCATGATAGACAAGGAGGGGCATTTTTTCCTCTTTTTGACGTATGCACATAGAAATATCGAATATGAGGATGGAGAATATCCTTTCTGCATAACTATAAAAAAAGTGACTACCTTAACCAAACACCTAACCTAACCTAACCTAACCTAACATGTCGACTTAAAAACAAATTGGAAATTTGAAAAAAAAATCTGCCCGGCGAGGATTGAACTCGGGCTGAGAATCGAACTGAGAATGTACATGGAAATTTCAATCCAACACTACAGGAAATCGGGAAGCTCTCATCAGAAGAACCTACTATTGATAAACATAATAATGATATTCCAAACAACATTATAACTCGTAGTGGGCGCGTGGTTAAGCCTCCCACTAGATTAGATTTGTAGTTGTCAAATGTTTTTCATTTTTCTTTTTGAAAAGGGACGTGTCATGTATATATCCTCATGATCTGGCAACATGGCCGGACCCCTGTTTGCTCTCTCTCGCGGTCGAGCTTTACTACATGTTCTTCTTACAATAGATACCGGTTAATGTTTTTGTATGTTCTTGAACAATGAATAAATAGCAAACAAAAGTGTTAAGTTAATAAAAGCCTCTTCAATATCGATCCTCATCGATACACAACTATAATAACGTATATTACACCCGGGTTGACATCCCAACACGCTGTCGCTATCGCTAACGCCTAGTTGAATAAACTATCTACGAAGAGAGAAGAACATCTAGCAGTTCTCCGTGCAGTCGTGCACGATTGACGTCAGTTCACGACGTTCACGTGTCCGTAAAAATTGAATTACAGACACATGACACATCAACGTGTCTATGGGTTGCGTGCAAGAACTGTCAGATGACCGACACTGGAGGCAAAACATTGAAACACAACGTCACTTTTCTTATTTGTTTACAAGTGATTATTTTCTATGACTTTCTCTGTTAACATCGTGCCATGAACAGAGACAATTATATGAAACAAATCAACTTTAGCAAGATCAGCAATACAAACGAACAGGCCTATAGAGTTTTCTTTTTTCAATTTGGTTATTTCTCTGATTTCTCATCGGAATTCCTTCTGCAATAAGAGCTAATAGATATACACCTGGAATTTCTAAAATAATGCAAGAAGATTGGATTCATATGCAATCAATCGGGAGGACTGGTCTGACATGCTGACGATCGTGTGTGTTGTAGACATTTTCAATCTATTAGCAGTATTAGCTTGTATTGCAGAAGTGGCAGAAGGCAGAAGGAATTTTAATAAGGAATGACAACATTTCATGATGATAACTATGTGAGATTACTATTTACCTGAAAAATTATATTCTTTAGTCTCTTGCTGCATTTTTTGAGCATTGTACAACAGCACAATGCGAAGGCATGCTTGAATTAATGAATAGCACAAAAAACACGATTCGTATGCCAAAATATTGTGAAAAACTATTTCAATCCCTTGATTCCTCTGTAACCAAATAAAAAAGTGAGGTTGTCTTTCAATAATTCACAGAAGAATGAGGTTGTGTTTCAATATTTTGCCTCCAGGGTCGGTTATAGTGCACGCGACCTATAGCCTCAGCGAAAACCAAAACTTCAGTTGAGACTTCCGGTCTTCCGCGCGCAACATCTAACTATGATAAACCACTCGAACCCCGAATTAGGGGCTTCTGTGAATCGGAGTTCTTGTTCCAAGTTAGCATTTTATCCCGGTTAACCCGTCAGACACTCTAGATATTTAGCCGTCATTGATTTTATCCACAGACACAGAACACAGATCAAGCAGAGAGTTAGAGACTAGAGCCCAATGTCAGAACAGAATAGGTTTGTTCGCGTTCGAAAAATAAACAGGCTGCAACCATCCCAAGCATGCGCAGTTCCACGGAACTTGAAAAATATGTCCAGTTCTGTGAAATTGCGCATGCTCCTGATGGTTTTGGACTGTTTATATTTTGAACAATTTGGCAATTGCTGTCCCTCGGGCCAGAGGCCCTCGGGACGCAAACTTTGCCATCGGTAATTAAGGCCCTCATAATTCCCTTAATACATAAATAACTATTATACCCTATATAAAAAGCGAGAATATAGTTTATATAATATATATGGTGAGTCTCACTTTTCATAGGGTAGTTGACAGCATAAGTGCTGCCAAAATAGTATAACTTATGACCAAATCAATCCTTCTGATATAATACAAGATTGATGATTAAATAGATCATCAATAACTCGAGAACTATATTCGACATTAACGATACTAACTCAACAATGGTTGGGTAGCATGGCATGCAAAGATACTGTATTCAAACAAAAAAGTCTGAATTCAGAGAAAAAAGTCTGAATTCAGACTTTAAAGTCTGAATTCAGAGAAAAAAGTCTGAATTCAGACTTTAAAGTCTGAATTCAGACAAAAAAGTTTGAATTCAGAGAAAAAAGTCTGAATTCAGAGAAAAAAGTCTGAATTCAGACTTTAAAGTCTGAATTCAGACAAAAAAGTTTAAATTCAGAGAAAAAAGTCTGAATTCAGACTTTAAAGTCTGAATAAAGAAATAAAATAGAATACACACAACAGCTAGTGGCCTTTCTACGCTTTCGTAGAAATCAGAGAAATTACCAAATTTCAAAAATGAAAACTATAGGGCTACGTTCAGCGGCAGGTCTGGACCAATCTGGACCACCGTTGTCGGACCACAACAAGCATAGGAGTTCTGAACGGCATCGGTCCATGTATCTGTATTTGTCACGTTTAAGGTTATGGTATCTGTCAAAGTTGTCAGGAGAACCGAGAACCCTCATTTGATGTGATGATTTCATTTTTATTTCGAAATTCAAGTGGTAAGTGATTTTTGAACGATGGTGCCTGTTAAAATCAATTCTGTGGACATTCTCAAATATATTGATGATAGATATCGGCCGATGGTGAATGCTGAACAGGTATACCATCCTGGAAATGTTATTCGTGTCGAGTGAGAAGCGTACAGAAACAGAAACTTGAGAATATTGGGCAGGTTCTGCAAACTTCTGCTGCTCTGAAATTGTCGCCTTCCAGCGAACGATTGGACATAATTGTGTTTGTTCTTGTTAAGCTGGCAATGTATGAAGTAGAGCCTACAATTATAGCTTTTATTAATGAAGACTGTAAGTGCTGTTGATGGAAAGAAATTTTAACATTTGGTAAATTGTGAGTCTGATATAGTTTCTTACTTTCATTATCAATTGATGTTATTTGTTTTCCATTAGGTATATGACTTACATACATTTCCACTAGGAAGTAGGAAGAACAACATTTGAGAAGATTTCATTGATATCAAGAATCTGAAGAGCAAAGTACCTAATATATTCTTTGTGTATATTCTATTCCCCTCCAACAGATTACTTTTCACAACAGCATCGATTTTGATGAAGAATTTGCAAAAATCTATAATATAAAGAATGAATGAAATAAAGTTTCAAATTATTCATATTGTTTATCATATTCTGGATTATGTTGGAATAAAACAAAATTAGGTGTTTAAATTGAATTATTTATTATTACTGAGAAAGTATGAGAATTCGAATTGCATATGGAAAATGCATTGACATGTTCACAACAATAATGATCAGTCCTGGTGAGAGTTTCATGAAAACTGGTGAGGAAGGTCTACCTATATCCTTTCAGCATCTGTGTCATTATCATATTCATTCCTGTTACTGAGGATAAGTTATAGTTGATATAGATGGGGTGCATATCTGCTTCACAAAATCGATTTCCTTTGAGAGAAAAGAACATTATATGAAGCACTGAATAGATGAAAAAATGAAAGAAATTACCTTTATAGTCTGTTTCTGAGAAGTATCTACTATAGACAGACGTACATTCGGGAATGTGCTACCCCCATTTTTTATATGTTCTGCCACATTTTGTATGATTCTGCATCTGGTTGAAAAGCTGTGTATATACTTTTTTTTTCTTTATACTGTTTACACTGCGGCATGAAGCAATATCTCTTGAACTTGCTGGCCATCATGTTATCTCACCGGCGAAGAGATTCGTTCAAATTCAAATGCATTTGCATGTCATAAATTCATGTCAGATAACTGACGTTTACTGACGGAAACAATGGACTGAACGATTTAGACCATGCTTGGCGCGATTTTGAATGAGACTGCGTGGACCACGGGCTGGTCCATAGTCTGACTACGGTCTGAACGACTTGAGACGAATTGACCATGGTCCGACCTGCCGCTGAACGTAGCCTAGGTGAGTGACTTTTACTTTTAAATCATAATGTACCATCCGGATTCCTTCATCTTCCGCTGCAGTTTTTGTGCATTTTACAACAGCACAATGTGATGGCATGATCGAATTGATGAATAGCAGAAAAATACGATTCGTATGCCAAAATAATTGTAAAAATCTATTTCGATCACTTGTAAATAAATAAGAAAAGTGACATTGTGTTTCAATGTTTTGCCTCCAGTGTCGGTCATCTGACAGTTCTTGCACGCAACCCATACTTTTATATGTTTTATTTTTCGAAATGAACAAAATACCCTAATGTCCCTAATCGCTGATATGCATTTACTTGGAGATTGGAGAATTAACGGTTAACGGATGATGAACACCTTTTGGAAATTGTGAATGGATTACATCATGGTTACATCCTAGAAGACCTTCAGAAATAGACCCAGCCACTTTTGAAATATATGGTCTGATATTGAGTTCAAATGTAGGTTATGGTTAGAAAAACGAACTGTGAGATTCTCAGGAGAAATTATGTCCAAGATTGAAAGTGAGTTTCATGCTGAAATATCTGCAATTGTTATATAATTTTAATTCTTCAGGAACCATGTTCTCACACCTGATATAGAAGTACAAACACTGTGGTATATGTTAACAGGATCTATTTTGCAAGTTACATGTGATTTCAATAGGATTGATCAATTCTACAGCAAGTTGAGTTGTATGCTAAGTGACAAGAACAATTGCTAGACCTAGTTGTACCTACATTAGGTTCCTTTAAACCTAAAGAGATATTGAGCAGACCAGACAAGGTTTCTTTAATATTAGTAGATTTCCAAAATGTACTGGAGCCCTAGACTGTGGACCACAAGCTGAAAATTATCCTAATTGAAAGGGTTTGTTCTCTCTCAATGCACAAGCAGAGTGATGCTGAGCTGAAAATACTGAACCTTGATGTGTGCTGCTGGCCTAGAGCTACTCATGATGTTTATATTTTTTGGAAATTCCAATTTGGGAGCCAAGTTGGAAAATTGAGATGCTGCACCTCCAGATAATGAGGAAATAGAAGCTGTTATAGATTTTGTGGACAATGGACATATACAAATATTCTGCCAACTTAATGTGAATAAATGCTAAAGATAAAATAAATATGTTTAATTGTTTATTATGGTTCCAATACTTACTACTTCAACAATATTTCATTCTATTTCCATATATTATTAGGAATTAGTAAAACATTGTAAAACCTGCAAATGTATGGATGATGTATCTCTTAAATATCACATGGAAATGATACAATATACCTACATTAATTTATGATTGTTGACAATGAACATCTGAAATAAGTAAAAAAAAACCTTTATAACTTAGGTACAAGGCATGAAAGATACCCATGATAAGGATACATTTTTAATTAAATTGAAAAGATACCAGGTAAATACAAAAAACATTATTTCAGTAATCTGTTCTCTTCTTGAAGAAATGTCATGTTTATTTCATATGTTCTTTTTTCCAGAATTTTATTTTATCCACAATCAGCTCTCTGTAGATTCCATCATTTCTGTTCATGGTTTTACTTGCAAATGCTTGAGTTTGAGCTGATGATCTTCTATAAAAGCAGCCTTCTGAATTTCAGCAAGTTCTATTTTTGTAGCACTCCATATTATCAACTTGCTGTTCAGGGGCTTTCTGTTCTTCTTGGAAGTGGAGCCATTCTCTACAATGAGAATATAGATGTAAAGTAACAAGGGATTAGTAACAGAGACATTAACAATAAATGTGCAAGAGTAGGTATATTTTACACACCTTTGTCATTACTGGACCCTTTACTGGTACCTACCTTCCAGCTCTGATGAGTGGTGATGAAATTTGTTTTTTGAACATATCAGGGGTGTACTTACATAGACCAGACCATATCTAATTTTTGCCTGAGATATATGTGGTCACAGTGGAAGACATGTAGTTATGTTTCAATAATAATGGAGCTAAAATAAGAATAAAGACAAAGGAAACATAGACACATGCAAGAATCCTGAAATTGTTCAGGAGATGGAATGTTTGATAAAGTACCTAGTGTAGTGTATAACAAACTTGTAAAAGAAGGCCAGTGGAGATATGTTTATAACAAATAAGATGGAATAAACATGGGCCAAAAATCTTCATCAATTTTCAGTGATATGAAAATAAACACCCAGGAAAATGCTGCATTTTTTTGGATTCTCCCTCCATATTTATATCCAAAAAGTTAATTGTTCATATGATCTAGTAATTTTTCATAACGTTCTTCAACTGATTGAATCAGCAACTGAAAAGAATATGATTCATACCCAGTAAACATTTTTTTGTTTCTGAAATGTTTCAGAAACGTAGTATTGATGCATGAAACATTGCATTCAAAGTTGCCTACATGTTCCAGAAACATTCCAGAAACTAGAGATGTCCGCCCTCAGGAATGTTTCATGGTAATGTTCCTAAATAATGTGTCGAATACGCAAATTGAAACATTTTGGAAACATTTCTACCATGATGATATCCTGTAGGAATGTTCCATGCAATATTTCATAAATATTTCTTTCGTTATATTACATGAAATGTTTCAGAAATATTCGTGAAACCAAAGATATTTGCCTTCAAAACTGTTTCATAAATGATGTTTCGGATACAAATGCTTGAAACATTCTGGAAACATTCCCAATATGATTAGATCTTTAGGAATGTTTCTTGGTACATTCCATGAATATTTTTGAAACGATAAATTTTCGCAACCAGAGATGTTTCATAAATAATGTTTCAAATACATATATATAGAAACATCCTGGGAACATTCATTGTAGAACTTTCGGGAATGTTTCATGAAACATTTCATGAATGTTTTTCATTCAACAATATTACTGTTTATGAAACATTTCCATTGAATGTTTCAGAATGAGAAATACCTACCAATATCGCTGGAATATATTCATATTGCTGGTGAAATAAAAGATAATAGACATAAAAAAATGGATTATACTTATTGCTTATATAATGATATATGAAAGAAGCAGTTGAAAAAGTATCATCAGATATTTCACATAATCACGACGTATTAGGTATGTACATATATATCAAGTAATTTAACATCGTTATTCACATGTTGAGTGCTTCAATATTTTTCTTCGGTCACATCGCAATTGAAAGCATTATTCTTGTGCAGCTTCTAAGTCATGATGAAATTTTCACACTCCATCCTAGAACAAAAAGTATCATTATGATATCAAATAATATTTGATATTTCATCTGAAATTATGGTTTTTCTATATTTATACGTACCTCGGCCTTGTCCATGGAGCCGTTGAATACATTTCAAAGTCCAGCCACACCAGGGGATAATGAAAAAAATGGAGTCGTTTGTGTTGTTTGTTTGGTTGCGAGTTTTGATGTTACTTCACATGGCCTGAATCACCTATAAGAGGTCTACCGGTACGATTAAATAGTAAACACTGGAAAATGTGTTTGACTTGAGTGAAATAATCATATTTTATCACTATTATAAGATATTAGATGTCTTTTGCTTTGCTTGGCTTGAGACAACAGTCGGAAAGCGAAAACTGCGAAGCCTTTCACCAAGGAGAAGGAAACTGAATGCGCGTGCGCGAACGCTTAGAGCCGAAGACGAGAACCCGCGATCGATTACCGAAGTCACGAAAGCGGCGGCTGTAGAGGGGAAATGCTGAATTGCATCATAATATGATAAATTGCTTGGTCAAAATAGACCATGTAATAGTTGTGAAATAATCTGATTAATTTATTAAAACTCGGGTTATCTTGAAATATTCTTATATTAACCAATTCAAGTTGCATGTCTTGGAATATTGTAGTAGGTAAGTAATTCCTAATAAATGTGTCAAGATGTCAATAATTTGAGGAGCCTTGGAATTTTTCGAACATATTCCTAAAGCATTGGAACATTCCTGAATCAGTATTGAATGATATGTTTCAATTGAAGTGATTTTGAAACGTTTCATTAATTAATCATTCAAGTAATTTTCAAATGTTTCGGAGTATATCAATTAAAGTTGTCTTGAAATGTTTCAGAAATGTTGCAATGATATTGAAATATCCCTGGAATGTTCCTGATGAATGTTTCCATTATTCAGAATGAGAGTAATATCGAAATGTTCCAACCATTTGAAACTCAGGTGATTCCTTAATCAACCAATTTCAGTTGTCTTTTGATATTGCAGTAATTCGCAATAAGAGTATACATTTGGAATGTTTCAAAATTGCTATAGTTTGATGAACCTTGAAATGTTCCAAACATATTCCGAACGCATTGGAACATTCCTGAATAAGTAGAAAATGATATGTTTCAATTATTCACAATTGAAGAAATTTTGAAACGTTTCATTTATTAATTATCCAAGAAATTTCGAAATGTTTCGGAATATATCAGTTGAAGTTGTCTTGAAATGTTTCAGAAATGGTACAAAGATTTTGAAATATTCCTGGAATGTTCCTGAAAAATGTTTCCATCATTCAGAATGAGAGTCATATCGAAATGTTCCAATCATTTAAAATTCAGGTGATTTTGAAATGTTCTTCAATCAAGCAATTCAAGTTGTCTTGACACATTGAAGTAATTCGCAATGAGAGTATATTTGAGATGTTTCAAAATCTCAATAGTTTGAGGTACCTTGAAACGTTTCATACATATTTCGAACGCATTGAAACATTCCTGAATAAGTAGTAAATGATATGTTTCAATTATTCACTACCAATTTTTTTTTAAATGATTCATTCATTCACTTCTCAAGTAATTTCGAAATGTTTTGGAATATATCAATTATAGTTGTTTTGAAATATTTCAGGAATATTACAGTGATTTCGCAACATCCCTGGAATGTTCCTGAAAAATGTTTCCATCTATCAGAATGAGAGTCATATTGAAATGTTCCAATCATTTAAAATTCAGGTGATTCTGAAATGTTCCTCAATCAAGCAATTCAAGTTGCCTTGAAACATTGAAGTAATTCGCAATGAGAGTATATTTGAAATGTTTCAAAATCTCAATAGTTTGAGGTACCTTGAAACGTTTCATACATATTTCGAACGCATTGAAACATTCCTGAATAAGTAGTAAATGATATGTTTCAATTATTCACTATCAAAGTTATTTCGAAATGTTTCATTCATTCACTTCTCAAGTGATTTCGAAATGTTTCGGAATATATCAATTACAGTTTTTTTGAAATATTTCAGGAATATTACAGTGATTTTGCAGTATCCCTGGAATGTTCCTGAAAAATGTTTCCATCATTCAGAATGAGAGACATATTGAAATGTTCCAATCATTTAAAATTCAGGTGATTTTGAAATATTCCTCAATCAAGCCATTCAAGTTGTCTTGAAACATTGAAGTAATTCGAAATGAGAGTATATTTGAAATGTTTCAAAATATCAATAGTTTGAGGTACCTTGAAACGGTTCAAACATATTTCGAACGCTTTGAAACATTCCTGAATAGGTAGTAAATGATATGTTTCAATTATTCACAATCAAAGTTATCTTGGAATGTTTCATTCATTCACTTCACAGGTAATTTCGAAATGTTCCGGAATATATCAATTATAGTTGTTTTGAAATATTACAGGAATGTTACAGTGATTTTGCAATATCTCTGGAATGTTCCTGGAAAATGTTTCAATCATTAACATTTTAGGTAATCTTGAAATATTTCATGAATGTCTCATGTTTACTGGGTATTATGTTTCTTTTTTACTTTCTCACATTTCATAGGAACAGAGTACCTTCTCCTGTTCTAGTGAATTCAGGCAGAGAACACAATAATATTTCAAATGTTTATTCATCTATAAAATGTAAAACCATAACTCCATGATTTATGACATTATGAGTTATGTTATGAGTCGAACCACGTCGAACTTTTGAATTGAAGGGAGGAAGGTGAAGCGCACATAAAGATATAAGGGGGGTGGGGATCAGATGTGATAACAAGGGGAAAGAGCAAAATATATTCCGTCTCCCAATTGGTCACATGAATCACATGATATCGTAAACACGAACGTTGCACGCATGTGCGAGCTCATAGAAATTATACAAATACACTTGGCAACACAGCAGACCCAGAAAAAATTATCACATTTTTATATGCAGCACAGAAGGGACATGGGAGATATTTTTTTAAAATTATTTTTCACATTTTCATAACAGCACTGGAGGGACATGAAGAAATATAATTTTGTTTTTATCTCATTATAATGAGATAGCTAACTCATTATATTGAGATAAAAAAATATCTCCCTCATTTTTATGCTAAGAAAATGTAGGAGATATTTTTTTAAAAAATATCTCACCATGGCCCTTCAGAGCTTTCGTACTTTTATATTTCTTCAGAAATGTGATTTTTATGATCACAATAATGTATGTTAACCGAGATATAAACAGTATGGTATTTTTTTATTTCTACTCCATTATCACCAGACCCCAGAGGAACAATCTTTGTTTGTTGGCTCCTACATTTTATTACGAAGGCGCTGAAGGGCCACCTATACTTTTTTTTTGAATCCCGACTTTAAAGTCGGGGGTCCGAGATTAAAGTCGGGGGTCCGAGATTAAAGTCGGGGGTCCGAGATTAAAGTCGGGAGTCCAAAACTGAAGTTAGGAGCTAGATTATATTCGTTAAATATGTGGACAGAAATAAATAATTTCCATTGTTACTCATCAGTTTGTCCGAGTCCGAAGTCCGAAACGGGTGTTCTCAGACCCATTCTATCATATATCATTGAATTCGTCTTTCTTAGCTCTATCCAAGAATGAAATTAAATACATTCAAAAATTCCGAGAAAATGATCGGTTTGCAAAATACGTCATCACTTTTGTTTAATTCGAATATCCTTGATATTGACAAAATATCAATATAACATATATAATTAGTTAATTCATAATGAAAACTGCGCATTGAAAACTTGATTCTCAACGTTTTCATAAGGCTTTGAAATTTGGCTATTTATTGAAGAAGATTATGAAAATAGTCCGGAAGGGACCATTGAACTCATCTTTCTGAGCTCTACCCAAGGACGGAATGACATTCAGGGTAGTTCATTTGTGAAAATATATGTTTTGAATTGTAATCTTTTTGCACCCTTTGAACAAACAAATGAGATTCTTAGCTATTAAGTGGAATATAAACAATATCACCCTATACGTACGATGATGATCGTACAGGTGTGATCCATTATTTGACATTCAGTGTACATCCAAAAAGGAGGATTTTGACTGATCCTTATGTGATGATTATCCAATGGATGTAAAATTATTGTTTGTTCATGAATGTACAAGGTGTTTCTCGAGTACATGTAGAAAATTCAGGAGCATGTTGCTGACGTCAAACTGATGAGTAACAATGGAAATTATTAATTTCTGTCCACATATTTAACGAATATAATCTACCTCCTAACTTCAGTTTCGGACCCCCGACTTTAATCTCGGACCCCCGACTTTAAAGTCGGACCCCCGACTTTAATCTCGGACCCCCGACTTTAAAGTCGGGATTCAAAAAAAAAGTATAGGTGGCCCTTCAGCGCCTTCGTATTTTATCGTATCGTGTAAGCCATAATAGATATTTGACAGTGATTTCCAATTAATCAGACAAAAATCGTTTCTCTAGTCTAAAGATGAAGAAGTGAAAATGGAAGATATCACCCTGTATATACAGGGTGTTCCTTAAAGACATGCTAATTTTTAAGGGGGTAATTTTTTTACTCATTTCAAGAAGAAAACTTCATATGAACGTCGTATGTCCTAAATGTCTTAACTTCTGAGATACAGGGTGATGAAGTTCTGAAAAATATTCAGTTTTTTGATGATAACTGAGACAATATTGTATACATCTGCATGAAATTTGGTACACATATTTTATGCATCAAGGTGCATTTTCTGATGTGCAACAAATTTCATTTTCTTCACTAGTGGCACCATACGGGAAAATGTTTGTTTATATTTTACTCAAAAGTGAGCAACGACAAGAAAATTTTCAAATTTTATACCATGCTATACAGGGTGGGTCACGGTCGATGGCACCTTAGACGTTTACGGAGAACGGGACATAAGATCATTCTGAAAATTTGGTTACTCAAGTAATTGCTTTTGTTCTATCGATCTAAAATATTTTCAGCCCTGCGGCGTTGCCGCTTCTATCGAAAAGTAGCAACAACTTTGTTATTTTAAATGGAACACCCTGTATTTTATCGCATTTTCAGATTCTCTCTGAAGAGCTGATTTCATCGATGTATCACACTTGGGGTCTAGCGGAAATGATTACAGAGATATAGGGTGTGAAAAATCGACATTTTTCAACTTTAGGAATTTTTTTTGTCGAAACTATTCATTATTGGTCAAAACGGCTCACATGTCCCTATTCCAACTTTTGATCAACTATCTACTGACATTTAATTGAAACAAATTCAGGGTAGTGCAGAATTCAGATTCTTGATCACCCGGTATATTTCCCAATTAAATATCAGTAGATAGTTAATCAAAAGTTGAGATAGGGACATGTAAGCCGTTTTGACCAATAATGAATAGTTTCGACAAAAAAAAATCCATGAGTTGAAAAATGTCGATTTTTCACACCCTATATCTCTGTAATTATTTCCGCTAGACCCCAAGTGTGATGCATCGATGATATCAGCTCTTCAGGGAGAATCTGAAGATGCAATAAAATACAGGGTGTTCCATTCAAAATAACAAAGTTGTTGCTACTTTTCGATAGAAGCGGCAACGCCGCAGAGCTGAAAATATTTTAGATCGATAGATCAAGAGCAATTACTTGAGTAACCAAATTTTCAGAATGATCTTATGTCCCGTTCTCCGTAAACGTCTAAGGTGCCATCGACCGTGACCCACCCTGTATAAAAGGCTATTCAATCATGTACAAAAAAGATCCTCTTGTTGATACTCGATAGAACGCTTCGTTTTCGAGGAAACACGGAAAAACGAAAAATGGGAGCATCCCACGAGCCCAATTCCCACGATGCCCAATTCCCACGATGCCCAATTCCTACGATGCCCACCTTCATGTCGACGATTACGAAAATTGCCGAAGAGCGCAACGTTGCCAGGTCAAGAGAAAAATTCAGAAAACACAAGAAGCCCACCATGCCCACTTCTCATATATTCCCACGATGCCCAATTCCCACCATGCCCACTTTTCATTCATTCCCACGATGCCCAATTCCCACCATGCACACCTTCTGCAGATACCCACCATGCCCAACTTCTTCAGATTCCCACCACGCCCACCTCCTTCAGATCCCCACCATGCCCACTTTTCATACATTCCCACGATGCCCAAATCCCACCATGACCACCTTCTTTAAATTCTCACCATGCCCACTTTTCATACATTCCCACGATGCCCAAATCTCACCATGCCCACCTTCTTTTGATTCCCACCATGCCCACTTTTCATAAATTCCCACGATGCCCAATTCCCACCATGCCCACCTTCTTTAGATTCTCACCATGCCCATCTTTCAGGCATTCCCACTATGCCCAATTCACACGATGCCCGATTCCCACCATGCCCACCTAGATCATGGTGAGAATCCAAAGAAGGTGGGCATGGTGGGAATTGGGCATCGTGGGAATGCATGAACAGTGGGCATAGTGGGAATCTGAACAAGGTAGGCATGGTGGGAATTGGGCATCGTGTGAATGTATGAAAAGTGGGCATAGTGGGAATCTTGTGTTTTCTGAATTTTTCTCTTGACCTGGCAACGTTGCGCTCTTCGGCAATCTTCGTAATCGTCGACATGAAGATGGGCATCGTAGGAATTGGGCATCGTGGGAATTGGGCATCGTGGGAATTGGGCATCGCGCTACGCACCCTACTAAATAACCACAGTATGTAACATTTCGAAATTTGTATACCGATTCAGTCACATAGCAGACTGAATTTTGCCATCACGAAAAGCTATACAGGGTGGACGAAAAAATAATCTATGCATATTTCCAACATTGGCACCCTGTATCTCAAAAGTTAGGACGTTTACAACACACGTTCATAATATGAAGTTTTGTTCTTGAAATGGGTCGAAGAATCGGCCCCTTGAATATTAGCATATTATTAAGGAACACCCTGTATATCAGGGTGAGTCATTGAAATGGGAAAGTGAGATAACGGCTTCGCTGTCTGAGATAGATGAATAATAGTTATTTGTTTAACTAGGCAGCAAAGTAGTAGATTGACTGCCGAGGCTGTCAATCTACTTTGCTGCCAAGTTGAACATATGATTTTTTCTCTGATTGTTTATAATGATATAGGACGATATGGTATTTGCAAATTATTACAATTCCCACAATTAATTTTCACAATCAGCAAAGTAACCACTTTGCTGTCTAGGCAGCAAAGTACTCACTTTGCTGCCTAGGCAGGAAAAGTTATACTTTGCTGATTGATATGTGTCAGCAAAATTAATATTTGCTGACAATCGGAGAAAAAAATGTTTCTCTCCAAATGACATTAGAGCTAGTTTTTCAATGACACTTGAGAGGCAGAAAAGTTTGTTGCTATACGACGTTCCAAGTAATTTGAATCAAATTGGCAATCAAAATTGACAATGACTTTGGGTGACCAAAAAATGATGGATTATTTGGACTTTTCGTGAAATTGAAAAGAGTTTGGAGAAAAAATGATATGTTTCACATGGCAGAAAAGAAGAGGTAATGCCTTGACTGGCTCACTATATAGCCTCGGCTACGCCTAGGCTATGAAACGCCAGCCGCGGCATCAAATCTTGTACTTTTCTGCCTAGTAAAACAAATAACTATTGTGCTGGGCTAGGCCTAGGCTCATGAGCAGCATATTACTAAATTACTTTGCGTATACAGGGTGACTCAAATATGAGTGGAGTATCAAAGTTATACTTTTTATCATAGGACACCCTGTATTTTATTGCATTATCGGATTTTCCTCTGTGTGCTGATTCCATCAATGCATCACACTCGGGATCTAGCGGGAATGATGACAGAGATATAGGGTGTTCAAAATCGAGATTTTTCAACTTTAGGATTGTTTTGTGTCGAAACTATAAATTATTGGTCAGAACGGCTCACATGTCCCAGTGTTAATTTTTTATTCACTATCTTCTGATATTCAGTTCAGACGAATACAGGGTGGTTCAAAATTCAGAATTATGAACCACCCTGTATTCGTCTCAAGACACGGTATAAACGTGGCCATTCACGAAATCGACTATAATTTGATATCTTCATTTTTGGATGATTCAGATTTCTGATGTAATGATATCGAGAAAGCAGAACAAAATGAACTATTCTCGAATTCATCATCCGAGTCCCTTACTGTCCTCTTTGACGAAAACAAATAGTGGTAATATTACTTGAAGCCTATAAATTGTTGCGGTAGAATATAAAATGAAGTAGGTAAATGTATGAATAATTGAAACATTTTTGTTCTGTGGTTTTTCTTATCATATTCATACCAAAGGAAATTACTGAATATTATCTTCAACTGATTAACATATGCAAATTCAAAATTTTTCTTTTGATTTAATTCACACATAAATACGATAGAACGGTTCAGTTGCATTGAAAGCAATCCAAAGCATCTAGATTCGTTCATCTAGCATAATTGACAACACTAGTGACACTTGCGTCAAATTATCTATTGAGTTCCAAAATGCTGAATGCAAACTATCGTTCTACAGTGGTGAAAAAATCAACGTTTTAGTTTACTAAGATAACAACGAGAAAAATAATCAGATTCAGAATTCAACTGCGATGATGGAAAGCAAATTTCATATA
Organism: Phaedon cochleariae; assembly: GCA_918026855.4. Lineage (NCBI taxonomy): Eukaryota > Metazoa > Arthropoda > Insecta > Coleoptera > Chrysomelidae > Phaedon > Phaedon cochleariae. Next base: position 28,857,626 of record OU896718.1, on the reverse strand, counting down.
TATATTGCGTGAAAATTACGTGAAAATAGTTTCAACCTCGATGTCGTTCAAAGTTGTTGAGTACGGAAAGCATGGATACTTTCGGATAGTTCATATATAAGGGTACGTTTGTATAGTTTCCAGTTTTCATTTTGTATCATAGAAATTAATTTCAGGTACAGTCTTTTCTAACTCAGTTTGAGTGCCTCCAGAAGAAAATTCCCGCCACGTGTAGTCAGTGCGTTTTTTTAAACTTGGGACAAACGTCAGGGTGCGGCGTATGTTTTTCAATGAAGCTGCTCCAATTGACTCTGGAAATACTATATCAGTTCATGTTTTCAGTCTCAATTGATCTGTTCCTCCAGACAAGATAGGATTTATTACTTTATGAACTCTTAGATGTTTCCGTACTCAACAATTTTTCTCAAAGATGCTGCCATGAATTTACCATCTGCCGTTGAATTTGGAATCGCTCGAGCTTTGAATGAAAATATCTCGGAAAATAAGTACCATAATTTCGAAATGATCGCCTCATAAAAATTCGTTTGGTTTTATTTTCAGAGGACACCCACAGTTGTTCCTGCTCACCCTTTCGATCCTAGAGCAGATGCCGAGATCCTCAGGAAGGCCATGAAAGGTTTCGGAACTGATGAGAAAGCCATCATCAATATTCTTGCCAGAAGGACCAATGAACAGAGATTGCATATTGCCGTACAGTTCAAAACCCTATATGGAAAGGTAGGTTCCAAAACCATATGAATTTTGATTTATTTTCATCTTTCGGGGCGCATGAATGAGAATCCTTGGTATGAACAGGGAGCATCATCATCAGGGAGTATAGAGAGCTAACGTGTAGGTATTAGATTTTTTCTGAACTTTCAGCGGTTATAAGTTCTTGCAAATACTTCCTTTGGCAAAGCATTCCAAAGCTTTTCCATTTTATAGACAGACGAGTTCTGGTAGAGAGTTGTTCGGAATATCCCGAGGTTGACGGCGGAGGGATGTGCTGACTAGGCTTGTCGAGTTCGTCTGGTTGGTATTTCTAGTGATGAGTAGTGATGGAATGATGTTGAAGAACATTGCTCGTCAAAGTATATTCAGAAGACTGAATGGTGTTCCAATGAGTAATTAGTGAGTGTGGCATCACCAACCCGGAGAATATCTCGTCGATGAATTTAACAGCATCAGCGTATGTTTATGTGGGACCAGTGCTCTGTAGATCTTGAAAATTAGTGGAGGACCTGATGTCAGGAAAAAACGGGCGATCTGCACAAGTTTCGAATATCACTCATATCCCAGACAGCACAGAATATTCTATGAATGTTCTCACAACGTCTTCAGAGTATTCCGAAAAACGTTCATAGAATATGATGAGGATGTTATATGAATGTTCATAGAATGTTTTACGAGAATATTCCATTATGTTATACGAATGTTATTCAGCAATGACCATAGAATCTGTTGTTCGAATATTCTAGGCATGTTTTCCAGGTACGCAGGTACCTATGTACATATAATATATTATATTATCTAGGAACTCAGAGAAACAGAAGTTTTTTTGTTTCCTATAAACATTTGCATACCCTAACATGCTTCGTGTTCGAGATTCAGGGAGTCAAAGTTATCAGAAAAAATCAATTTTTCATTGATTATTCAAAATCCTTCTCGCTGATTTTGATCAAACCTAGCAATGAAGTTTAGTGAATTCAAATTTACTCGGAATATTGAATGTACAATTCTGAACCCTCAAATATTCACCATGCGCTTCAAAACACCCTTTATACTGAGAATATTCCTAGATAATTCTGAGGATGTTCTTCATATTCTTAGAATGTCCTGAGAATGTTCTGAAAAATACTATGAGAATGAAAACGTTATTGGAACGTGAGTTGTTGGTCCATTCGCATGTTCTTAGAATATTCTCAGAACTTTCAGTGCACCTTCAGAGAACGTTCTGAGAATATTCGAAGTAACCACGAGAATATTTTGAGAACATTTCAGAATCACTGTTTGCTGTCTGGGATGCGAGAACAACTCCTTCTATTAAGAAGTTCAAGTTTCTGCCACCGTAAATCAGTTTTTATTGTGTGAATAAACAATCATGAATATTGCAAAATAGCGAATCTATTCTCGATCAAGTCGCGATCGAATTCGACTTAGGAAATCGTCGGTTTTTTGGCGAAATGGGATGAGATGAGATGAACATAAAAATGTAACTATGATTGTTCGAGATGGTATTTTAGGAGCTTTAGATCTACAAATAAATTTGGATCATTTTTATTTACCTTAAAAAAAATTATTGAGCTATATTTAGATTGAACAAAAGGTTGGTTCGTCTTGATACAAAGATTGACACCCCAAATAAATGTAGATAATTTTTCTCTACGTGAGAAGAAATTATTGAGCTATTCAGATTGAACAAAGGGTTGGTTCGTCTTGATACAATGATTGACACCCCAATTAGTTGATAGGTCAAAGTATGGAGGGAACTACTACATAATCTAAAATATGTTGTGCATCAAGGTTTTATGCGTTAGCTTTCGTCATTTTATGAACTACTAGTCGATAAAGATTAAGCCACCTCCGAGGCCACCTCTGTCATAATCAACCCGAATCCACTGTTCTGATTCGAGATTCGAAGGAAATGGCATTCTAGCAGGACGTATTTATCAATAACGATATTATTATGCTGTCATGGTCACGGCTACTGGATTTTCATTAGAATCTAAAAGAATTGCTCTCATAGTATGACAATAGGTCCGTATTTCAGTTTCACATAATTATAATGATTGAAATATATCGTGGCTGAAGCCTCTAAATATAATCTTTATTGAAGCCAGACAATGTCTGCTATTTCCAGATAAAATTTGACATCTGGCAACTATGAGTCGTGACGACATCAGTAGTTGTGAGTTGTGAGTGACATATTTTAATAGTTTGAATAAGGCTGTAACTATATTTTTGTTTTCGACACCTTCAAACTATTCATACAAAACTAATCGATTAGGTAAAGCATTAGTGTGAAAACCATGCCGATTGTCAAGAAATCTCTATAATTGTCAGGAAAAACCATGGAAATTGTGGATGAGTCAGTTTCATCATTATTTTCATATCGACATTACATAGGGTTTATAAATCATTGCCTAGCTCACTTTTATGGTTTTGATAAGAATCCTATTGCATCGATATCTTGGATTAAAAAAATATTGATTATGAGAATAAGCCCCAAATTTCTGATATGAAGCATAAAAGAATGAAATTTGTTTGATTATTATTGAAAGCAGACTTGCTCAACTTGTTGGGAAATAGGCTGATTCATTCATGATGAGTTTTTGTTGTATTAGAAGGGGTCGATTTTTCATAAAATCAGATCACAGGAAAACTTACTTTAAAATATTATTTATTTTGCTGTTACCATAACCTAATTTGAGGAACTTCGACTTAATTCTAAGTGGGTACTTGATAATGATTTCAATAATGATAATTATGACAATAATGGAAATAATATAAAGTGCTCAAAGAATTAAGTGGAACATGCACTCGAATTTTCGACGTTTTTTAAAATGCGATAACTTTTTTGCAAATCAATCGATTTCCAATCAGAATGCAGTGTTCAAAAGATGGGTTCATTCTGTTTATGATTCATGGTTCGACACTTCTCGAAGTTTTCCGATCATGACATATACGGAGTGGTCAAAAAGAGTGTTACATAAGCGAAAAAGTTCAAGAGCTCTCGTAATCCCCAGGAATATTTCCATTCTTCTGCAAATCAGTTGTTGTCACGAGCTTGGCAGATCTTTCATGATAGGATGGTATATTGAATGATGAAATGATTGAAGGCGGATTCATACAACATTCATTATAATTACATTTCCACTACATTATTATTACATTTTCACTAGCCGCGAGGTACCCATTTATGCAACTTATGGTTCATAATGAACTAATTATTCGAGGTTATGTGATTTAGTTGGATTTCCCAAATTTTTACAGGATATTTAAGAACATGGATTTATTATGAATATAATATCTGAGGTGAATCACAAATAGTTTTGTGGAAAAAGTGATCATTCAATGATCTAAACTTGCAAATCAGTCGTTTTCACTAGAACTATAATGATAATGAATAGTTAAAAGTTGGTCAACTTCTTAGTACACTAATGTGATGAAAATGTAATGAAAATGTGTTGATGTGTTCCATGAACGCATTCTATGGAAAAGGAGTTTTCAACATTCTTGATTTATAATGTAATGAGAATGTAATTATAATGACTTTTGCATGAATCGGCCTTGAAATGTTATCACTTGCTTAGAATCGTCTCTTCACGGGCACTTTTCCCAAGTGATGGAGGAAACTTGCACTATAGAGATTTCTCAATTTCATACCAACGTAGGAATATCTGGATATCACTTTTTCTGCAATATTTCATGTGAAGTACTGAATTGCCTCAAGAAAATCATGAAATTGTTTCAAGATGTTGACTGGAGCAATATCCATCTGAATGAAGGATTCATGATTCCAAAAGCACATTATTGTAGCAGCATCAATATGGGCAGATGATTTCACAAAATCTCACAAATTATTCGAAAAACGTTCATTTTTTTATTTGTCGAAAGTTCTGCCATTAAAACTGTTTTAATCTTCTCCTGAAGATGCTAACATAGTTAGTGAAGCACGTGTCGAGGCGTTAAAAAAATCGGTTTGGTTAGTGGTGAAACAGTGTAGTGTATTATCGTGCCAAAGGTTCCAGTCTTCGATATATACATATATATGTTGTGTCAATCAACAAACTAATTTGAATTCCAACCTAGACCCTCCAAGTTTTCATTGAAATAGTAATTTTAATAGAAATTCCCAATTTTTTCCATGTATTCTCTTCCTGAACGGGGGTGCATTCAATGACCCTCGCATCCTACTGCCGGCGCTCATGGTTATATCTTTCCTTGAATAAGTTTCTTTTTATAGGACTTGATCAAAGATCTCAAGAGCGAGTTGTCTGGCAATTTCGAGAACTTGGTGGTGGCTTTGATGACTCCTATGCCCGAATTCTATGCCAAAGAACTTCATGATGCTATGAGTGGAGCTGGTACGGATGAAGATGTCCTCATAGAAGTACTCTGCACCATGACGAACCAGGAAATCATGGTCATTCGACAGGCCTATCACTCATGTAAGTGTTTCTTTGTAAAATATTCATCATTGAATGGAGTTTGACTACCTTCAGGATGAGTTTGATGCGATTGCTGTAACGATATTTGAGGAAGAAAATCACTTCTTCATGACTTGCAACGTTTGTTTTTCATCAAGTAATTCTCAGAATGAAATACAATAGTAAATTGATCAGGCTTCAAAATAATCTGTTCATGATGAACAAAAACAGAATCAACCTTGATAATAACTTGTGTTACAAAATCTATCAGAGTGAAGCATGTGTTGTAGCTGAACATTACTTATGTTTGAAAAGAGCTTATATCCTTCTGTCACAAACATCAAATTATAAATCGACATGTAAACACCAGTAAGATAAGACGAACAATGGATAAATTCTGTAACATTTGCACAAAAACGATAGATACACAACACACTCACTACAATGTTTATTTGCTCATCAGTATCAACGCCAACGCCACCTGATGAATTCAACTGAACTGATAAGATAAGGAAAGGTATATAGGTACAGACTAGATCAATAGTGGTGCTCTGGTTTGTATGTCTTCTCATTAGAAAAATTTGATGTCTTGATAATTGATATTTGATTTTTGAAACGATATCAGAGTAGGTCTTTCAATATCATTAACAATTCGGTAAACTACTCGAGCCAACAATCGAAATCCATTGACTCGAATATCACGCTGATCATTCCACTCTAAGAACAGCTAGACTTTTTGATGTTTTTGTTTTTGTATCTCGTGTATGCTGTATTTTCGATTTTGTATTTCGCTTCCTCGTTAGTAGTTAAGGCCCGTATTTATAGTCGCTCCTTAAGGTGACCTCGTCCATTGAGGCATCCTTAAGGGCCAGTTTCCTAATTTTAGTCGTAATATGTGCTCGAAGAAATCCTCAAGGAAATGTCAATCTCAAGGAAGGCGAAGAGGTACCTTGAGCATTTAGCGAATATTCCTTGATCCAATAACTAGTATTTTTTCAATTTATGTTATGTATATGTACAGTTGTCTTCAGAGATCATGTCGCGGTTGGATGGAGTCAGCGTCATATTATGCAGGAGTTATTAAGAATGCTATCATCGTCATAAACACAAATATGGATCTGAATTTCACGAGTTTGGATAGTGCTTGATCTGGAACGCTTTTGTGGATTTTATGAATGGAATGATGAATGTAGTAATCAAATAATGAACGTTCAAGTCTTGAAATTTGTAAAGGATTCGAGTATATCAATTCCCAGAAGAAGCTGATAGATAGAGTTTCAAGTTAAGTTGGGAAGTAAATCTTTTTTATTTCAAATAATAGATAGACCGTATCCTATCTCAGTGATACATTATGAATTCACGAGGGCTATCACCTGTCAAGCGTTGTCGGTCGAATTTCGCAACATCCTGTATATACTACAAATAAAGGGAAATCAGTATATTTACAATTATAAACCTATAGGTATCATCTTGATAATTCGTTCAGGAAATTGAAATACATAGGTACATTTTCAATGAACAAGTACACAAAATCACAGATTCATTCAAGTATTCAATCGAATTGATTATTCTTTCTCTTCATGGAATATAATTTCATAGCAGCTTGAAATAATTCGTTTTTGATAAAGTACCTAATAATATGTATATACCTATATATCAATTTTTTTATGTTCATAATTATATCTGAGAATATTCCTTTTTAACTCGTTTTATTGATACCTACATAAAAGATAGCAGAACACCGTATTATCAGATCTCCCAGTGCTTCACAGAATGATATGTCTTCTGTTAATATATAGGTAGATAGATATCTTATATTAGCTGATGCTGACCTGCTTATTGGTCAGTTTATTTCTTCGATTGCTGTATTATATTATAGCTATTTCAAAAATAACAACTTCTATCTGTAGATTGTTTTCCATTTTCGACCCAATACTGTTTCATTGTTGAAAACAGTTGAACCACGTTCATGTCTCTAGATTTTTTAGGTCTTTCATCTCCTTGTCTTTTCTCAATAAAGTGCGTCCCAAAATTAAGTAGAAAGATTTCAACCTGATTTTAGGAACGAAAAGAGTAAAAAAAATCATATTTATATGGATCCAGAAATCGCCCCCTGGGGGGCAAAGGAGAGCCACAAGTGATGGTTTTATTTTATTCTTCCATCGCTTGGAGCGCACGAAAGAGAATCTCTTTAATGTTCGAGAAAGATCGTGCCTACCTAGGAAATATATTTTCTAAACCCTTTGTGATGAAATACCCGAATTGCAATTCTTGGCCGTTTGACGAGTACTCAAAAATCGAATCGTAAGTAATCTCTCACCTAAAATATGCAATAATTCAATAACAGTTTGTTATTTGAGGAACAGGTGACATAATAATATACAGGGTGTCCCACGATGATGAAGACAGGAAATTTCTCGGAACTCGGAGTATAGTAGGGGTTGTGAATTTGAGCAATAATTGGTGCAGTTTATCTGAATATTTCTTCACCAAATGAGCTTTTCATTTTCTACCACTTGGCATCAGATTAAACATTTTAAATGGGACAACCTGTATACTCATCATGTATATATTCCTACCGATGAAACGACTCCAACAAACTATCACATTTGTAGTCTAAAGCGTTCAATTCAAAGACTACAGGAACTCAATATTGCTTTCCACGACAATTACGACGAACGTCTGAAACGATGAGCAATTGTCAAATTATTTGAGGGTCACCCTGTATATTTGGCCAGCACTATTTTGTTTTTGGTGATTGAAACAATAATCATCCATATTTCATGGAGAAACGTAGTCAAAAAACTTTAGGACAAAGGATATTTGAACTACCTGCGAAGTCCTTAAATTAATCGTATTAATCGACAAGTGGGATATTAGTTCATCGGTATGAATAAAGACATTATAAATATAAAGGTTGTCCCATTTGGAGTTTTATATCTGATATGTCACGTGTCCGAAAAGAAAAAGCTCGTTGATAAAAAAAATATAAGAGAAAGCTGCACGAATTGTTTCAATTCACAACTTCAAAACTACAATTATCTACTACTATCTAGTGTTCCGAGATATTAACTGTTTGATCGTCGTGGGACACCCTGTAACCAACTATAATTGAAATATTGAATATTGTGGGTGACAGATTACTTGCGATTCAATTCGAAATACAAGTGTTTGAAAAAATCGCTATAATTTAAAGACCAATACACCTAATAATAAATTCTGAAAAAACATATTCTTGAGCACAATTTGAACTATATATCCTCTGACATGATGGGCGTTATTTTACAATTCGCTGTTAGACTAAGAGGTGAAGTTCAATTTCTTGTAAAAACAACTTTAGATGAATCACTCGGTATATTATCTTTGGTCATGATTAAGTACAAATGTATTGCCCTAGAATATGGCCCAATATAATGTATAATCAAGACAAAAAAAAAATCACCCAGATCGCTTGTAGCGATCAGAAATTATTTACTATCAATTATTACTACAATTTTGTGTGAGTCATTTCAAGTTTCCATGAGTAGTTAGTAACACTTCTAATGAGTTCTTCCCTTAAAGTATTGTTTCTATAGTGTATAACAGAAATGTTAAGCGATATCGGTACCTACCTACCAAATAATTTGAATAGAAATTGGGAAATCTGCACATAGGTTCATTGGAGTCATCACGAGTCAAAATAAGTACCTCATAGAAGATAAACACAACGTATGAGGTTCTGAATATACCATAATCATTGGATCTAACCTCGGATCTAACAGTCTTTGGCCAACTAAGATCAACCCAGTAACACTACTAATGAGTTATCTCTTCAAAGTTCAAAGTGGAGTGTCAGTTTACTCAGAACCGTGTATTGTTTCTAGTGTATTACAGAAACCTGGAGAGCGACTTGAAAGGTGACACAGGCGGCACCTTCAAACGCCTCATGGTCTCTCTCTGTAACGCTTGCCGAGACGAAAGCATGTCCACCAATCAGCAAAAAGCTCTATCTGACGCGCAGGCGCTCTTGAGAGCCGGAGAGCTACGCTTCGGCACCGATGAATCCACCTTCAACATGATCCTTTGCCAGCGCAACTACGCGCAGCTGCAGCTGATCTTCAAGGAGTACGAACGTATCACTGGACACGATATCGAGAAGGCCATCAAGAATGAGTTTTCCGGGGATTGCGAGGAAGCTTTCTTGGCGGTCGTGCGGTCCATCAAGAATCAGTCGCTCTTTTTCGCGAAGAGGTTGAATAAGAGCATGAAAGGACTGGGAACGAATGATAGGCAGCTGATAAGGCTGGTGACGAGTAGATGCGAGATTGATATGGAGGATATTAAGAGAGAGTATCAAGCTAAATATGGGGAGTCTCTGGCTGATGCGATTAAGGTACGTGATCTGGAAGTTGATTCATTGAAAGTGTTCCCAAATTGACGTAAGGGTTGCTTAGTATGCATTCATATTTTTATTTTGTTCCAGGGGGATTGCTCAGGACATTACAAGAAGTGCTTGTTAGCCCTCATCGGAGAGAGCGCCTGATTCACGTAGTTTTTATCATATTTACATGATTTGTGTCATATAAAACCTGTTCGTTTCTTCAAAATATGTGTTTTTTGTATCGTATTTTTATATAAACTATTCCCTTCATAAAAGTTATCTACTTGTTAAGATGTTCCATTTCTGGAAATATTGTGATATAGTTAATCTCAATAAAGAGTTTTAGCTTCCATATTGAGTGACTTTTATTATTTTGCTGATTTCAATTGAAATGGTGAACTCTGGATAATTGATTACTACTACTACTGATGGCTTCGTGACTTTCCGGCATCAAATGACGGCATTTGCTTGTCAATTCTATTTGTTATAAATGATTCACTAGAAAAAAATCAGTAATTGGAATTATGTTCAGTATTAAAAGTTAAAAGATGCCTGAGATATTGGGAATCACCAAATCAATTTCCTTTGCCGAAGTTTGGCTATTTCAACAAGTGTATCGAGAGTTTAGTGATTTCATCGTTATCGTGGAGGTTTTCATAAGATTTAGGAGTAGCAAACGATTTTTGGAATGGCAAAACATTATAGATATACACTTTGGTGATCCACATTCATCAAGAGAGCAAATCAGGTGATTTGATACTTTTATCGATAACGAACATGTCAGCAATTTAGCAGACGATGAAATCAGAAACATATCTGAAATAGTGAAAATGGCGGCTGAAAATTCTCAATTTGCTCCAAAATGTCACTACGCTAGAAATTTCACTGTCTGAAACTAAAAAAAAATCTCAACCGATTGTCAGAGACACTTTGTTTGAAATATGTTCAGAGAAGAAGAATATAGGTTAGGTATATTGCAAAATATCAAAATTTACTTATCTTTGTTCGTTTCGGAAACGAATCTTCTTGAATTTTCAGAATGAAAATGAAATAAGAAAGATATTCTTTGCTAGTGAGAATAAGTGAGATCGAAACTGGTAGATTACTCCTCCGTTTTGTTTAGTTTGGATTATTCCTAGGATATATTTCTCTCTCTTGATGTGTGAATTGCCCGTGAAGTTCCACATTGGAATCAGAAATAGCTTAGTAAAACGGTAACGATAAAACATCCTCCCGTGGAAAAAAATCGAGTTATCGGTTTCTCTGCGGTTTTATATGTTTTTGGGGCTGCTGCATCTGAAGTTTGCGAACAACATTTCCTGGAGCATTCCGATATATTCGCAAAAAACAGCACATCCTCGCACTTTCTTCAAATAAAGGAAGGAATGCTCGAAGTCATTTCCACAAGTTTTAATGATGCTGTTACATAATCATAAGGGGCATGTTTTGATCTCATAGAATATCATCTCCAGCCTAATTGAAAGTTCTACGATACAAAAACAAAATAAAAGTTGAAGTGAAAGAATTACTGAATTTGTGCTTGACTTACTTGGAGTTGAAAAACATTTTTTGATGCTACACTGTTTCTTGAATTGTTGTCGATGCCCATAGTGAAGAATTCAAATACTTAATGAAAAAACGGGTTCTCAATAAATGAAGGGCCCCGTACCCTGAGAGCGCATACTATTATTTTCATTGAAAATTCCATATACCAGAATGGTATATAAAGGGTATAGCCAAAATGTTTGTTTTTGACAACTCAATAGATAGATAATAACTGAGATCCTCATGGTGGATCTCGAAAAACGGGCAGCCTGTATATCCTCCGATGATAGGTGACAGTAGAGATCCAAATAAAATTTGCTTATATGCTCATTAAGGCGCCGTCCTGCGTTCTGGCACTAAATGGTGTTGATTTTTTACGCCGTACGGCGTCTTGTCACGTACCTAGGAAAAAAAGGTTACGCCGTATTGTGTCGATGCCACCCCAAGTAACATTTTAAATGCCTGATAGCTTCGATGAGACTTTGAAGAGGTTATGTGAGCGCAAATGATAGGTCTTATTTGTTCTACCGTTTTATGAATGCCCTGGAAAAAACAAATTGGCCTTCATGTCCATATAATCCTATTAAATGGTGTTGAGATACTATTATAGAACTATCGGATGTAACAATTTGGCATTCAGCTCACTTCGGTTTTAAGAGAGCTCTGTGGAAGTCATTGAAATTCTTTATCGAAACTATTTACTCTTAACAACCCTCTTAAAACACTTGAGTTTCATTAGTGTCTCAAATTTGCCCAAGAGGTTTTGAACTAATCCTATGAAAATACCCCATAAAGCAAACATAAAACCAAATTTACGCTAGGCAAATTATATAGGATTTGACTGGGGCAATAATGAAACCTATATAATGTCATTATTCTAGCTATGTGAAAATGATTATTGAAACCTATAAGCCACAATGAATTCATCGAAGTCAATTATAAAATCATTAGGATTTTTGAATTTTTTATTAGAACTGTGTTAAACCCAAATTCCATAATATAAATGTTCGTATTTTTTTTGCCTATATTCAACGACTCACATAGAAATGAACTCACAAGAAAATTAATGGTGGTGTAGAATTAAAATAAATGGCAACTTTAAGCGAAAAAATTCAGAAAATTACTTGAGAATCAAAACTAAAGTCGTGAGAACAACAGTTAATCGGAATTCTCGAGCCCAAGCAATTCCAAACACTGCGTCTTTCAATTCATCCCTACCGAAACCACCAAATAGCCAGAATTCATCAGGACCTGATGTTCATGAAGTACCATCAACGAGAACGTAATGGAAAATACTTCTGATATATCTGAATGGAAACAAGGAAGCGAGGACGATGACAACAGCTTTGCACACATTATGTCAGATGGCTAGTTTCGCAAAAATTTAAGAGAATGGAGCATTCAACACAATATCAGGCAAGCTGCACTGGGTGTAGTTTGTCTATGTTTCCTACCCGGTTTCCTACTTAAAACCAATCACAAAATTCACAAACTGAACACTGTAAAAACAAAAGTAGGATTATGTTGATCATGTTGATGACGTTCTTCTACTTTTCGCCACACTGCCCAATGAGTACTAGCCGCAGGATATTCTTAAAGCTTCATAGTTTTATGAGGGCATTATCTTATATCCTTCTTGCATCAATCTTATCATTTTCGAAGATTTGCTGTCATAACCAGGAACAAATAGTCATAATATGGAATGGATTCGAATATGCAAAAAGTATACTTCAACAGGAGGAAATCGTCTCATGAAATGCCTTATCATTACCTAAAGGTTTCAAGTAAGCATTAGGAGAAAAATTGATTTTAAGTATATTTTGCGTCATATTTACTACAAACAGATGTCGACCATTGATGGAAATGAAAATTTCAAGCGGAATATAAAAAAGATTCATTGATACTGCCGTCGAAAATGTTGTTTTTCCACATTTTCCAAACGACTCATCCATATTCAGCAAACATTCATACAGTTTTGTCAACTTTTTTGAATAGTTATTCAACTTCACATCCAATTCTAACGGGTGAAAACACATTATTTCTAGGGCGCTGCTTTATTAGAAGCATATCTGGTATGTTTTTGTCAAGAAAGTTGTCATTGTTTTCATTTCACAGCCTCAATCTTCAGAAAAAAAATTTGATACAGTAGGTAATTATCATATCATACCGCCATGTTTACTCTATTTTATAACTATTTATTATTTTTACTACATGTTGACATGTTCGTATTATAATTTGTTCTGAAAAAAGACTCGATACACATCACGGACTTTTCTTAACAAACAACTGATAATAGGGTTTCAATTCTAGCCAATATGTGTTGTCGATTTGAAGCATATAGGTTTGAAATCGTGCCAAAAGTCTTTAAAGGAAGCAGTTTTGATAGGTTGTATTATTTTTTAGTTTTATAACAAGCTGTAAGAGAAGCTGTGACAGGTTCCATAAAGGTTGGCCCTTTATGCTTTGAGAAGGTTGTTTTATTGTTTCAATGATATTATTCAAAGTATAATAGTTTTGAAGAAGCATTTTAAAATTGGCTGTACCAACCTCCAGTAGCTAACAATGAAACTGATAATGTTATTTGGGACTGTAGGTGTAAAATTTGTTTGTCTTCTATTCTCTCATTTTCCCAGTGTACTTCCGGCCGCTGGAAGAAGACCTGCGCGGCGACACCTCGGGCACCTTCAAGCGCCTGATGGTGTCCCTGTGCACGGCCAACCGCGACGAGAGCATGCAGACGGACCCCGGCGCCGCGCAGAGGGACGCGCAGGCGCTGTTGGCCGCCGGCGAGCTGCGCCTCGGCACCGACGAGTCCGAGTTCAACGCCGTCCTGTGCTCGCGCAACTACGCGCAGCTGCAGCTGATCTTCCAGGAGTACGAGAGAATCGCAGGTGAGGACCATACCAAAGATCACCATATCACAGTTAAGAGAATACATATACAGTTCTCAACACACTAAATGGACCACTCATAATTTGACTATATTTCGAAGTCCTGTATTTTTTTTCAAAATTGAAAGATCTTCATGCCGTTTTCGACATCAGATGTGATGTTTCATCGGCTTCAAAGAGAGCCAGAACAATCTGGAAAAGTCCGCAGAACAAAACTTACCCAGGGTGTAAAATATGGTCTACCAGAACTCGAGAAATTTTTTTATGATCAAAAGTCACTTATATTTGTGATACACTGGGACCTCATCTCGGGACGTTTTCCTGATTTCTCCTTGATTGGCCATTGAAACAAAGATTAAATCGTTTCTTCGAAAGTCTTGCATTTCTTGAATTTTTTCTCTAGAGCTCTACTTGAGCTGACTATCGGGAAGAACTGTCCTCATGTTTTGTGCAGGACAATGAAAGACGATATAAGCACTATTGTGGAATATATAGGTTGATAGGATAATAGGACAAAATATCATTTCAGTAAAGATAATAAAAAATGGTGACTAAAACCATGGCCCATTCGATTCAGTATATTCAGAAACGGCCTTCTCGATATCCTTTATCTATATTGGACTATCAACTCGAGACGTTTTCGAAAATTCGCCTCTAATTGAAATACAAGATGACAATTTTCAATTCAAACTTGTTTCCTGATATCGATGATTCTTATCTGATTTCCAATATTTATTGCCCAGCTATAACGACATGTCCATTCAATATTTCTTCATATCTCTCACAAAAGAGTTAAGGGGGGGTTCCATTTTAAGAGGCGCACCCTGTACACATCAGGACATCCTGTGGATGACCATAGGATATCAGATTTCCACATTTTAGAACATACATGTGGAATCCATGATGGACATCCATTTGGTGTCCATTATGAATATCCATATGGTGTCCATATATTGGACATTTATACCAACCTTTACATATTCAAAAGACAGGTAAGGTTATTTTTTTATTATTTCAAACATAGTTCATAGGTGAATCCTAGAACCTATGAAATATTAGGTAAGCTGGAGAAAGTTGAAGGAAACACATTCAAATTGAAATGAGAAAATGATGGAATCAAAAATAATAGGTTAAAGCGTCAGTGAGCTTGCTGACTCCATATAGCTATATGTCTTAGAAGAAACTGTTTAATCACATATTCGAATTTTTTGAATTCCAGTATCTTGATGGAGCTGTGGAGAATATTATAAATAATGAGATTCAAAGAGTTTCTACAGCTAACAGCTAATCAATGTCGTGGGATTCTCAATGAATTAGCCGATCTTGTTCACCGAATTTACTCACATTTTGGTGTATTTCTAGCAAAACTGTTAAAATGTATGAGATAGGCATTGGCATGACACCAAGTTTGATGAAATGTTGATGGCAGTTATCTCTATAGCCTTAGTTAGCCAATATTCGTATAGTTTTCTTCTGACATCTGAAAACTGATATAGCCTTTGTTGAATTGCCCCAGAGTAAAATACCGTATGACAGTAAAGAATGAATTAACAAAAAATATGACATTCTCAAGATGCCGAGATCAGTTATACATTCCAATTGTCTTTTTACTCAATTATTACTGTATTATAATTGAGTAAAAAATATATTTTCAGATGAAGATGCATACATAATAATCTGAAAATATATATAGTACACCAAACAGAGGTCGAAAGGATAGGGGTGTAAGGAAGAAACTGAGAAAAAATGTCAGATAATTAATTTTTTTTTAGGTCATGATATTGAGGAGACCATCAAACGTGAATTCTCGGGCAACTCAGAATCTGGCTTCCTTGCAATCGTGAGGGCCATCAAAAATCAAGCGGCCTTTTTCGCCAAGGAGATCCATAGCAGCCTCAGCGGCGCTGGAACAGAAGACAGTCGATTGATCCGTTTGGTGGTCACCAGATGCGAAGTCGATATGGAGGATATCAAGAGAGCCTACGAATCGAAATATGGCGAGTCTCTGAAAGACGCATTCAAGGTTTGTATACAATTTTTTTAAAGAGTTTTCAACCTCATTCGCTTTCATGAATTTTTGAGCTTGAAATATATTGAATAGAGGCGAACATGTGAGAACTTCATTTTAGTGGTCCTCAGGTCCCTAAAAATGGTCCTGTTTGAGACGTAGTAAGGTGCGTCTGAGGCCCACCTTAGGGCTAAGTTTTCCTACGCTTGTATCTTGTTTCTGTTCGTTTTACAAGTTTGTCCCCATGCCAGTGAGGCGTATTAGTGACAATTTGTTCTTCAGAGACATTTTGCTTCTTCTTCCTATATGGGGGAATAATTCATGTTCAGCTACTCTGACTTTACTTACCGTTTGTGCACAGAAAATTTTTTTTGTTTGAAACTACAAAATTTTTGTAAATTCAACAAAATCTGAGTGTCATATATCCACGACAAAATATTTTGTCACCGCAACAAATATTTTTTGTCAGTTTTCAATTCAAAATTAATTTGATGTAACTCATTAATGATTCAAATTAACAGCAGGAATTGGTTGAATGAACAAAGACTATTTTGTTCCTATCATACAATATCGGCTCTCATGAACGATTCAGTTGATTGAAATGATTATATCATTTCATTCAAGTGACAAAATTTTCAGTTTTTCAGAGAGTGAATATGTTGAAATAACAATATATATAGGTATTCTTCGATCAAGCAAATTGTATTTTGAAATGACAAAATATTTTGCTGAATAATATTTAAAAAATCCAATCACTGAATTTTAGAACTAAGAGAAATTAGAGATCAATTTCCTCAGTTGATTCAAGACTAGCTTGTATAAGCGTCATAAGAAATCCTAGGACAGTCAAATATAACCATATATATGGATGTTTTAGGTAGGTATATATGTACACCCCAATCGAGGCAAGTGTAGGAAGGTTGGAAGAAACGCCACCTGGTGGCAAAAATGCAACTAGATAATCATTCAACAAAATATTTGTTTGATATTATGTTTTTATGGGTTCTGTTCAACAAAGTAATTTGTTTGAAATAACAACATATTTCTTGATAGTGATATGTTGAATCATTAAATTATAATGTTGTCATAATC
Organism: Phaedon cochleariae; assembly: GCA_918026855.4. NCBI lineage: Eukaryota > Metazoa > Arthropoda > Insecta > Coleoptera > Chrysomelidae > Phaedon > Phaedon cochleariae. Next base: position 28,840,601 of record OU896718.1, on the reverse strand, counting down.
AATTCAATTTTGTCGCATAGAAAAAAACCTCTGATTGGTTGCACAATGAAATGATTGTTGACTCAACAAAATATGATGTTGTATTCAGATAAATCTTTGTCAAAATTGATTCAATTCTGTCGAATAGACAAAATGCATATGATTGATTGAACAATGAGATAATAGTTTGATCAACAAAATTTGTTTTATGTCAACATGTTGTTGAATAAAATGAAACTTCTGTTCTAGTTAGCAAATATTTCAATCAAATTATTTTGTCTCTTTGACTAGGTTGCTTATTTGGAATGAACATATATTTTGTTGATTTCGCAAAATTGTGTTTAATTTAACCAAAAATAAATGACCAAAATTATTTTGTTGGCGCAACAAAACTTTTTTTTTCGTGTGTTCGCTGAATGTTAGCCCCTGGTCCATTAGTACTCCTAGGTATTGTGTCTTTTCTGGCCATTGTATGTTATTGTCGCCTATCTCCACATGTCCCTCTGATATTTTGCGCATTCTTCCTTTGAACAGTACTGCTTTGCTTTTGTCCGGGTTGATGGCTACATTTTATTATACACACCAGTTCTCTAGCTCCTGTTGAAGGTATCGTGTTACCAGTTCTGGTCTCTTATATCTTGCGGCTATTGCCGTGTCGTCTGCGTATAGGGATAAACAGGTGTTATCTGACTTCGGGGTGTCTGATGTGTATATGGTGAACAGCTTTGGACCTAACACTGCGCCTTGCGGGACTCCTATGCTTTCGTTGATCTGGGATAATGACTTCTCATGTCCAACTTTGACTTTGAGTTTTCTATTCCGGATGTATGAGTCAATAAGCTTCAGTATAGGTACAGGATCACCATTTTGGAATCTGAATAAATGGTCAACGGCTCATATTTATAGGAACTCGCCAATTCAGGTCGTTCTTTGTTCTCAGTAAGCACGTGTTGAAATTTTATCATGAATCATGAATTCTTTAATTTATATATATACAGGGCCCCTAATTATTTCGGGGCATCACAGTTGCAATATTAAACTAGCTACATGATTTTCGAAGACTTTTTTTTCTTTGTATTCTCGCGCCTAATGGCTATTACCCACTCAGCTAACATCATTCGCCTTCTGCTCGTACTGCAACTTTCATCTTCGTGAATATTAGCCATCATTATGCTCTCGTTGAATAATATATGTACTATTTTTCCTAATGTCAGTAATGATACAGTATACAGGGTGTTTCATAATTGAATGCCAATATTTAGGGAGGCGATTCTTGGGCCCATTCTAAGAAGAAAATGTCATATAAACGTATGACCTAAACGTCCTAACATTTGAGATACATGGTGGTAAAATTCTCAAAAATTAATAGTTTTTTATTAATATCTAGCTGTAATACCTTTTCAGATATTCTAATGAAATTTGGCATACATGTACTATATGTATCAAGAGGCATCAGTTAGTGTACCACATTTTTTGTTGTTGCCACCAGTGGCGTTCGTATGGAATTTCACATACCTATTTGACAGATATTGATGGTACGCCACTGATTAATCTTCAAATTGAAATCATTCCTGAATTTGTTGATATGACAACATCACAATGCAGAGAAATAGATTTTATTCTTAAGATCAAATTGTAGAAATACAACTCATAGTTTATGAGCTTCGTATTTGTATTTGGTACTTTGGAATTATTACTTTTCATTGTAGTAGGCTATATTAATTTTTGAGAACTTCACCACTCTGTATCTCAAAAGTTAGGAGGTTTTGGTCATATAAACGTTCATATGAAACTTTCTTCTTAGAATGGGTCCAAGAATTGCATCCTCGAATATTGACATTCAATTATGAAACACCCTATATTTTTTAAGGATTAATAATAGTAGAACAGGCGTATTTTATAATTCACTTTTTATTTTCAGGATGATTGCTCGGGAGACTATAAGAAATGTTTATTAGCTCTGATTGGAGAGTACTGAAAACTTGAAGAAAACCAATGGAGGATTATTGACATGGTGAACCCCTCTGTATAGGAATCTATTGATCATTCCACATTTCATTTAAGTTTTAGATGAAAGATAAGAGCAAAATTTGTGCGAATTTAATTATCAGCAATATTTCAGAGTGAATCATAATGATTTGTACATGAGATCAATTATAGAATCTCGACGTTGATATAGTTGAAAATTCATCACAGGGTGGTACTGATAAATATATTCATTCTTCATTGAAGTTATGAATGAATTATCCGAATAATACTCAGACATACACAATCTTCTTTTTGATAATGTTTCATCAATATTCCGAGAGTCGTTGTATTCATAATAAAGTTCGAAACAGGCACAATACTAGTTTGACTCATGACTGTCTCATTTGAAATAAAAAGTAATAGTTAAGAAGTTCACATCTGTTGACTTTTCCTTTACTACTACCACTTGTATGCTACATTATGCACAGTGGCGTAATTATAAGGGGGGGCTTATATGGGAAAAAAGCAAAACGTTTTGATGAAAATAGCTAGAATAGTGAAACATATTGGTTCGAGATATTAGTATAGTTGAGTAATTTCACGGGATACTATAATACTCATACTATAATACGCATGAATGATATCACTGGTGTCATTATGACTTGAACTGACAACTGCCACTTTGAACTGATATCAATTGTCACTTTGAACTGGCAATTGCCCCAATCTCATTTTTTTGTAATTGCCATCTCAATGTTACAATTGTCAGTTGAAAGTGACAATTGCCTCTTCGAAGTGGCAATTCCATAAAAATAAAGCTATTCGCCCTCCTACGCCTTCATACTTTTATTCTACTTATTGCTAAAGAATACTCTTCCCAAATACCTATACCACTCGTTATCCGAATTGCATCAGATAATTTTCCTATTTTTATCACTCAAACTATTTAATGCGAGGCAACACCATTCAAACAAACCGAAACTCGATAAAATCACTCGTTCAAAAGGATCGAATCAGCTCGTTTCTATATATTGTCCAAATAAACAAAGAACATAAATGAATATTGATGAAATTCGAAGGATTCTTAGGAATACCTCTGATAATTTTCATGATATCGAAAAAAAAAACTATATGAACCGTGAGACTGTAATCCTTTAAGATTGAATGGTTACCTTAAGTATATGGTATATAATGTACAAATCATTATGGGTAGGTATAGTTTATCCAAAGTCAATTGGACCGCTTCGAGCCGCACGTGCACTTACTTCGAGAGGAATTTTGAACACGCCGATGCCGCGTGGTGCGGAAAAATGTTACATATGACTTTGGAAAGACTATGTTATGAAACTACAAGTGGAGAAATGATTTTAATTCTAACGCTATATAGTTGCATCATGATCTTCATTGGAAATGATAATACTACTTTTGCATTGATTGGCCAATTATATTCACTTCTATAATTGAATAATTGTCAAGTTATCTAGCTTTTCAAGATGCCTTCTATAAAAAATGTATAAGGTTATAACTGTTTCATATGCATGTTGTTCTATATATATGATGCCAAATACGTGTTAATATTGCGTTGTTAAGTATAGTTACTATTTTTGCATGTGAAGTTTCGAATATGATATTTGGATATTTATTTTATATTGTCTATGAACTTACAGATTAGGAATTTCTCTAAAATTAAATGTATTCTCTATTAAATAGCGTAGTTTTATTCTGAATAGAGCAAGATAGAGCAAGATAACAATTCAAGTCATGGGTAAGAGTTAGGCAAACATTGCTTAGTCAGAGGGTCATTCCAACTGAATATACTCTACTATACAGGGTGAGTCATTAATGTGGTAAAGTGACATAACGGCTTCACAGTTTGAGATAGATAGACAAAAGTTCCAGAGATGATCTAGGATCATGAGCAGCATACATTTCCGAATCAATTTGCTCCATACTCAGAAATGCGTAGCGTATCAAAAATATAATTTTTCTTATAAAACACCCTGTATTTCATTGCATTTTCGCATTCTCCTTTGTGAGCTGATTTCATCAATGCACCAATCTTGGGGTCTAGCGAGAATGATAACAGAGATATAGGGTGTTCAAAATCGAGATTTTCCAACTTTAGGATTTTTTTTTGCGTCGAAACTATTCGTTATTGGTCAAAACGGCTTCCATGTCCTTGTCCCAACTTTTGATTTACTATCTACTGATGATATTTACTTGAAACAAATACAGGGTGGTTCAAGATTCAGCATTCTGATCACTCTTATTGTATCTGTATCTTGTATCTTATTTTGTTTCTTCATTTTTCAGAAGAATAATTCTTCTGTGAGTTATCGCGGGTGGACGACATACTAGGTTATTCTGTCATCATAACCCGTTTCGACAAATATATACTATATAGGTTTAGCCATCATCAATGTTATTTGGAATTTCCAAATGAAAATAATAACCAGTTTTTCATATATATAGGTGTATGCGTGTTCTTCTATGCATTTTGAACTGAGAAGAGCATATAAAAATTGTGAGGACTATTTTCACCTGAGGCCATTTTTCATCGCAGATCTACTATGTGTGTATATATTTAGATCTATGACTATATACGGATGAATGAATGAAGTTACGAAGCAGATGTTCAACATTATCGTGCCTCCACGAATTCTGTACTCTTGTCTTATCACTCGCTAATTGGTATGTACCTGATTAGATTTATTGTGCCTCATCATCTCTTTTACTATCTCTAGGTCTTCTTGTTTATAGCACCCTCTCAAGCTTCAATTCTATTAGGAATTCGAGGATTTTGAGAGGATCTGTTCCTATTAGGTATTTCTTTCAGGGTCTGCTGGTATATAGTCCCAGTATGTTTAATTTTGTGTGATGTTCGTACCTATAGCATAAAAATAGGTAGGTACCATATCCTCATTATATTGTACATAAATAACTCACCACCAACGGCACCACCCATTTTCACCAGAAATCATTCATTATTTGAGTATACCTATATTAGAGGCTTAGAATGTCTTACCCTCAATTTCCTGAAATGAGAGCTGATATCCGGTTATATTGTTGTTGCACCTGAGATGCTTACAATTCAACACAATGGGGTATACCTATCTGGCAAATGATTTTCTATATATAACAATAAAGAAAGATTCACTTTTGTTGCAATTGAGATGCTTATACTCACCTACGACTACGATAACAGAACCTCACATAGATTGCTTCATTATCAATCATTATTGCTCAAAATTTCATACCTACTTAAACTTCTCGAACTACAAACAGGACTGTGTAGTGTGTATATAGTGTATACGCTAATGTTGTCGTATCGCCGCCATCTTCTTGACTCTTTCATTTAGCCTCTCTCCGCGGGTCCGTGTGGTCGTGGTCCTTACCCTAGCCTCGGTACACGGTACCTCGAGTAAGATTGACAGGTTAATATTTGCGGGAAGTTCGACAAGTGCAAGTGTTGAAAATGACTTCATGTTGTAACATTTTTCAATTAATCCAGAAATACTTTAATTTCGCGATATTGTCAAATCAATATTCCCTTCAAATCAAACACATCAATATTTCCGAATTTTATTATCTTCATTTACTATAGTATAGGTACTACATTATTTCCAAATTCCATATTGTTTCTATTCACTAGACTATAACGAATAACTTATTCAGATATCCAAATATAAGGAATTGCAATAATCATCAAATAATGCCAATTTTGCTGAATTGGATATTATTCGCGACTTCCAATGGATTTACCTTTGGGAGCGGAATAATCAGATGGTACCTAGCTGCGAACGAGACCACACCTCGACCACCTCTCTAAAAATGAATCTCCGGTAAGTGTAATTTCAATATTTTATTTGTAACTCATACATTCTTGTTGAAGGCGATTTATTTCCTTAACAATTATTGAATAAACATGTTCCATTTTTATCCAAGATCTTATTTATTAAATCTCCACCATCTGAGTTTACCCCCTAGGTCGTGAGCCAGGCGTTTTTCATGAACATTGAATAATAATCAAATAAAGGGGTTTTGATGGATAGGCCGGCTCGCGACAATATTTTCAATAAAATGAAAGTAGACATTAGAGTAGAGTAGTTTATTTGACCATGTTATGTAAATTACATGTACGGCAAGTCATAATTACAATAGCCATAGTGCTTAAAAATGAAGATAATCTTCACCCTCAATCACTAAAGTGCAGAAATAGATGAATTAAAATACAAGAATACATGATTAAAAATACATTATAAGTATGTTAAAGATTGAACATCAAATGATCTGAATAAAATATATAAAACAAAAAATAAGATAAAAATAAAAGAACAAAACATAAAAATAACAATGTCCTGTTGAAGGGATTGATAAATGACAGGTTAAAGCTTCAGTGAACTTGCTGACTCCATATAGGTATCAATATTATAAAAACAATGGCTTAAAAGGAACTGTTTGATGACAGATTTGAATTTTTTGAATTCCAACATTTTGACGGAGCTGTGCAGAATATTATAAATATTGCAATTTAACGAGTTTCTGCTGCTAACAGCTGATCTGTGTCGTGGGGTTCTCAATAAATTAGCCGATCTTGTATTATGACTATGAAAGTCAGACTGTTTACCAAATTTACTCACATTTTGGTGTATTTCTAGCAAAACTGTGAATATGTATAAGGTAGGCATTGGCATGATACCAAGCTTGATGAAATGTTGATGACAGTGATCTCTATAGCCTAAGTTTGCCAGTATTCGTATTCGTATTTCATTAGAAATTTGAAATAGAATTAATGATCTCAATCAAATCTGTAAATATATCGGAACATCGGAACTGATGAGCCTACAGAAAAAAAACGAATTATTACCAACCTATTTTCGATTCCAAAACAAAAAATCATAGATAGATTTGAAATGTTCTCGATATAATAACTTTTGGAGATTCAAAACCGGACATGCAATGGATATTCGATACGGAATGATTTTGATCCAGAATAAATAATCATGAATTATCCATAGAACATCAATGCGTTCAGAATATTCTCAATCGAATAATCTGTGGATATATGTTATGAGTTTGTGAGCGATGCATCACCCACGAGACGAATTGCCCTTTTCTGGCAGAATCCAACAATTTCAGCATGTTTGGGTGCTGCACTCCAAATTTGGAAACAGTATTCCAGGACAGGTCGGATCTGTTCCTTATAGATCATAAGCAGCTGACTGGAAGTACAATAGCTCCTGTTCCGAAACAGAAAACCAAGTTTTTGGGATGCACTTTTAGCAATTGATCTCACGTGATTTTCCCAAGAAAGGTTATTGCATGCTGATAGTGATACCAAGCATCGAAATGGATGGTTACTTCTGACAAGCTTATGTTGGGCACAGTGCGAGAACGGCTTTTCTGGAGAAAAGGCATGCTTGTGTTCTGTTTGCATTGAAATCTACCAAGTTATTGGATCCCCATTCGAGAATTGTTGCCAAGTCCATATTTATATTGTCAACACTTCTCCCTCGTTCGTCCCCGAAGCTGTGTACTGGACATGAAATTGCTCCCAACAAATCGTTGATATGGAGTAAAAATAGTGTTAGTGATAGAATTGATCCTTGCGGAATACCAGCATTCATAATAAGAGAGTCAGATGAAACCCCGTAGACCACTACATGGAGAGACCTGTTTGAGAGAAAACTCTAATTAGCAGAGAACATACCTATAGATTCCGTGCGGTGCCAGACTCGATCAAATGCCTTGGAAATATCAAGTGCCACGGCTAAGGTTTCAACATATTTTTCAATAGATTGCTGCCATATATGTGAGACGTAAGCGAGCAGGTCACCAGTGGATCTCTGATGACGGAAGCCATATTGCCTATCGTTGATAATACCTGAATGTTCCAGGTATTTCATGAGCTCGATGTCGATAGCTTTCTCCATGATCTTTGAAATAATAGACTTCAGTACCCAGATAGCACCAGATATTCATAGAATGTTCTGTCAGTGTTCGATTTGGAAGATATATATCCAGATATTATATAGATGTCCTGAATATATCCAGAATATCTATAGATATTTATATATTATTCCATTTCGAATATTCATCGTAGGTTCAGTTTCGTATATCCACAGATTATTCGATTGAGAATATTCTGAACGCATTGATGTTCTATGGATAATTCATGATTATTTATTCTGGATCAAAATCATTCCGTATCGAATATCCATTGCATGTCCGGTTTTGAATCTCCAAAAGTTATTATATCGAGAACATTTCAAATCTATCTATGATTTTTTGTTTTGGAATCGAAAATAGGTTGGTAATAATTCGTTTTTTTTCTGTAGGCTCATCAGTTCCGATGTTCCGATATATTTACAGATTTGATTGAGATCATTAATTCTATTTCAAATTTCTAATGAAATACGAATACGAATACTGGCAAACTTAGGCTATAGAGATCACTGTCATCAACATTTCATCAAGCTTGGTATCATGCCAATGCCTACCTTATACATATTCACAGTTTTGCTAGAAATACACCAAAATGTGAGTAAATTTGGTAAACAGTCTGACTTTCATAGTCATAATACAAGATCGGCTAATTTATTGAGAACCCCACGACACAGATCAGCTGTTAGCAGCAGAAACTCGTTAAATTGCAATATTTATAATATTCTGCACAGCTCCGTCAAAATGTTGGAATTCAAAAAATTCAAATCTGTCATCAAACAGTTCCTTTTAAGCCATTGTTTTTATAATATTGATACCTATATGGAGTCAGCAAGTTCACTGAAGCTTTAACCTGTCATTTATCAATCCCTTCAACAGGACATTGTTATTTTTATGTTTTGTTCTTTTATTTTTATCTTATTTTTTGTTTTATATATTTTATTCAGATCATTTGATGTTCAATCTTTAACATACTTATAATGTATTTTTAATCATGTATTCTTGTATTTTAATTCATCTATTTCTGCACTTTAGTGATTGAGGGTGAAGATTATCTTCATTTTTAAGCACTATGGCTATTGTAATTATGACTTGCCGTACATGTAATTTACATAACATGGTCAAATAAACTACTCTACTCTAATGTCTACTTTCATTTTATTGAAAATATTGTCGCGAGCCGGCCTATCCATCAAAACCCCTTTATTTGATTATTATTCAATGTTCATGAAAAACGCCTGGCTCACGACCTAGGGGGTAAACTCAGATGGTGGAGATTTAATAAATAAGATCTTGGATAAAAATGGAACATGTTTATTCAATAATTGTTAAGGAAATAAATCGCCTTCAACAAGAATGTATGAGTTACAAATAAAATATTGAAATTACACTTACCGGAGATTCATTTTTAGAGAGGTGGTCGAGGTGTGGTCTCGTTCGCAGCTAGGTACCATCTGATTATTCCGCTCCCAAAGGTAAATCCATTGGAAGTCGCGAATAATATCCAATTCAGCAAAATTGGCATTATTTGATGATTATTGCAATTCCTTATATTTGGATATCTGAATAAGTTATTCGTTATAGTCTAGTGAATAGAAACAATATGGAATTTGGAAATAATGTAGTACCTATACTATAGTAAATGAAGATAATAAAATTCGGAAATATTGATGTGTTTGATTTGAAGGGAATATTGATTTGACAATATCGCGAAATTAAAGTATTTCTGGATTAATTGAAAAATGTTACAACATGAAGTCATTTTCAACACTTGCACTTGTCGAACTTCCCGCAAATATTAACCTGTCAATCTTACTCGAGGTACCGTGTACCGAGGCTAGGGTAAGGACCACGACCACACGGACCCGCGGAGAGAGGCTAAATGAAAGAGTCAAGAAGATGGCGGCGATACGACAACATTAGCGTATACACTATATACACACTACACAGTCCTGTTTGTAGTTCGAGAAGTTTAAGTAGGTATGAAATTTTGAGCAATAATGATTGATAATGAAGCAATCTATGTGAGGTTCTGTTATCGTAGTCGTAGGTGAGTATAAGCATCTCAATTGCAACAAAAGTGAATCTTTCTTTATTGTTATATATAGAAAATCATTTGCCAGATAGGTATACCCCATTGTGTTGAATTGTAAGCATCTCAGGTGCAACAACAATATAACCGGATATCAGCTCTCATTTCAGGAAATTGAGGGTAAGACATTCTAAGCCTCTAATATAGGTATACTCAAATAATGAATGATTTCTGGTGAAAATGGGTGGTGCCGTTGGTGGTGAGTTATTTATGTACAATATAATGAGGATATGGTACCTACCTATTTTTATGCTATAGGTACGAACATCACACAAAATTAAACATACTGGGACTATATACCAGCAGACCCTGAAAGAAATACCTAATAGGAACAGATCCTCTCAAAATCCTCGAATTCCTAATAGAATTGAAGCTTGAGAGGGTGCTATAAACAAGAAGACCTAGAGATAGTAAAAGAGATGATGAGGCACAATAAATCTAATCAGGTACATACCAATTAGCGAGTGATAAGACAAGAGTACAGAATTCGTGGAGGCACGATAATGTTGAACATCTGCTTCGTAACTTCATTCATTCATCCGTATATAGTCATAGATCTAAATATATACACACATAGTAGATCTGCGATGAAAAATGGCCTCAGGTGAAAATAGTCCTCACAATTTTTATATGCTCTTCTCAGTTCAAAATGCATAGAAGAACACGCATACACCTATATATATGAAAAACTGGTTATTATTTTCATTTGGAAATTCCAAATAACATTGATGATGGCTAAACCTATATAGTATATATTTGTCGAAACGGGTTATGATGACAGAATAACCTAGTATGTCGTCCACCCGCGATAACTCACAGAAGAATTATTCTTCTGAAAAATGAAGAAACACGTCGATTTTCATTTGGAAAAAGAGGACACCTTTTGGCAAAATAAGATACAAGATACAGATACAATAAGAGTGATCAGAATGCTGAATCTTGAACCACCCTGTATTTGTTTCAAGTAAATATCATCAGTAGATAGTAAATCAAAAGTTGGGATAGGAACATGGAAGCCGTTTTGACCAATAACGAATAGTTTCGACGCAAAAAAAATCCTAAAGTTGAAAAATCTCGATTTTGAACACCCTATATCTCTGTTATCATTCTCGCTAGACCCCAAGATTGGTGCATTGATGAAATCAGCTCACAAAGGAGAATGCGAAAATGCAATGAAATACAGGGTGTTTTATAAGAAAAATTATATTTTTGATACGCTACGCATTTCTGAGTATGGAGCAAATTGATTCGGAAATGTATGCTGCTCATGATCCTAGATCATCTCTGGAACTTTTGTCTATCTATCTCAAACTGTGAAGCCGTTATGTCACTTTACCACATTAATGACTCACCCTGTATAGTAGAGTATATTCAGTTGGAATGACCCTCTGACTAAGCAATGTTTGCCTAACTCTTACCCATGACTTGAATTGTTATCTTGCTCTATCTTGCTCTATTCAGAATAAAACTACGCTATTTAATAGAGAATACATTTAATTTTAGAGAAATTCCTAATCTGTAAGTTCATAGACAATATAAAATAAATATCCAAATATCATATTCGAAACTTCACATGCAAAAATAGTAACTATACTTAACAACGCAATATTAACACGTATTTGGCATCATATATATAGAACAACATGCATATGAAACAGTTATAACCTTATACATTTTTTATAGAAGGCATCTTGAAAAGCTAGATAACTTGACAATTATTCAATTATTCAAAAAACCTCGAAGTGAGTAACAATATCAACAGAACAAAGACACTATTAATTTCTAGTTATATCAATTCATTTATATTCAGGATTCTTGTTTTTTTTTTTTTTTTTTTTTTTTTTTTTTTTTTTTTTTTTTTTTGTGATCTACTATAGTACTTATTGGTTAATATTATTGAAAACTCAGAATGAATCAATATCTCAGACAGTTCCATATTGAAACAGTTGAAACGAAAATAATTGAAGATCCCTCACAACTAATGAATCTAGATAATACTAAAGTAGATATAAAAATACTTCACAATAATATTAGGAGTGTAAATGCAAATTTAGATCAAATGAAAGTACTACTAGAAGAAACTAAACATATTTTTGATGTGATAATTCTATCTGAGACTTGGCAAATTAGAGATATAGACTTATATAATATGAACGGGTATAATCTGATTTACAATCATGGCAATGTGAATCAAAATGATGGAGTAATCATTTTCATCAAAAATAATTTATATTTCACACATGATATAATACATCTATCGAATGGAATGAAAATGATACAGCTGAAAGTCAAACTTCATGATAGAAATATACATTTAACAGCTATTTACAGATCACCATCTACACCTACTAATGATTTCATTGAGAGTTTATCTGAATTTCTTGAATCTTGTGAAGACAACAATATTAGCAATCACATTCTGATTGGAGATATGAATATCAACATAATGGAGAATGATGATATTACAAATAGCTATTTGAATACGCTCAGTGCTCATGGATTCATATCCCATATAAATTCTATAACGAGGATCAACTCTGGTACTTGCATAGATCATTGTTTTGTGAAAGATGCCTCTAATAACTTCAAATACAATTCATTCGTTATAGAAACAGATATAACTGATCACTTTTCTATTGCACTGCAGATCATTTCACCTGAAACAACAAAAATATCATCAGAAATAACAAAATATAAAAAATTCATTGATAACAAAAAACTAAAACAAAATATAAGCGAAGAGAATTGGCTGGATCTATATTCAACAGATGATATTGAACTCGCCGCTCAAATATTCATTCAAAAAACCAATGAAATCGTGGAAAAAAGTACAAACACAATTAAACTTAGTAGGAAAAACATAAAAAGAAATCCGTGGATTACTGATGGCATACTCAAGTCCATTCATGAAAAATGCAACATTTATAGAACAATGAAAAGGAACCCAACAGAAACAAATAAAACAAAATATAATCAATACAAAAATAGACTGAAAATAATAATGGAAGAATCAAAATTAAATTATTATCGAAACAAAATAGGAAGAAATAAAGGAGAATCCTCAAAACTATGGAAAACCATAAATGAAATGATAAGTAAAGGATCAAACGACAACACAATCAAAGAGATCCAATGCAATGATGGCTCAATGATTAGTGACCAAAAACAAATTGCCAACGAATTCGTTCAACACTATAGCAAAATTGGAGAAATTTTGGCGAATGAAATACAAGAAAGACCAACCTACAAAAAAAATAAATCGAAAACCAAAATCATTAATTCCTTTTTTCTAGAAAAAACTGATGAATGTGAAGTCTTACAAGTTATTCAGAACTTGAAAAACAAAAAATCACCTGGAATTGACACTCTTAGAGCTGAAACTATTAAACTGATAGCAAGAGAACTGGCAACACCATTGACGTACCTAATAAACTGGTCATTCAGTAGTGGGATATGTCCAACTCCATTCAAATGTGCTGTCATTTCACCAATATTCAAGTCTGGTAATAAACTCAAAGTTGACAACTACCGCCCAATATCTGTAATTACAAATTTTGCAAAAATATTCGAAACCATTTTGAAATCACGCATTGAAACTTACCTAACAAAATATAATATTTTATCGAAAAATCAATTCGGATTTCAAAAAAGCAAGTCAACTGAAGATGCAATAACACTGCTCACCAACAAAATCGGTAAATATATAGACGAAAAATTACCATCACTATGTATATTCGTGGACCTGAAGAAAGCATTCGATACTGTCAGCCATAACCAGCTTCTAGAAGTACTTGAGAGTATTGGATTCAGAGGAATATCCCACCAACTCCTTCGTAGTTATCTCAATGAAAGAAGTCAATTTGTTAAAATCGGAGACATTTTCAGTGAATCTCGAAGAGTTCAATATGGTGTACCCCAGGGGACAGTTCTGGGTCCAATCCTCTTCAACATCTACTTAAATGACCTTTTTACACTAGAAGTGGAAGGGGACATAATAAGCTTCGCAGATGACACTGTTGTTATTTATAAATCGGAAACATGGAACTCTCTAAAAGAAAAAGCTGAAAGAAATTTCAAAACTATAATTCAATGGTTTGAAAGTAAACTTCTGACTATTAATATGAGCAAAACATTTTACATAACTTTCACATCATATGCTAACAACTTACCAAGTTTCAAATCACTCCTCATAAAATATGAAAGCGTAAATCTCGCTATCTCACCAGTAAACAAAATAAAGTATCTTGGCATATATATAGACGCTCACTTGAAATGGGACGCACATATTGATTATTTGATACGAAAATTGCGTAGTGTAACATACAGGATGAAATATATGACACCCTATCTAGATATAGCTCAGATGCGCATACTCTACTATACTTTGTTTGAAACCCACCTCTCCTATGGGATAGTTGCCTGGGGAGCAGCAAATGCCTCTCATATAAAAAATCTAGAACAAATGCAGAAATTGACTTTGAAAATAATCACTAATAAAAAAAGGACTTACCCTACAGAAGCGCTATATAAAGAAACATCAATTCTGGACATACGACAACTGTACTTTTTCAAAACTGTTATAAGGCAACACAAAAATAAACATGAACTCAAAAAAATTGAACACCAATATGCAACTCGCCACAAAATAAATTCAACCTATGTGCCAAAATCACAGAAGAACACTTTACAAAAGTGTTATAGTTATTTAGCTCCTCGGCTGTATAATATCATTCCAGCAGACATCAAAGCTATCGTTAGTAATAATTTATTCAAAAAGAAACTCAAAATTTGGATCCTGAATTTGCCCAGAGTACATATTCACCATTATGTCGATATGAAAAATACATATCACTACAGTACATAAATAGTCGTGTATAGATTAGATAGATGTAAACATACTCACATGTTACTGAACTGATGTATAACCAGCAGTTCAATACCTCCATGGTTCAAAACTTCTTATTTTTCTGTTCGTTTAATTGATGTATATGTCTGATGCAAATAAATATTCCAATTTCGTTTGAAATATATGCTATTTGTATCCGTTATTTCGATATTTTGCTAATTATCTCTAAGTGATTTCTGATATGATATATGAATATATATATATATGTATGTGTGTGTGTATGTGTATGTATGTATATATAGATCTTCGGGTGCTTCTCCTTCTTTCTTTTCTTTTCTATTTTTTCATAATGAGCGAAACTTTACTTTTATAATATATTCATTGTAATGTTATAATCAAATCGATATATGTTACAACCCACGCACAGGTATATCCTTCTGTGGGAATTCCATATTTATTTATCGTTACCTAAAATTATTGTAATTGTAATTTTCGATTCGAATGGTGAATAAATATTATTATTATTATTATTATTATTAATATAATTGGCCAATCAATGCAAAAGTAGTATTATCATTTCCAATGAAGATCATGATGCAACTATATAGCGTTAGAATTAAAATCATTTCTCCACTTGTAGTTTCATAACATAGTCTTTCCAAAGTCATATGTAATATTTTTCCGCACCACGCGGCGTCGGCGTGTTCGAAATTCCTCTCGAAGTAAGTGCACGTGCGGCTCGAGGCGGTCCAATTGACTTTGGATAAACTATACATACACATAATGATTTGTACATTGTATACCATATACTTAAGGTAACCATTCAATCTTAAAGGATTACAGTCTCACGGTTCATATAGTTTTTTTTTTCGATATCATGAAAATTATCAGAGGTATTCCTAAGAATCCTTCGAATTTCATCAATATTCATTTATGTTCTTTGTTTATTTGGACAATATATAGAAACGAGCTGATTCGATCCTTTTGAACGAGTGATTTTATCGAGTTTCGGTTTGTTTGAATGGTGTTGCCTCGCATTAAATAGTTTGAGTGATAAAAATAGGAAAATTATCTGATGCAATTCGAATAACGAGTGGTATAGGTATTTGGGAAGAGTATTCTTTAGCAATAAGTAGAATAAAAGTATGAAGGCGTAGGAGGGCGAATAGCTTTATTTTTATGGAATTGCCACTTCGAAGAGGCAATTGTCACTTTCAACTGACAATTGTAACATTGAGATGGCAATTACAAAAAAATGAGATTGGGGCAATTGCCAGTTCAAAGTGACAATTGATATCAGTTCAAAGTGGCAGTTGTCAGTTCAAGTCATAATGACACCAGTGATATCATTCATGCGTATTATAGTATGAGTATTATAGTATCCCGTGAAATTACTCAACTATACTAATATCTCGAACCAATATGTTTCACTATTCTAGCTATTTTCATCAAAACGTTTTGCTTTTTTCCCATATAAGCCCCCCCTTATAATTACGCCACTGTGCATAATGTAGCATACAAGTGGTAGTAGTAAAGGAAAAGTCAACAGATGTGAACTTCTTAACTATTACTTTTTATTTCAAATGAGACAGTCATGAGTCAAACTAGTATTGTGCCTGTTTCGAACTTTATTATGAATACAACGACTCTCGGAATATTGATGAAACATTATCAAAAAGAAGATTGTGTATGTCTGAGTATTATTCGGATAATTCATTCATAACTTCAATGAAGAATGAATATATTTATCAGTACCACCCTGTGATGAATTTTCAACTATATCAACGTCGAGATTCTATAATTGATCTCATGTACAAATCATTATGATTCACTCTGAAATATTGCTGATAATTAAATTCGCACAAATTTTGCTCTTATCTTTCATCTAAAACTTAAATGAAATGTGGAATGATCAATAGATTCCTATACGGAGGGGTTCACCATGTCAATAACTCCTCCGTTGATTTTCTTTGAGTTTTTAGTACTCTCCAATCAGAGCCAATAAACATTTCTTATAGTCCCCCAAGCAATCATCCTGAAAATAAAAATATAATTATAAAATACGCCTGTTCAACTATTATTAATCCTTAAAAAATATAGGGTGTTTCATAATTGAATGTCAATATTCGAGGATGCAATTCTTGGACCCATTCTAAGAAGAAAGTTTCATATGAACGTTTATATGACCAAAACCTCCTAACTTTTGAGATACAGAGTGGTGAAGTTCTCAAAAATTAATATAGCCTACTACAATGAAAAGTAATAATTCCAAAGTACCAAATACAAATACGAAGCTCATAAACTATGAGTTGTATTTCTACAATTTGATCTTAAGAATAAAATCTATTTCTCTGCATTGTGATGTTGTCATATCAACAAATTCAGGAATGATTTCAATTTGAAGATTAATCAGTGGCGTACCATCAATATCTGTCAAATAGGTATGTGAAATTCCATACGAACGCCACTGGTGGCAACAACAAAAAATGTGGTACACTAACTGATGCCTCTTGATACATATAGTACATGTATGCCAAATTTCATTAGAATATCTGAAAAGGTATTACAGCTAGATATTAATAAAAAACTATTAATTTTTGAGAATTTTACCACCATGTATCTCAAATGTTAGGACGTTTAGGTCATACGTTTATATGACATTTTCTTCTTAGAATGGGCCCAAGAATCGCCTCCCTAAATATTGGCATTCAATTATGAAACACCCTGTATACTGTATCATTACTGACATTAGGAAAAATAGTACATATATTATTCAACGAGAGCATAATGATGGCTAATATTCACGAAGATGAAAGTTGCAGTACGAGCAGAAGGCGAATGATGTAATCTGAGTGGGTAATAGCCATTAGGCGCGAGAATACAAAGAAAAAAAAGTCTTCGAAAATCATGTAGCTAGTTTAATATTGCAACTGTGATGCCCCGAAATAATTAGGGGCCCTGTATATATATAAATTAAAGAATTCATGATTCATGATAAAATTTCAACACGTGCTTACTGAGAACAAAGAACGACCTGAATTGGCGAGTTCCTATAAATATGAGCCGTTGACCATTTATTCAGATTCCAAAATGGTGATCCTGTACCTATACTGAAGCTTATTGACTCATACATCCGGAATAGAAAACTCAAAGTCAAAGTTGGACATGAGAAGTCATTATCCCAGATCAACGAAAGCATAGGAGTCCCGCAAGGCGCAGTGTTAGGTCCAAAGCTGTTCACCATATACACATCAGACACCCCGAAGTCAGATAACACCTGTTTATCCCTATACGCAGACGACACGGCAATAGCCGCAAGATATAAGAGACCAGAACTGGTAACACGATACCTTCAACAGGAGCTAGAGAACTGGTGTGTATAATAAAATGTAGCCATCAACCCGGACAAAAGCAAAGCAGTACTGTTCAAAGGAAGAATGCGCAAAATATCAGAGGGACATGTGGAGATAGGCGACAATAACATACAATGGCCAGAAAAGACACAATACCTAGGAGTACTAATGGACCAGGGGCTAACATTCAGCGAACACACGAAAAAAAAAGTTTTGTTGCGCCAACAAAATAATTTTGGTCATTTATTTTTGGTTAAATTAAACACAATTTTGCGAAATCAACAAAATATATGTTCATTCCAAATAAGCAACCTAGTCAAAGAGACAAAATAATTTGATTGAAATATTTGCTAACTAGAACAGAAGTTTCATTTTATTCAACAACATGTTGACATAAAACAAATTTTGTTGATCAAACTATTATCTCATTGTTCAATCAATCATATGCATTTTGTCTATTCGACAGAATTGAATCAATTTTGACAAAGATTTATCTGAATACAACATCATATTTTGTTGAGTCAACAATCATTTCATTGTGCAACCAATCAGAGGTTTTTTTCTATGCGACAAAATTGAATTGATTATGACAACATTATAATTTAATGATTCAACATATCACTATCAAGAAATATGTTGTTATTTCAAACAAATTACTTTGTTGAACAGAACCCATAAAAACATAATATCAAACAAATATTTTGTTGAATGATTATCTATAGTTGCATTTTTGCCACCAGGTGGCGTTTCTTCCAACCTTCCTACACTTGCCTCGATTGGGGTGTACATACATGACCGTTGGTCATTATTAAAATTTTTATGTGGTGGAGTTGTGACTGTAAGTTCTTTCACCCCTCCTGTTTTATATCACCTCCACTGTAAGTTATGGATCACCTACGTTGGTTAAAGCTTCATCTTTAAGAGTACTTATTCTTCCATTAACATTTCAATATCAGAAGGTGAATGAAAGGTGGATAAGAGTACAATGTTTGGACGAATTGTTCTCGGAATTGTTCCATTAAAGATGAATATCTGTGTCGCCCAGAATATGTACACCTTTAATTTGTTACTTTCTGGAGAACGAGAAGCTACAAAAGGCATATCTGAAAAGACAATATGATGTAGCTCTTGAGTATAAAAATTTGAACTTTTCACCTTCAAAATGTTTTGTCAGGACCTCATCAAGGTTGTCATTCTCCTTTTTACTTTTTGTTTCAATGATTCAGTTTTCTTTGCATCAGAACTGGCCTTTTCGATTGAAACGGTTAGTGGGTTTCATTATCAATAAAATCTGAAACTTGGGAGCTGAAAGTTGTACTCCATTCATCGGATAAAAAAAAAGTTTACACCAATCCGCTATTACACAACACGAGTGTGTAAGAAACAGGTCACCGGTAACACAACCCAGCATGAATAGGCGGGAAATAGCCGGGCCATCGCTGTCAGCAGCAGAATCAGATACGTGTCGGCAGCGGCAAACCGATATCGGCAAAATGTTTGAATGACATCGGTTGTGCCGTCACAGCTTGATGTACGCTTATTCATCATGTTTGTTTGTCATCCATCGCATAATTGACCGATATAGATATGTAACAATCGTGCCGCTGTCGATTCGACGCCAACTACTGAATGATACTCGAAAACATCTTCACGACATTTTATTATGATCAAACGATCAAATCGATTGGTATATGTTTTGGACATATATATGCCCATCCTCAGCGTAATTAAAATTGCTAAAGTGATTGTGTCCTGGAAATGGAGAAAGTTTGGTTACATCATAATAATAATGAATATAATGAAAGAGGGGAGTTTGATTCTCGCTATAGCAGAAACAACCCAACAAACCCCAAATGCAAAAATTATGGTGGAAACGACTGAAAAGCCCACCACGAGGTGCACATCTGCAACACTACAGAATGAGAGAACGTGGCTATGTCGGGAAGAACAAAATTTGAAACATATTTCGTTGACTCCTTGAATCAGAATATGAAAATACTACATTACAGATCATAAAAATATCCTGTACCTCGTCGTGTTTCTATATATCACCAAGAAGTATAAATAGAGAAAAGTGAAGACAAAACTTACTGATTTTTCCACAGTATTTTTTTTTATATTCTTTAGATTTTGGCGAATAAAAACACGTGAGACTAATCTTCGGCCTATAGACATACTTCCCAGGCAACCAGATGACGTTCCAGTGACGTATTTTTCACGTCACTTGAATGACCAAGGTGACGTCAGTAGTTGACGTCATATAACGTGAATAAGTCACAGCCCAATGACGTCATATTACTCACGTCGTATTGACGTCATTCGCTCACCAAACTGTGACGTCCAGCTGACGTTCTAATGACGGTCAAATGACGATTGAATTTGGCTATGATACGTAAAAAAGATTCCTTCAACATGGTGTGATAAACACCACTAGCCTCTGATGACATTATATAATATTGATTATGCATTGTTGAGTCTGCTTGGTGGGTCATTCCTGTGTCATGTTCATTCAATCGTCTATATTCAGCAGCGCCATCCTTCAGTACGCATCTCCATCAAAATGCAATCAGTTACTTGTATTTGTATCAAAAATGATGTTGTTTGTGTCGGCGAGATGTAAGCAAACAAAGAATAGCTTGATAGCAATGGAAAGGATGTTGGCGAATTTGGCTTCACTTTGTTGAATAATGTATATTGATGCATTCTTTGTCACACAACAAAAATCTAAATAGTAAATTATTGATGAATTTCCTAAATGACGAACCTCACCAAATTGGTACGTCACACCGACGTGATTTTTAGACGTCATAGATACGTCACTGTAACGTCATAAGAGTGACGGTTTCAATATAGGTATACCTAAACATTCATTTTTATATATACATAGCTTGTTGGTTTCTGAGATATACAGTGTGTCAAAGTTATTTAGAAAAAAGTTTGTCTACTACTTTTCGGGTATTCATAAATTGGTGTGTGACGTCTCTGACGAAAATCACCAATCAGGGACGTCACAGTGACGTGATCATTCGTCATCTGGTTGCCTGGGTTACTTCCAATTGACATTTAATTACAACGCGTCAAAGGTACAGGCAGTTCATGGACTGAAAATGTTGAAATATTTTGAAATATCAATAGTTCGGAATCAATTGATATTTTTATTCCAACGATCATGTATAATGGCTATTCTTCATGAACCCGCACATCGCGGTTTACGACATTTGCCTTTTGCTCGTATCGTATATCGTACCATTATACCATCGATATCTAATGTCGATGGTACCTAACTCTTGTAATGATAGCTATTATTACATGATCGTTGCTTGAAAATATACTGATCATATCGAAATGAATATTTTCTTTTGTTTTCAGAAGCAACCAAAAAATGAGTTTTTCATCAGGTTACCCGAATCAACAGGTGAGTTGAAGTGTGTTAATTCAATTTAATTCCTGTGGTCCTGATTGTACATAGAAGTACCTATATATGGTTGATGTTTTTTAACTTCGATATATAACGATTTGAGCCAACTTCTCTAATTAACACACCTCCTTCCATTGGACATCCAATGGATGTCCTCAATCCGACATCCTGGACATCATTCATAGGATAACCACTTTGTGCACACAGGACATCCTATGGATGTCCATAGGATATCAGCTTTCCACATTTTAGGACATACATGCGTTACCCATGATGGACATCTATTCGGAATCCATGATGGACGTCCATTTGGTGTCCATCATGGACATCCATATGGTGACCATATAATGGATATATATACCGACCTATATATATGTATTCAAAAGACAGGTTAGGCTATTTTTTCGTTATTTCAAACATATAGTTCATGGGTGAAACCTAAAGTATATATATGTTATGATAAAAAAATAGATGATGGTACCTACTAAGGATGATAACATTGACAAAGAAGTCGTTTAATGCACCTTCACAAAAACTGAAATAAATATTTTGCATCATTTCTGCATTATTTTTGAGCATATTCTTTGTTCTCTGAATCCCGTCTCCATGATTATTGTTCAATATTTACTGGTCTAACATGTACCTCCCATATAGCCCTCGACGTCCTGAGGACGTCCAGTTTAGGCCCGATTTAGGACTGAACGTCCAGGACCTTTTCAAGACGTCCTGGAAACGTCCGTTTCTGGACGCACTGGGTACGTACGATTACGATGTACTGGGAACGTCCAACTCTGGAATTTATCTACTTTCAAGGGACGAGATTTGTTCTTACTACACGTATATTGAAATGATATTCATATTTTTATTTTATAGAAACAAGGAGAGAAAACCCTATAAAATCTGAAATAATAGTTTTTCTTCCAAAATAGTTGCAGAGTCAACACCTATTCCTGTTTCAATCGTCATACTGCTACTACTTGATGGACATTCATCATAATATTCAACTGTATTATCCGAATCAGTATAGTAGTATTCGTAAGGAACGTGCTAATCTTGGAAATTTTTCATTTCTCATCTTCTTACTTTTGTTTTCTTCTTCTTTTTGAAGCACCACTAGTTTCAATCAAGTTCTCCATTTGAAATAATTGGCTTATATCGTTGTTTCACACATCACCCTGTACCTACACCGAAAAAAAAAACATGCGTGCACTATTCGCAGAAATAAAAAAATTATTCCTGTGGCATATTCATAATTGGAAAATTCACGTATCAACCAATTTTGCTGAGTCCTTGCTCTGGTTGGTGGACCGAGGGCTTCCGAGGAACGGGCCCCCCGCAACCGCGGGGTTTCGCGGTATAGTAGTTACGCCACTGGCCTAAATTGAGTTTTGCAACACTTCTCTTGCTTTATTCATGTAAATAATGAGTCTATGCGTTGTTCCAATTTGTTCAATTTCAGAGCTCATTTCAAACGTACCGTCATGGCCGCCATTTGACAATACGTAGAATAAATAGTGACGTCAGTTTTACTGCTGTTTCGTTGTTGGTCAGATAATCTTTTATTCCTACTCATGAAGCAAGGTAGCCGAGTCCCCAATTATAATCAAGTTATCAAACGAGTTGAATAAAACATAATAGGAGGAACCCATAATATCATAGTTAATTCTTGACATTTTCGAGCAACCAGCATGTCCAAATATTTCTTATATTCCTAAAAAAAATATCATGTGAATGTTGGAGACTTTGCAACATTGCGCTGAATGCTGATAACTGACAAGATCACGCCCACAATTCTTGGTGCGCCGTGTTGTCACGTGTACCCGAGCGTTTACTGGTTCGAATGTCCTCTAGTGTGAATTAATATAATCATTATTCACACAAATATATCATAACCAATAAGCCACAACACATGAGGGGACATTTTGGGTCTATTGATTTTTTAATGCTAATTAGGAATATTATCAATATACAGGGTGTTCCGGTGATCATGTTACAAACTTCTAGGGTAGATAAAAAAAAAAGAAAATAAGAAAAAAAGTTCATGTGAACATGGGTCCGGAAACGCTTCTTCAGGGAGCTAGGGCCCTTCGAAGATGACCTTTAAAAACTACTTTTCTTTTTTTAGCTTCGGTATTACTGCAGCTATCGCAACCAATTTTGGGACATGAAATTTAGTTCGCAGGTTCATCAATTTGAGCCTTCCGGATTTTGTCACCTTCAACCAGAAGCGTACGAACCAGGGGGGTATTTGGGTAAATTTGACCCTACTCCTCTTAGGCTTTGATTTCTTACCATTTTTATATCTGATTATGATTCTCCAATGCCTTTTACATAAAAAAGGTACTCATGTGAAAGTCGCTATCTGTCACCGTTTCCTCCGAAAATGGCTAAATCCAATCAATAATAAATTTTCATGTTGAATTATGAAAATGAGGTTCAGTACAGATAGTGGTCAAAAATCTGTCAATAAAATATTGTGTCGCCAGTGAATCATGGATTATACTTTCACCGAATATGCCGATATGCTATTAATTTATGGCGAAGTTCATTGCAATGGAAGAGCCGCTTCAAGATTGTATCAGGAGCGGTTTCCTTGGAGGCGTGTAACTGCTCACACGCTGTTCGAGAGGGTAAATCAGCGCATAAGGGGAACTGGCTCCGTGAAAATAACGAGGCCAGATAGTGGCGCTCAAAGAAATGTGCGAACTCCAGAATTTGAGGAAGAGGTACTCCGACAATTCGAGGAAAATCCTAGTGTTAGTACCCGAGCTGTTGCAGAATCCATGAATGTAAGTCATGTACGTGTATGGGAGATTGTTAACGAACAACTTCTTCATCCTTACCATCGCCAAAAAGTACAGGAATTGGGACCAAATGATTATGCACCCCGCGTAGAGTTTTGCGAGTGGTTTCTTCAACAGTGTACGCAACAACCCCTGCAATTTCCGAAATTTGTGCTTTTCTCTGATGAGGCTGTTTTTACGAGAGAAGGTATTCTAAAATCACGGAATAGCCATGTGTGGGCAGCGGAAAACCCTCATGCTCTTCAAATAAGAGGGTACCAACATCGATTCTCGGTGAACATGTGGGCTGGAATTGTTGGAGAACGTCTAATTGGACCAATCATGTTGCCTCCTCGACTAACTGGGACGGTGTACATCAATTTTTTAAGATACACCTTACCTGAGTTATTGGATGAACTGTCCCTCGACATACGTCGGAATCTATGGTTCCAGCATGATGAAGCACCCGCTCATTTTTCACATGTCGTACGTCAGCACCTCGATGATCGTTTTAGAGGACGTTGGATTGGACGTGGAAGCGATGTCAACTGGCCAGCCCGGTCCCCAGATTCAACTCCTATGGATTTCTTTCTTTGGGGACGAATAAGGCTAACGGTCCTGATGGAATTCCACCCATTATCCTCAAAAAATGTGCACCAGAATTAACACCGATCCTCTGCAAGTTGTTTACCATCTCGTACAGGTCGGGTATTTTTCCATCATGCTGGAAGGCAGCTAGAGTCCAACCAATCCCCAAAAAAGGGAACAAGAACCTGCCCAACAACTACAGGCCCATTGCCCTGTTATCAGTAATCTCCAAAGTGATGGAGAAAGCCATCAACATTGAGCTCATCAAATATCTGGAGAGCTCAGGAATCATCAATGATAGACAATACGGCTTTCGCCACCGAAGATCTACTGGAGATCTACTTGCCTACGTCACCCATTTATGGCAATCTTCAATAGAAAAACACGGGGAATCTCTAGCTGTCGCGTTGGACATATCGAAAGCATTCGACCGTGTTTGGCACGAAGGACTCCTCCACAAACTACCATCATACGGCTTACCACCTCAGCTATGCCATCTCTTATCGAGTTTTCTTTCAGGCAGATCGCTTCACGTGGTGGTGGATGGTGTATCGTCTGATACCATTGGCATCAATTCCGGCGTTCCACAAGGATCAATTTTGGCACCAACATTATTCCTGCTTCATATCAATGATCTGTTGGGAGTAACAACTTGCCCCATCCACAGCTTTGCAGATGATAGTACCCTCCATACTGCGTTCTCTTCCAGAATTCCCATTTCTTCCCAGGAAACTAAGAACTCACGGCGCAGGCAGGTCAATGCCGTCAACGAAGATCTTGCTGAAATCACAGCCTGGGGAACAAACAACCTAGTTGAATTCAACGCCACCAAAACTCAAGCCTGCATTTTCTCTAGAAAGGCGGAACTCAGTATGCCCGATATTGTAATGTCTGGCTCCACCATCCCCACCAAGCCCACCATATCTATGCTCGGTATTTCCATCAGCAACACTCTTTCATGGGATAATCATGTCAGATCCATCGCAAAAGCTGCTTCACAAAAACTTGGATTCTTGTTCCGTGCGAAAAGCTACTTCACACCTCAACAGCTTCTCATGATCTACAAAGCGCAGATACGGCCTGTTCTAGAATACTGTTCCCACATATGGGGTTCAGCACCAAAACATACGCTGATGCTCTTAGATTCCATCCAGAGAAGAGCCATTCGCCTGGTGGGTGACGCCACACTCACTCACTCTTTGACATCATTGGAACACCGTAGAAAGGTCGGCGACCTTTCACTTTTCTATCGATACTTCCACGGGAAATGTTCTTCGGAAATCTCTGCTATCATCCCTCCACTAGCAATACCAATCAGACGAACAAGACAAGCCCAGTCAGCACATCCTTTCGTTGTCAACCTCGAAAGATGTCGAACAGCACTTTATCAAGACTCCTTCATCCATAGAACGGCTAGGCTGTGGAATTCATTGCCTGTGGAAGTATTCCCAACAACATATAATCTTCAAAAGTTTAAAAAAAATTCCAATACCTACCTCTTGTCCCTATCCTCCCTAGGAACGCACGATGTTCTTTGAACATTATAGGGATTCCCTTTCGTGCGCTCCAAGCGATAAAAAAAAAAAAAATATGAAAACCCTTGTGTATGAAACTCCAGTTCAGTCGGAAGAAGATTTGGTGGCTAGGATTTCTGTTGCGGCTGAAATGATCCAAACCATGCCTGATGTTTTCACTGACGTCAATTCAAATATGCTACGTAGGTGTTATAAATGTATTGAACGTGGTGGAAGGCAATTTCAGCAATTATTATTCTGAATTTATTTTGGTACGTACAGGGTCAGTCAACGACAGCGTTAGTAAATTCATATTCAAGACAAAAATTTACTGTGCCTTATCCTTGACTCACTCGTTAAACCTGTTTGTGTTACTTGTTTATTTTGTACTTTTGGAACTTCAAAACTTCAAGTTTTTCATTGATACTCGTGAATGATTTATTGCAAATTCATTATTAGTTTTGCTTGTGTAGGTTTAATTGTTTTTTTTTTTGAAATATTTTGTATACGTTCCCTGCTTTTACTTTTTATAACCCCAATTTCGAAAATGCAATAAATTTCTCTAATCTAATTTATTTTCATTAAAGAAGAAGATTTGACTAACTAATAATGCTCACTATCTGTACTGAACCTCATTTTCATATTTCAATGTAATAATTGGTTTAAGACCAATAATTTATTATTGATTGGATCTAGGCATTATCGGAGGAAACGGTGACAGATAGCGATTTTTACAAGTGTAACTTTTTTATGTAAAAGGCATTGGAGAATCATAATCAGATAAAAAAATGGTGAGAAATTAAAGCCTAAGAGGAATAGGGTCAAATTTACCCAAATAATCCCCTGGTTTGTACGCCCCTGGTTAAAGGTGACAAAATCCGGAAGGCTCAAATCATAGATTCTCAAATTGATGAATCTACAAACAAGATTTCATGTCCCAAAATTGGTTGCGATAGCTGCAGTAGTACGAAAAGTAGTTTCTGAAGGTCATCTTCGAAGGGCCCTAGCTCCCTGAAGAAGCGTTTCCGGACCCATGTTCACATGAACTTTTTTTCTTATTTTCGTATGTTTTATCTACCCTAGAAGTTTGTAACATGATCACTGGAACACCCTGTATACCTAATTGAGAATCTATGGATTATTGAATAACTAATATTTCTGAAGTTCCCTTACGTACTATAACATATTCCTATTAGCACACAACGTCCAAGGGGCGTCCCTATTTGGCCCGAATGTCCCGGACCAAAAATAAGTGTCCTTGGGACGTCCCATCCCGTACATCTCATGCATTGTCCCAGCAAGGACGTTCACGGAATGTCCCAGCAGGTCATCATTTCGAATGTCCTAGAAATAGCATCATCAAGACGTCCCACGTGGTACATATTGTAGAATGTCCATGCAAGGACGTCCTTGACATGCCCCTGATGGTATATGACTTTAAACGGATATCCCGAGTAGTACATATTCTGGCATGACTTGAGATCTTATATAATGTCACCTCTAGACAAACATGAAATGTCCCTGATGGAACATTCCTTTATCTACAACTATGGAGTCATTCATACATTGCTAACTCGATTTTCAACATTTAATGACATACATTATTGTGATGAATCGAGTAATAAGAGTGATAATGACAGTAGGATGGCGTAATAATTTGACATCCCATCGTCTTGTCAAATTCAACTAGGTAGGTATTCGTTCTACTAGTCCTACCAACACGTTTGTGACATACACGCAAATTCAAAAGATGCACCTTACATGGTTATCATAGTTTTAATCACCTCAATTCTACAAATACACGGAAAAATGAAAATTCACTGTTTTTCATTCTCAACAGTGACTACCATCATGAGTAACCATAATCATAAAATAGGACTTGACACTTGACAGTTGCAGATTGGCTCACACCCATGAACTACTAACGTCTAGAGACAGGGTACTATAATTAATCATCGCGGTGGGGGAACGCTACAGCTACAGTTAATGAATAATCTGCAATACTCGCAATATAGTATGATTCATTTTACGACTAAAAAGTGAAATGACATATAATACCTGGTTAGATTGACTGATATGTGTTTGCACGACTTTTTTCCTGTTAATAAAAGTTAGATCCAACATTGTTCATCATATTTTCACAATCGAAATTATTGAGATTATTTATAAGCAGTGCGTTGATTGAAATTTCTGTCAATAAGTTTTCGATTGAATAAATGAGTATTTCAAATCAGATTTAGTGATTTTGCAATAAAATATCCTTCATTATTTCCAAAGATTTATTTCTGAACACTCAAAGTTGCTTTGCTATTTGAATAGTTGTAGATAAAGTATAGTATTCTACTCGCACATGATGACTATCACCCACTCAAATGATTACAGCACTCGCCTTCGGCTCGTACGGCAACTTTCATCTTCGTGGGTAATAGTCATCATTATGCGCTCGTTGAATAATATACTATTAAATATCTATGCACAGACGCCCTTAATATTTCCAGGATCGTATAACAATCGAAATGTCTCTTAGGGACATCCTTCGAATGTCCGTCGGATGTTCCAATTGGTACATGAACTGTACTCTTCCAATGTCTTGGAAATAACGTCCTACGGACGTCCTAGTCGGTATACTTTCAATATGTTGACCCTGTGAAGACGTTAACTTACACCTCGCCGACGAATGATTGCTCGTAGGCTATAAATACTCCCCGTCAATGTCCTTCACTTAAGTCCATTGGACATCCTTGAGAAACTTTTTCAGGATCTATTGGGGACCTTCTACGGACCATCAACTCAACTGGATGTCCTCATCAGTTATGCAAGATCTGGTCCTAGAGGGACCCAAAAAAATTAAATTGATATCCCTCAGCGTTGCTGATATAGGTTGTCCTACGGATGTCCTAACGATGTCCTCCGTAGTTCTTGATAAGGAATACTGTTTAGGTATTCGATAGCTGTCCCAGAGGCATCCCTCAAGGACGTCCTTAGTTGGTCCTCAAGTGGGACATTTGTGCGTCCCACAGACTTCCAATGGACGTCCACAGTACCAAATTCGAACGTCCTATGGACGTCCTGAATGTTCCGACAGGATGTAACGTCAGTTCACTCGCGGTAAATTTCTAGCTGCTTGAAAATTATCGTGACATCATTGACGATTTTGGCACCTTGGAATCGACCAAATAGTTCTAAAGAAATATGACATTGAAAGGTTTTCGAGTGATGATTTCATTTAAGAAATGAAAAAAGTTACTCCACTCGCTTATTTCATAAGTCAGAGACTGCTTTGCGTTGAATGTTGTCAAGTCGCAAATTTGTATCCTATTCTGAATACTTTTCAGTGAAGGTATTGCTGCCAAATCCTCAAATTCTACTTGATATCAGCAAAGAAAACCGATAAAACGAAAGTGAGTTAGCTATATCGGTGTAATATACAAGTATATCGAACTATTCGATGTATGGAAACTCCGTTGCCTTCTCTGAGGAGCTGCCACTGTTAAATGAGCCGGTCCTGCCTCAAACATTTCCTGGATCCATCTCTGGCTGTGTACTGTATACCGGGTACATTCCAATAAACAAAAACTTTGAATATGGCGACCTACAAAGGATAATCTGAAATTTACCAAGATTTCAATTATTAACATTTATTCCTTTGATATTCCAGAGAATACCCACTGTTGTTCCCGCTCAGACTTATGACCCTTCTGTAGATGCCGAAGCCATCAAGGTTGCAATGGAAAGTTGCCTAATTAACGATGTCGCTATCACCAGAGTCCTTTCCACTAGGTCCAGAGAACAAAGATTCCATATTGCAGTACAGTTCAAAGCTCTATATGGAAAGGTTGGTATCGAATCTACAAAAAATGTTTAAAATGTTAATGATAGAGTTGCATTTTGTATAAATGTCACATGGATGTATAAAACTTCGAATGGTGTGATTACTTCCTCGATGTCGCCTACTTAGTAAAAAGGCGATGAGTAGAAAAATCTATACAACTAAATTTCCAAATATTCTAACCTGAATTTCAGGCATATTGACGGATTCATATAACTTTTATTTTCTATTGATTGACGCATTGGTATACAGTGACGATTTCTGAGAACCTAAAAGTTCATTTGGGTTGCGATTTCAGAACTGTTCAAGAATCGTACTCGAAGTGCGTAGAACTTGTGCGCAGCCGTTTTGAATCCTAGGACTGTTCCAGAACGGTTCACAAATTATGAAATCCCGAACGCGACAGAAGAGAACCTCTGAGAACATAACCTCTATTCAGAATTTGCGAAAAAAAAACAATAGTTTGGAACCTGTATCCTTATTCGAATAATATCTCTGATGGAAGTTTTCTGTGAAGGGAAAGGTGAATATATTCCATCATAGCATTCATAGCTAGATTTTCAATATGTTTTGTCTCTTGGACCTACATGAATTTCGACACCCACCTGAAATGTTCAATGAATTGTGTATCTGGATATGATGACAAAATATCCCTAACACAATCATCCATTTTTCGGATTATCTAACGAAAGTTCGAGAATTATCAGATTAGGCACAATATTTTCAGCAACTTCAGCAAGGAACTCCTTCACCTCTGCTTCCTGAAGATAAAGAACTACTATCAAATGAATGTACTGAATCCATAATATTGAGAAAATAGTGGAAAGAGCAATAAACATTTGAATAAACAACATGTACCGGGTGATCAAGATTCTGAATTCTGCACCACCCTGTATTTGTTTCAATTAAATGTTAGTAGATAGTTGATCAAAAGTTGAGCTAGGGACATGTGAGCCGTTTTG
The DNA here is from genome assembly GCA_918026855.4 of Phaedon cochleariae. Lineage (NCBI taxonomy): Eukaryota > Metazoa > Arthropoda > Insecta > Coleoptera > Chrysomelidae > Phaedon > Phaedon cochleariae. The sequence goes on along the minus strand of OU896718.1, from coordinate 28,809,326 downwards.
ACCAATAATGAATAGTTTCGACAAAAAAAATTCCTAAAGTTGAAAAATGTCGATTTTTCACACCCTATATCTCTGTAATCATTTCCGCTAGACCCCAAGTGTGATACATCGATGAAATCAGCTCTTCAGGGAGGATCTAAAAATGCAATAAAATACAGAGTGTTCTATTTGAAAAATCAAAGTTGCTACTGCTTTCTAATAGAAGCGGCAACACCACATTGTCGAAAATATTTTAGTTGGCTAGAGAATGTCCGAATATGCCCTCTATTGAATTTTCAAAATGATCCGTTATCTGGTTTGCCAGAAACGTCTAATTAACGCTCATCGTGAAAAGCCCTGTATATTGTTCTTTGAATATTATGTTTTTCTAGGATTTGATCGAACGTTTTGAAAAAAAGTTGTCCGGCAATTTCAAGAAATCGGTGATAGCCTTGATGACTCCGCTGCCAGATTTCCATGCCAAAGAACTGCGTGATGCCATTACTGGAGCCACTACGGACGAAGACGCCCTCGTAGAAGTCCTTGGCACCATGTCGAACCAGGAAATCATGGCAATACGACAGGCGTATCACGCTCGTAAGGGTTTCATCATTCATTTGACTTGACGAATAATATTTCAACAATTCATCTACAACTACCCACACAGCTCATCAGTCATCACATCTCATATTAAGTCCATTAAGCATAAGGTGGATACAATGCAGTGTGTTTCACAGTGGATGGAGCATTAGAAGTGTCTGGAGAACCAGAATGACAAATCATCCCTAAAATTCGTTAGCGTGGATAATGAAACTAGCTCTATATACGTCTAAATAATCACAAGAGTACAGTGTTGCCGGTTATATCAGAAAGTAGTAGCTATACTTTGTTACTTCAAAGAAACACCTCGTATATTATATCATTTTTCGAATCCTTATAAGATACCTCATAACTTTTTCTTGTAATTCTCTATACCTATCTGTAACGGCTTTTGAGTTAAACATTGTTTTGTCCAATTTTTCTGCATGTTCTGCTGACATTCTTGTAACTTTGACCATAAATGATGAATAAATCTATCAATACCACATTTGAGCAAATATTTTCTGCCATAGTACTTCCACACTTATGCAATTTGAATTCAGGATGCCAATGAAGGAATAATAGTCAGATTTTTGTCAGAATGAAATTTATAGCCTACTATTTACATCACTATCCAATAATTATTTTATTGAAGACGATTTCATAACATAAATGATTATAACTACCAAACCGTACGAGATAGGTCTAGGGAAAATATACACAATTTAGTTGTTAAATGTTACAGCTTTCAGAATAACTAACAATATACAGGCTGTTCCGTTCATTTCTATGAGTTCCCAGAAGGAACTTACTTCTGAGCCTCTCTGTACACTGAAACTGAGATCCAGTGCATTAACAGAATGCTCAATGGTCTTATGCAGCCAGGATCCAGATTGCAATATTTTTTCAATTTGCATTGGGAAATAGTAATTTTCCTAACAAGAGCGAAAAGTTATTCTTTCCCGCACGCGACTGCCGTTCACACGAACCACGACGCGAAGCGGAGTTCGGGCAAGCACTCGAGTTAGGAACAAAATTTTTTCTATACAAGCGTACGGAATTGATTGATTTGTTCAATAAATTATTCATGCAAATAGGAACAGCTAACAAGAGAAATATATTCTCTATCTACTAATTATTAGTAATAGCTATTGTGAACTTACAGTTTGACGCATTATGTAGGTTAATTGCGGAAGGCATCAGGCCCATAAGGAGTTTGGTCTCAAGGATTCAGACACTTCTAGGAAATGAGCCAAAAATACTTCTTCTTCATTCGGTATTTTCATTTATTTATCGTTGCACCATTCAATAAAACGCGTGTATATAGCTTCTCATACCCTTGTTAAGACTTCGTTGGCAATAACGCATCTGTATCGCATCCCTATAGCTGGACGTTTTTGATCACATTGTGGCAATTATTCCACTGAATCGAAGATCACAGTAACGCTGTGTCTGTCACTTCGACAATTACAAACTCATTTGAGGTTTGATTGGCATGACAACAATAATCGTTTCTTTTCAGATCAATCCAAATCTATAGGGGGATTTTTTTAACAATCAATTTTCAATTTTCAATATTTTTCAATTTTCACAATGAATATCAGAATTTGATGGATGATTCTGAACATACATACTTAAAACTGCAACAAACAAACTCAAACTCTCATATTTCATCACCTACCACTTATATATATTGCCATATTATCATATCTTTGTTTTTCCCGCAAAGTTGCGGAACATGACACTTCCCCAAACTAAATTGCGTGGTAAATGGTCAGGTTTTCGCGGAAAAATTGGACAAAATAATGTTCAACTCTAAAACCGTTACAGATAGGTATAGAGAACTTCAAGTGAAAGTTTTGGGGTATTTTATAAGGATTTGAAAAATGATATAAAATACGGGGTGTTCCATTTGAAATAACAAAGTAGCTTCTATTTTTTTATACAAGCGGCAACACTGTATCGATGAAAATATTTTAGACGGATAGAGCATGTTTCATTATCCACGCTCACAAATTTTCTAAGTGATTTGGCGTTTCGTTCTCCAGATATTTTTAATGTCCCATCCACTGTGGAACACCCTGTATACTTCCAAAGGACATATACGATCAGATGATGAAGTTGATATTAACGTTCATAGGTACCGTAGAACGGCATTGAGTTGATGAGAAAATGTGTTTTGCATCGTTTTTTCGAGAAGTATTAGGACAAAAAATATAGAAAAAATAATGTAGGTCCTGACACCATTTTCGAATGGCTCAAGTCGAAAATAATATCAAGAAATGAAGGTAAGGGCCTTCATTTTTCTTGTGAAATCGGATTCACATTTTCCAACACTTTGGGATAAAAGAATTCAGGGATTTGAAACGCGTAAGGCTCATTTTGAAATACTCAGAGGTGAATCAAAACATTTTATATTGATTTTTCATGCAATTCCATATCAAATTATATTCTCGACATGTTGAGAATACATCGAACCATCAGAAATTGATAACTACTTCGTTCATAGTAACTTTCAGAGAAATTATAGAATGATTCATTTTACCCAATTTAGTGACCACTTCAAAGTAAAAAAAAAAATCGAATCCAACTAAAACCAATTGTATACATAAGTAGATGAAATTATAAATTTGGTGCCTCCCACAAACAATCGTTTGAACAGTTTCGTAAAAATAGCAAATTATGTTACAACCTAAAATGTGTGATACTCTCGTGTTTCTTTAAACGTGGAAAACACCCTCCTTCACTTACTTAGACGTACTGGCGAGACGACTGGGACGCGAAAACGTTCCAATCTTGCAGCTGGGGCAAACAGCGCCCTTATTTGTACTGAAACACCCGAATCATTCATTTAACCCTGTTTGACGGTACTTGAAATGGATGATCTGTTTGAAACATTTAATGTACGTCCTCTTCGTATATACCCGTATAGATATTCATTCTGCATCCATAGATGTTAGGACTTCGAATAGACATCCAATGGACATTCGATTTGTAACATCCAATACAATATATGTTCTCTCTGTATGTACTCTACGTTAGAGATGCTCATACTGCACCCATCATAGGACTTCAAATGAACATCCAATGGACGTTCTACTTGGATGTTCAATTTGTAACATCCAATGTTCTATCGATTTCGTTTCAACGTCCATGAACATTAAGACTTTTTTTGGACGTGGAATGGATGACTAATGAATATTTGGTTTGTAAATTACAATGTACGTCAGCTTTCCAACGTACAATGATCTCATCCTATAAGCATCCATGTTTGTTCGTACAATGGTTATTGTCGTTGCTGCTGTGAATTTACGAATAATTATATCAGTACGATTGAGTGATATTGTTACATTCCATCGTTTTGCCTAAATCATAATATAGGTACGGTTCTACTATATAAAGTCATGTTAATTTATATGTTGAACTCATCGAAATCGTTAAGCCGTTTGTTCACCTCAGTCATTTATCTAGTCATGTGACTATGGTTCATCGAGTCGAATTTCGAAATCAAATGAACGTGGTAAACCAACTGAACTATTGTTTAATTCTGTGGATCAGTGGGTTATCTTGGTCCGATCTCGTCAGAGAATCGTTGAGTTGGTGTGTATAGGTGTCTACTATAATTTCATTCAAAGTTATTGATATTCTATTTTCCAAATCATATATGCAATATTCTTATCAATTGTATTATGAAGGAATTCATATTTTTTCAATTGACCATATCTTCAAAGGTAAGACAACTTCTATTTTGTGACGCTGACAACAAGGATGTCAGAAATGTCAAATCAGCGCCACTGTCAAATTGTATTGTATTCCAATCAGATCAATAACTATACAATAACAACATCTTGGGCGCTCCGTTTCTCATATAAGTACTATGATTATAATGAACATTGACCAAACACAACGCATTCGCCACAAATAAAACTGAATTTGACTGTAATTTTGCTGCCACCAACAAATAGCACGAATTGTCTAACACTTTCTCAACCTGGAAATCATAATGACACTGACACAAATATGCGTTTGTTAGATAATTAACTAAACACGATCTATAGCACACAGCACTGCACGATACCATTGTACTACATATAGTATCAATCGCGTTTCCACAAATACAAAGAAGCAAGAAAATTCACTGTTCTTCATTTTCAACAGAGAGTGACCATGAAATAGGAATTGCAGACCTAATAATTGAGTTTGCGCTCAAATTACTAACTTATACAAACAGCTAATGGAGTGACAACACATGAGGATGCGCGAAGAACTTTTACGACCAACTACTAGCGATCATAAAAATTGGTTTAAGCACTTGCTCAGTAGCTATGTGTCAACGTTAACACCGCATGTCTTACATATACGTATTAATAATCAATACGGATAATCTCTATCTGTTTCCATAGCGAAACATGAAGCCGATTTTTGAAGACAAATGACTATCCATAAGGAAAAGTTTTGAAACGATCAGACACATACTGCTTTGATTGAAAGGCTAGTAAACGTCATTGTCCACCGAAACGCATGTCTTTGATGACTACTATAATGGCGCATGGCGCATGCGTATCAAGCCACCAAATCCTTATGGATATTCATTTGTTTCATATTTTTGGCTTCATCCTGGCACCCGTTATGATCCGTATTGTTTATTAATACGTATATAATGTCTTAGATCTCTGTTTTGGAGGCTTGTAAGAACGTATCTGTCTACTCATTCGAACAGTTCCATCGATTGTTTCGAGACTTTTGAAAAATCTTTTGTCACCCTCTGTCGCCACGACACATATTGAGTATCCGGAAATACGTTGGTTCGTTGGTACAAAATTATTGGGATGTTTGAGAGCAACCTGGAATGTATGGTACAGGGAGATCGTTATAGTCTTGCCTACTTGATGATGTTTCAGCCTCAAGAGAATATCATTACGATAATATTATTCATGCTAATGCTTTACAAACAATGAATTCATCTACAATAGCGTTATATGGCCGTAGCATAGATGTATAGATAGTCAAATGGTGTTATCACTTCCTATTGAAAGGAGTTTCGAAATCTCTCGATATCGCATTCTTTGTGAAAATGGCGAGGCATGGGCGAATCTTGCTGAATTTTCGGAGTTACAAACCAAATTTACAGGCTTCATGTATCACTATGAATTGAAGTGGGTCTTTGTACCTTATATCCATTGTCTATCTACGGCTATGATCGATTTGACAGAGAATATAACCTCTAAAATCGTATCTGACAATCATGCGCTACTAGGGAAATTGAAAAGACAAAGAGCAGAATATATGTCTTATTCTTTTATTCACTTAAACCATTGTATTATAGGAAATAGAAAAGGACAAAAGTTCAGCTGTGTCCGAACTCTTATCAAACTAATACCATCCAGTGACTCTATATGACACATTCATTTGAGTTCACATTTTCATTTCCACAATTCCTTGTGTAAATGGAAACGGTGCAATATATTCTTATATTTTTGACTTTCAATGGTGAATTCATAGACGACACGAAGACTTAACTCATCAAACTCCTGTGATAATAGTTCATTTACTCACTTTTGGTACATAAAATGAATCAAATGTTCGGATTTTCGAATAATCCCCACATAATATTACAGCAGTCAGTTCATGATGTGAAAACAATACACTCACTCAACTAATAATATAATATATACCTGCTCAAGGAATTACTGATGCTATTATTTCATGATATTTCTATTTGAAATTAAAACAACATTTCGAATATGCTGAAAACATGACACGTGACAGATATGTCAAGATAAAGATGTTTCCGCACGGATTATTTGTTGCGCTCAGTCTCTCTTCTACGTACTGTCTCTAAATGCTTCTTATAAGCAATTATTGAATTCGTTCATCATCAGCGGTAATCTTCAGGTCCTGAAAGGAGGAAAACACATCATCGTAAGTCTAGTTGAGGAGGTCGCGTGCAAAACCGGTTATATCCGCTTAAAATGGCGTGACACATGATCTGGCTTCAGTTTCGTGAGCTCTATCGCCTGGTGCATTGATTTGTTAACAAAACGAGCTATATTTAACTGTTATAGGTGTCTGAAAGTTGGGTTTTGGAGCAAAATCAGATAGATCCCCAAATTTGCAGGCAAAAGCAGATGAAAATAATGAAACATGCGGAGCATATTCAAGAGAATGTTGATGTAATAATTCAAGTGAAAAAATACTTTCTTATCCATTATTTTTCTCTGTAGGTATATTGATCTGGATTTTCAATTCGATTCATTCAAAAGTGATTCATTCTATTCATTATCCAAATTCTAATTGATCTACGGCGGAATTTTGCTTATTTGTATCAGGCAACAGATTGCAGACGTTTTTCTCGTTTCCTGAAAAATTTATGAAAGTGGATATATCTGGTTTCGCACGCGAGCTCCGCAGTTGAACTTTATAATTTGATTCGAAACGCATTTTAAAATTTTTCAAGGAATTGTCCATCGTGCACGCCATCTATTATCGAATTGTTCATATCGAGAGCTAGTCTGACAAAACAATTGAAAAGTGGGCACACCAGAGGAATTATAAACATCTCAGCCGTAACAAAGACAAACTATCTTCTTTCAAAATTATTCTGTCAATTAAGCTAATAATCGAAGTTTATCTTGCAATACGTGCTTGAGAATGATTGAGGCTGAAAACCCAGTTATAGCCATTCCATGGTGAATAATTGACCCAGATAAAGCCAGAACTCGAAAAAAAAGCAATACCATATTTTCCCACTGTCCTTTTAAAAGCCATTTTGAAATAGGCCCCTGTAGGGCAACTTGGGTTACTCCCCGATAGACTGCACTACTTGTCCAGTAATCCATTCTTAATTGCCGGTACGTGTGGTGCCTAGCGTTCATTTTCCGCAATTGGTGTTCTGTAAACAGGTGATTCCATATTTTGGTGCCGAATTGCCGGGAAACATGAATTCTTTCAGGTAAGTTATATTACCTTCAAATAAATCCACTATAAGATAACAACACAGAAAATTGTGTAGATAAACAATGGGTATCCATAATAACCATTATCATCTTGATATAGGTTATGGGTTTTTATTTAGAATCATTTCTCTATTTGTGTTCTTTTAAAAGGACAGTGGCAAAATGCACTGCTGAAATTAGATGATTAACAAACATATCAATTCATTATAATGGCTCAACAAAATGATGAATAATCTTTCCAATATTGTTTCAAGTGTCTTCGAGTACACCTAACTTTATTCATTTTATTTTTCTTCCAAGTGATTTCTGGAAGAGACCTACGACTTTCAACGAATAATTGGAAGAGGCTGAGAACTTGGATAATAATGATGACCTAATTCCAGGTGAAATTATCATTTTTCCACCAAATAATGATGACGTAACAGATGAAAACAGTGGAGATGAGATTAACGTGGAAATAAGTAACTTACCTGGAGGACAGCTCAGAGCTGCCGCTGAGGTGAATTTTGACAATATTGAGTATGATAGGGAATCTGATGGTGAAGATGATCTGCCATTGTCTCGTTTAGAGAAGAGAAAAAAAAGGGGTACTGGAACTATACGAGAAAATCGATTACCAAAGAGTTGCCAAATTATGTTGTCGAATGAAATGAAGAAACAGCCTCGAGGAAATTGGCATGACAACAGTATTGTGGACATCGCTCCAAACCATGCAATCTACTATCCAGGTCAAACGATTTTCTAAGAAAGATAATAAAATCATTCTGGTTCCACAGCCACACATAATTAAACTATATAATGAGAAAATTTGGAGAAGTTGATCGAGCAGATCAAAATATTAGCTTAAATATAGATGTTCCATTCGAGGCAAAAAGTGGTATTTTCCTCTCTTCTGTCATTTTCTTGATATGGCAGAACAAAACTTATGGCGTCTTCATGAATTTGGATTTGGAAAACTGGATCATCTGAGTTTCAGACGTTCCATTGCCGTAGGATCACTAGAATCCTTCAAGAATAAATCGGAAGGAAGAACTTGGAAACTTCCAAAAGAAGGCTATTCCTTCTCCAAGTACGATGGAGTAGATCACCTGGTTGTTTACCAAGACAAGTAAACTCGCTGTATTTTCTGTCATAAAAAGAGCAATTTTTCTTGTAAAAAATGTTCAGTAGCTCTACATCCCAAGGATTGTTTTCGGCAATTCCACTAGAAAAACTAGTATGATGAAATTTCTTTTATGAGTTATAGAATTAAATATACTCACTTACTGATATATCTATGCTGGTTTGTTTTCGATATCGAGAATAATATGTGCTAGATGATAGCAGCCCATTTTGCCACTTTCCTTTTAAAAGGACTCCTAATTTCTCTCAAGTGACTCATGAGAAGGAGAATTTGATGATTTCCTGTTCATTTTCCATGGCTAAGGGTGAACTTTTCAAACTTGAAAACAATTTTCGAAAAAAAAAAAATGTTCTGGCAACATGACAGGTTTGGCTTTTAAAAGGACAGTGGCAATATCTGGGTAATCATGTAATGATTTATTGTTCAGTTGATGGTTTCTCAAAGTATCGACACTAACCTATAAACACAAATGAAAGTTCCCAATTTTACGCCAGATTGAACTCGCGCACAACCCATCTTGGAAAAGTTGGTTGACGAGTATGCGCAGCTCGTTAATCGTAATTGGCAGGAATAGTGTAATTTAAAATATACTATATATATCATCGCTGTAACTGCAGTACGCCGTACAACAGGGAACAAAAACAGCGAACGTACAAACATACTTCTCAAAATAATTAAACAGCGAAACACAATGAGCAACATACCTCATCATCCACAGTACAACAAATACGAACAACTTGAAATTGGCTTACTACTGATCAATAATGAGATCATAAAACAGTCGATTCTGATGAAATATACAACGAGTATATATACGTTCTAACAAGTTGATGCATACTGCGCAGGTGCCTCAACCAATTTTAGTGCTTCGTTGGTCGTAACAGTTATTTGACTATCCTCATGTATTGTCCTCATATGTTTTGTTTATAAATCTTTGGAAGTACCAAGTAGTATGTCAGTCTACTTATACCAATGTATATTGTTTCTAGTTTATCACAGTAACCTGGAGCGTGACATCAAAGATGACACCAGCGGCATCTTCAAACGCCTTATGGTCTCGCTTTGCAGAGCTTGCAGAGACGAAAACACGCCCGCCAATCAGGAACAAGCTGAAGAGGACGCGCAGACGCTCTACGATGCCGGAGAGGGACGCATAGGCACCGACGAATCCACCTTCATCAGGATCTTTTCCCATCGCAGCTTTGCACAGTTGCAATTGATCTTCAAGGAGTACGAACGAATCTCAGGACACGGCATCGAGCAGGCCATCAAGAATGAGTATTCTGGGGATTCCGAGCAAGGATTCTTGGCACTTGTGCAATCCATAAAGAATCAGCCGCTGTTTTTCGCGAAGATGTTGAATAAGAGCATGAAGGGACTAGGAACAAATGATAGGCAGTTGATAAGGTTGATGACGTCTAGATGTGAGATTGATATGGAAGACATCGCGAGAGAGTATCAAGCGAAATATGGCGAGCCTTTGTTAGATGCGATCGCAGTAAGTGATGGATGTCGATACAATAATTACAAAATATTTTTTCTAAATTGATTGCCGATGTTGTTCTAGTGGTGGAGGTGCTCCAGCTAACATTTACATATTTGTAAATAGTTTTTTGTTTCACTATAGGCAGAAAAGGAAAAAGATTCGATGCCACGACTGGTGTTTCAAACCAGCCAAGGCATTGAATCTTCTTTTCTGCCATGTGAAATATATAATTATTTTACAAATGTTATTTAATTAATTTAACTCTATCATTGTGTGTTCACCGAATTGTCTAATTTGATTTCAATTACTTGACAAAGTTCCAAGCAATTTCTACCTAGGCATTAAAAATGTCCCTTCTTTGCCTGTTGAGTGTCAAAGAAAAGACACTCCTAATAAATAACATTTGGAGACATTTTTTTTCTGATGGATTTGTTTTTGGTTGTTTCAGGGGGACTGTTCAGGAGATTACAGAAGGTGCTTGGAAGCTCTCATTCGAGGTCCTTGTTAGCTTTTATTCAATACAGCCATACATGTGCAACGCCGCAAATATTTTTACTACATATATTCTATATTTCAAGATATTGTGATATATTAATCTATAAAACATTCGTTTTTACATTGCGAGAATTTCATCATTCCGCTGATTCTGTTCAATAAAAAAACTTCCTATGATAAATATTCAATGTGTATTGTAGGGCAATGTTCGATGAATTTCGAAACAGTCATACATCACTCTTACGGATTACCTACTTATGTATAGTACTCATAGTACTCATACTTACTATTCTGAAAATCAAAATACGAACGATATTACTTTCCTGCCAAGTAAGGATATTCTGGCATTGCTGCGAAACAGAACCTACACATCAGGATTTGAGGTGATGTCGAATTGATATAATTTGTCCACTTGCCCCTAGAATAATGTGTATTATTAGCAAGTCTACAAACAATATTCAAAAGATTGCTACGCATGGTAAATAGGAAAATATATGTTGGTGTTTGTTTTATTATACGCTAAAGATATTCGAATCGACTTAATTTGTTCTCATAGAATTAATTAATCCATCAATCAATTTCGAACGGAAGTTATTCAGGAAGGTAAGTTCTATACAAAGAAGCTGCTTCTTCATGTATTTTACTCATGTTCCGTAGGAAGTAGATTTCTGTTCAGTCAAAACTGGTAAAAATTCAAATTTCCCCTCCTCATAACACATTTTTATTTCATTGTATTCTCAGGACGTTAAACGATACCTAAATGTCATTATCATGCCTGTTTATCTATCCACCTATAATAAATTGGGACTTATACTCAACAGAGTACTAAGGTACAGCATTATCAAGATATAATTTGAATCATTCCTGCTTTCTTAGTGAACTTGAACCATTCATCTCATTGAGAAATAAAAATGAAATGAATGTATATTGATAATAATATATAAGGCCTGATACATTACGAATGATCCTTGTTTGAAGGTCTATAGTTAACTGTGATTATGAGGGCAAGAAAAAAGTTTGATTGATTCTGGTCTATACTGACACCAAAGATGGAATAGAAGGTATCGAGGTAGACTACATTTACCACTTATATACAGTGAGTTATTCGATGAAGGCAAGGGAAGCTAGTCTTTTGTAGTAATTAAACTGGAGACCTAGCCAATAATGTCGTGTTATAACTGCAAGTAAAAAGTACACTACCAACAAGTGAATGATTCTATAAGGCTAGAAACAAGTCACTTGTATAGTTATCGAACTGTATACCTAGCCAATGACTTCGTAATATAACTAAGTGAGAAGTAAACTGAGGCCAATGAAACAAATATTCTATCTCTGATAAAGCATGTAATATCAGTAGAGGTTATGTTAGGTTCGATCACTCTGTATTATGAAGTAGGGTGACAGAAGTCAGGGAGAGTGGGCATGGTGGAAATTGGGAATCGTAGGAATTGGGCATCGTGAGAATGTAGGAGAAGTGGGCTTGGTGGAAATCTTGTGTTCTCTGAATTTTTCTCATCACCTGGCAACGTTGCACTCTTCGGCAATCTTCGTTATCATGGTGGGAATTGGGCATCGTGGAAATTGGGCATCGCGCTACGCACCCCATATAACGCAAGGTGACTATGACACAATCATTGGGCGTAACTGTATTATATCTTTGTGGCTATTTCCGGATAAATATATTGATGATTATTTTCAAGTGGAGACATTGACGAAACATATCATGGACCGGTATAAAGATGTTTTCCAAGAAATTATTGGAGAAATCCGTTCAATTAAGGGCTGTTTAAGATTAAAGAAAGATGTTGAACCATATAGACTATACGTTGAACCAATATCCATGAAACCTAGAATGGTTCCTTATGCTCTGCGAAGTAAAGTTGAACAAGAAATCCCGAGAAACAAGGAATTTTCATAATGGGGAGCTCCTTTGGTTCCAATAAATGAAAAAGTCAATTCAGCTCGACTTTGTGCAGACTACGAAGTAACGCTCAAAAAATGTTTGGCAGAAGATCAAACAGACGAGATTCCTAGAATTGAAGATTCATGCATGAAGTTACGTGGTGGAAAGTATGAATGTGTACTGGCTGTTTTCAAAGCCTATTTGCATCTATCAATGGACGAAGAAAGTGCAAATTTGCTAACTGTACCTACACTGGAGGGCTGTTATCGAGTAAATAGGTTGATGTTTGGGATGAAGTCAGCACCAAACATATGGCAGCGATTGATGAACTCAATATGATTTGACTTGGATGGTTGTAGTATGTTTCTTCGATGAAATCGTGGTACGAGAAACAACAATTCAGCAAACACGCGAACGTCTAGAATTTGTATTGGATAGACCACAGAAACATAATTTGCATTTGAATCTGAACAAAGTTAAACATTTTAAACGGCCAGCTCAATATTTGGGTCATACAATCGATGAATTTGGTTTACACAAAACAGGCGAGAGAATCAAAGATTTATTGAACGTCACAGCTCCTGTGAATATTCATCAACTGAGACAGTTCTTGGGGATGGTGAATTATTATAACAATTTCATTTCTTATCTAGCGAGCAAATTACATCCTCTCAACCAATTACTGAAGAAGTCAAGCAAATTCGAATGGACCAATTATTGCGAAACTGTATTCAATAATATCAAGAAAGAAATAACAAGCGATCAAGTATTGATCCATTATGATGTCAGTTCACCACTCATTTTAGCTATCGATGCATCAGCATTTTTATCTCACAGATCACCGGAAGGAGGACCTATAGCTTTTGCAAGTAGAACGCTCACAAATGCAGAACAACAATATTTTTTCAATATTGTTATGGACGAAAATTCATTTTGATGACGAATAATAAACCACTTACTTCAATTTTTGAAACCAGATAAACATCTCCCTGATATGCTCACAAACAGACTATTGAGGTATGCACAGTTTTTATCGGGGTTCGACTATTCAATTGAATATTGAAATACCAAAGACCATTTCAATATGGATTTTCTATCTAGATTCCCACAAAGCAATCCGCAAGAACATATGAATGTGATGAAACATTGAGTGTATTACGACAATTATATGAAGAATTTTTACCAGTAACCAGTGCCACGATAGCAAAAGAAACAGAAAAGGATGAAGAGTTGTATTCATTTTATAAGGCTATTCAAAGTGGAAATTTCAAGGACTGCTCGTACAAAGTTTTAAGGGAGCAGAATATATTTTCGAAAATAATTGCATTTTAAGAGGGTCAAGAGTGATCAAAATCGTTACAGAAGAAGGTACTAGAGGAATTACATACAGCTCACATTGGAATTGTTAAAATGAAAACTCTCACCCGTAATTATTGTCACTGGAAACATATGGATAAAGACATTGAGGAATTCGTCAATATTTGTATCGCATGTGGAAAAGTACAAAAGACATGCTGTGAGGTTCCTACTCATTCTTGGAAAGAACAGAATGAAGCATGGCGTGGTCTTCATCTTGATTTTGCGAGACCTTCCATGGAGCATTACTTCTTGATTGTCCTGGATGCGCGCTCCAGACGGTTAGAAGTCGCAGTACCCCAACAAATAGTGACCAAGAATGGGCCTTCTCTCGGTTCACAGGAATTCAAGGCATTCCTGAAATCTAATGGAATTCACCATATTACAACTGCACCGGGTCATTCTTCAACAAATGGTATGGCCGAAAAATTTGTTCGACCATGTCAAAGATGGATTGATGCGATCTGCATTATATGATTCCAGATATCTGAACATAAAACTGAACAGACTCCTGATGCAATATCAGGAGAATCCGAATGCATCGTAGGGACAGAGCCCCGCTGAACGACATATCCGCACGATATAATGAAAGACGATGCGGAGAGATGATCGCAGCAAACTCCAACTTAGATTCCCAGGGTAGAGTACTGCCAGACATTCCACACGTTGAAATCGTCATTAGCCAACGCACAAAACGAATAAGGCTAACGGTTCTGATGGAATTCTACCCATTATTCCCAAAAAGTGTGCACGAGGATTGACACCGATTCTCTGCAAGTAATTCGCCATCTTGTACAAGTCGAGTATTTTAAGCTGCAAAATAGCTAGAATCCAACCAATCCTTAGCAAAGGAAACGAAAGCCTGCTCAACCACAATAGGCTGATTGTCCTGTTATCAGTCAACTCCAACGTGCTGGAGGAAGCAATCAACATTGAGCTCATGAAATATCTGGAAAGCTCAGAAATCATTAAGGATAGACAAAATGGCTTTCGCCATCGAAGATTAACTGGAGGTTCACTTGCTTTCATTAAAAATACATGGGGAATTTGTAGCTGTGGCGTTGGCAATATCGTAGGCATTCGACCGTGTTTGCCACCATGGACTCCTCCACAAAGTTCAGGCAGAACGCTCCAATTTCTGATGAACAATGTATCGTCTGATACCATCGCCATCAATTCTGGAGTACCCGAGGCATCAATTTTGGCACCAACATTGTTCCAACTTTATATCAATGATCTTTTGAGAGCAACCACTTGCCCTATCCACAGTTCTGCAGGTGATAGTACTCCCCTTGGGATTCCTTCTCCTTCCCAGGAAACCAGGAACTTACGACATAGGCAGGTCAATGCTGGGGAACTGATAACCTAGTCGAATTCAACGCCACACGTGAGTCTGGGCAGCCTTTATTTTTCCTAGTAAGACGGAACTCAGTATGTCTGATATAACAATCTCTGGTATCACCATTTTCACCTAGACCACTATATCTATGCTCGGTTTTTCCATCAGCAAAACTCCTCAATAAAAAGTCATGTCCGATCCATCGGTGAAGGTGCTTCACGAAAACTCGAATTTTTATTCTGTGCGAAAATCTACATTACACCTCGACAGCTTCTCAAAATACTAATGTTTAATACTAATACTGTTCTCATATATGGGGTTCAGCACCCAAACATGCGCTGATGCTTTTAGATTCCATCCAGAGAAGAGCCATTTGCCTTGTGGGTGATGCCTCACCCACAAATCTCTCGACATCATTAGAATATCGAATGAAAGTCGGCAAACTCTTACTTTTTTATGGATACCTCCACGGGAAATGCTTCTCTGAAATCGCTGCTATCATTCCACCACCAGCAATACCAGTCAGACGAACTCGACAGGCCGAAGAAGAAGGCTGACAACATGAAACTGAAATCTTTCTAAAAATACGCTATTTCCATAATAATGCATGGTGGAATATTGGGACCACTGACCTTGGGTCGGACTTTTACCGCCGGATGAGGGTCTGCCGGTCTACCGGCGCTAGCACAGCTAAAATGTACTGCGAAGACCAACAATCCCAATCAGCACAAGTACGTCTTATGGACGTTTTAAAAACGTCCACTCTGGACATTCAGGACGTTTTGGGGACGTCCATTTCCGGACGACGGACGTCTTATGGACGTTTTGAGGACGTCCATTGTTAATAATCAGGATGTTTTGGGGACGTCCAGTATAGGTCCAGACTAGGACCTTTTTGGTATGAAAAATGGACGTATTGAGGACATTCAGACAATATTGATTATTGATTTTCTGACCCATCTGAAGAGTGAGATACTGGAATATTAGTTATCATTTATTCGCAAATAATAATATGAACAGAGATTCAGGTATTTGTTCAATGTCACTCTTCCATATCGTATATCAGCAGCTGCACCACTAAAAACGTCGCGTGATTCATCCAGGTACGCAGGCGCGATGATGTCTTTTTCTGATTGGTAGCCTTCTGTTGTCTTCTTCACTGGATCTGTGAATAACAATAATATTCAATAACATCTCCTGTGAATACCATAAACCATAAACACACAGCCACTTTCAACGTGTAGTAGTCAGTATAGCGGAATACCTACTTTATTATTTTTCTTTCACTGAGAACTTATTCCAAACATAAACTGATTCTTAGGTAGGTACCTACCTATATAACCTCTATGAACCTTGCACGAATTATATTATGTTTCAACTATATTCAAAAATATAAACTTTTGTAGATGATGGAAATAGGATTAGGTAGAGCTTTGCATGAGATCAAATTATTTAGAAAGGTATCTAATGTTTTCAACTCCAGATTTGATATTCCTATACTCAAGCATCTTCATGCGAATGAAAATAAAATGATAGCGTCGATAGCCATACTTGCCTTCATGCTGCTGTTAGCACAAATAAACATCTCGATGGAACTCGAGATCGAAGTTCACCAGTTGATAGATGATATCCGCAAAGATTTCACTTATTCACTGCTTTTACAGTCAAATAACCCGAAAAGTTCAGAATGTCCTTTGACCTGAATCACAGTTTAATCGGCACTCGGCAGTGGTCAACTGACGGACGCCCTCTTCTCATTTCCCTTTCTCATCATCTAACGTTTTCGTTTCACATCTTAGTTTCACGTAAGATAACATGCACAGTGTTGCCGGATGAAAATTTGTCGGAGCAGTAGATGGGTGGGGAAAAAACAGTAGATCATCAAAACTGAACAGAAGATTTTGATAATCATCACAATTTGCTATCATAAATAAAAAAGCATAGTCACCTATATAATAAACGAAAAAAAATCATGTTCGGTCTCTATACCTATCAAAAATCGAACGAAGAATTACAAAAAATAATGAAATAATAAATAAAATTTGTAAAAACCGCAACCAGATTGGAAATAAAAGCTGATTTTCACTAATCAGACTGAATATGATAGTTGCAGTATATTTTTATCATACATCTTCTTACTGTGATGTCCCATTAATTTTTCATTGTTGCATATAAGGTAGTTACGTTATATCAAAACATGACCAATCAGACCATTGCCTTGAATAGTTGAACAGTAGAACGGAGACAAAAACAGTAGATCTACTGCTAAAATAGTAATTCTGGCAACGCTGAGCACGCATGCGTTCTACGGTTGCTCCACATATTCAGTGATTCAATCAAATCTTATTATAAAAGCGCGGCTTGTATGAATACTTCAGTAATGGTCAAACTGTATAGGTATTATGTGATTGAAGTAATATAATTCAACATAACTATATAAGTAGGTACAAATCAGTTGAAGTCATGAATATTTCAAATTCATAAAATTAATAATAAAATGAAATTCAATATATTGATACAGCTGATATATAATATATTTTTTGACATCATTTATGTCCATATTCAATTCAATAATTCTTATTTTGAAATTAATATATACCTACCTACTTATATCAATTTAAACTGATATACCGTGAGAGTCTGTTAATTGGACGTTTTAAAAACGTCATTTTCTGGACGTCCGGAGTATGTCCAATAATGGACGTCTTAAAAACGTCCATAAAAGGTCCTGGACGTTCAGACCAGAAATGGACCTAAAATGGACGTCTTCGGGACGTCCCGTGCTATCTGGGATGTCGATATATCTGTACCTCAGAAATATACATGTCTTCATTGAAAAGTCATTATAATGACTTTTTCCTGCAACCGACACAAAAGTCGTCCATTTTGATACCAAAATTAGCTCTTAAATTGACGTTTCTATTACTGACACAAAAATAGGTATGTTGCTAGGCAACATATTTAGTTCCTAGGAGCTAAAGTTGAACTTTAACTCTTAGGAACTAAAAAGGTAGTTTTTTGTCTCAAGCAACAATATTGTTTAGCTTCACTTTGATCATCAAGTTAAACACAGTGTAGTATGGAGAGGAATAATTAATCACTATTATCATTGTTGATATGCTCACTAACCTAACATTTTCCACGTCTTGTTCCTATAGCTGGCACTGGCACGGTATTTGCCATTAGAGCACCTGGTCCATACACAAATATGTCACTCTGTGGTTGTATTTATCTTGAAACTACAATTCGAACATCCTAGAAAACCTAACCTGCTGTTAATGCAGGTAGAATATTCTCACCACATGGATAATTTGTCAATATTTGTTGCATTACATACATATGGCACGGCATTGGTTATTACTTCACATGTTTATTTGAGTTAATTGTTTCGGTTGCAGAAAAAATAGCATGTTTCATTCGGATCAAAAGTGACTTTGTTCGACTCGCAAATTTTGCTTTCGCTCGGCTTCGCTAAACGCTCCGCCTCGCAAATGCAAAATTCGCTTGTCAAACAGAGTGGCACTTTTGATCCT
Organism: Phaedon cochleariae; assembly: GCA_918026855.4. Taxonomy (NCBI): domain Eukaryota; kingdom Metazoa; phylum Arthropoda; class Insecta; order Coleoptera; family Chrysomelidae; genus Phaedon; species Phaedon cochleariae. The sequence goes on along the minus strand of OU896718.1, from coordinate 28,790,577 downwards.
AATAAAACAATCTACTATTCTTCATTATACTGACTTTTTTCTTATTATAATGACTTTTTTATTCATTATAATAGTTAGGTTGTTCTCCCTCCATAGTAACCTGTACACTGAGGAAAATTTCTATTAACCATAGTCAGAAATCGAATTACCCCAGCAAGAAACTCTAATAGCATAGGGGACAAGCGAGTTATCACCTGTGATTATAAAGTCGACTTTGCTGATTATAACCCACCTGCGATTATTAGATATAGAACCTTGCTGTCACTAGCGAGTGCATCTGTATGATGCTAGTAGACGATGTTTCTGTAGTAATCTGACTTTGCTACCGCTAGTGAGTGCATCTAATAATGGGAGTAGGGCAATGTTATAATCGTAGGTAGGGAACTGTGCTACTCTTAATGGGTATGATCATATAGATAGTTGCATAACCTTCCTACTGTATAGTTATTCAGTTATTTTCCAGGATTGTTGTAATCAAGAAAGGTGGAATTTTGACTGATATCCACTTTCACTTCCCATAATTTCCACCCTGATGTTTGGTATGAATAGCAATTCATTGATTCCTAAAGAAAATTTCGGACCAATGATCTTTGAAATTCAATAGATCAATTGATTCATGCACCCTCAGGAAAAAGCAAAGGGTTTTTTGAGTAATTGATGAAAAAAAGAATTTTTCTGAAACCTTATTCTGAAACCATTGTATTTCGAAAACTAGGCAAGTTATTTCAGATGCGTACAGGAAAACAAAATGTTACCAGTAAAATCATTCAAATAATTTCATCACCTCGACATTTTTGCTCACAATAAGTTTTTAGACCAGATTCTATAGAAAAGCTCTGAAACATATTTGACCATTTTGAAGTTCCATGATACCAAAGAGAGGACAATGTTATTGAATGTAAAATATTTGAATTTCAGACGAAATACCTCGAAAAAACTCACCTTCATCATTCCATCAATCCTGGTAAAATAACTGAAGCACTCAGATCTACGAAAGCACTGAAAGGGACACAGAGAATTTTTTTATTTGTTTGAAAATGTTTCCATTTTATATTTGAATTCAGATTCAGATTTTGAATAATGAATTGAATTCAAGAGGGGAAGTATTCGTAACTGTCGTGTCGTCGAGATTGTCGTCCTGTACATGGGTTTGCATCAAGAGCCCAACTGTGAATGATTGATCAAGCAAGATGTCTCACAAATGTTTACATAGAGGTGGACAAATCAGCGAAATATCGAATAACGATGAGTAGGCGCTAAATAACGCCAAGTTGGTTCGTCAAATATTATTTTCGTGGCAGACTGACAGTTGTATTATTGGAGGTGAGTGCAGTTCTATGCGATGAACCTCGCAGCCACAAGCGTATAACTCACTAGTAGTAGTTCAGCTAGACAAAAAAACATGCTGTCCCATCAGAGTGGCTGCCTGATAGCTACAGCTATAGCTCCTGTGGCAGGAAATTCACTTTTAGCAAAGTCGTTATTGCTATCATAGGATTTGAAGGTGCTGCTTCTATTCGAAAATGTATAACGGTAATATGATTTCTTGTAATGGTAGCAAGAAATATCTCAGCAAAAACTCTAAATGCACAATTTTCCTCAGTGTACTATTCCTATTCAACCACACTATCTATCAACCTACCAACCTCCATGGGTTGTTTTTTCTATATTATGGTAACCTGATGTAGTCTGTAGTATCCCTATTTAACCTCCATTCGCGTTATCAAAAAAGTACTGGATATATTATAATGCCTTTGTTAATGAAGGAGTGGTTTGAATGGACTGATGGAATATTGAAATTTATGGTCCAGGTACTCAATTAAACACATTTTCTCTGATGAATATAATGGAAGTGGAATCAATAGGTAATAGAGATCTTTGAACGAGTGATGGTATTGGTACCACTATAGATTCAAGATGAATTATACATTGAAGCTGAATGTTGCTCTTCGACGGTCTTCAAAACTGTTGATGTTCAATTCCAGAAGAGATTCAATCATTGGAATCCACATATTATGCTATACAAATTCACCCACATATTCCAGGAAGTTCAAGTAGTCATAAACAATAAACACTACTAGTCGTTGTTATTGACCACCAGGCTAGGATCTAGATCTTGATTCTTAATTCACATTCAACTATAGTAATATGAAATTGAGAAACAAAATTAAATACTGGAAAGTTTCAAAGGAACCACTTTAAATAAAATTATTAGCAAAAAACTGAAAAATAAAATGGAACCTCAACGCCCTATATCTTTTTCCACAGCAATATTTTATTTGGTCCTATCGCCATATATTTTGGTCCAAACAATCCGTGATAGCCTATGTCCCAATAGTTATGACTCATACTACATTCGAAAGCAAATAATTGAAAAGTGAGTTTCTATCAGGTAAACAGGATAAAAAATATATCTACGAAATCTACGAGCAGATTATTTTAATCTTTGAAGGCGCGTTTTCGCATTATCACTAGGTATACTATTTCAATTCAGTGATATCTTATTTCCAGTATTCCTTTATCTTATCAGTTTTCAGTACATACATATAATAATTTGGGAAACAAATTTGTGGAGTAGAAGTGGAAATCTGGAGACCTTATAACCATCCATCGTTATAAACAGTGTGATCTGATATTGTTAGTGTTGATAGTACTTATTTCATGTCAGTTTGTCCACCATTGACTTTTGGAAGTAGGGTATCACAGATTGGATTGTATACTTATAGATAGTGAATTCGGTAAGTTGGTATGTGGTATGTGGCAGTTCTGAGCTGAAGCATTAATGTTGATGTGGTATTTTACCACATGTCACCGGGTCGCTTTCTTGCCTGTCTTTCAATCTGTTTGTATGTGTAAATGAGAATTTGTAAATTGAACACGGGCGCCTGCTAGTTACAAGGAAAAATAGGTTTTTCCCGAACTATTTTTGGGGTCAGGGATCTGGAATTTTCATTGAAAATTCGAAAATTTGAGATGGCTCACGAATACGATATTACTCATCCAATTTGATGCCTATACTTGTCGAGTAGAACGGATTTCTGGACCAAATTTTGAAGAAGAATTCGTTCACTGCTTCAAAATCTGAATATCAAAATGGTGAATTCGAGACCAAATCATAGAAACATCCTGTAACTCACGGTTTTATAAAAAAACATGTTTTCTACTCCCGTATTACAATATCAATCAATCAAATATCTGCTACATATTTATCAATATTGTTTTTCGACCACCAACCTGAGAATTGAGAAATCACCATTATTCGAGGTTTTTCTCTGATAAGAAGTAACACTTCTCAAACCTAGGTAAATAATGATGAATTGATAAAGCAATTTTACCGAGGCAGATGAGAAACTGTCAATAGTGTCAACGATATTATGCAATATACACAATACACATAGATACCGATGCGTATGCTACCAATGAAAATTCTTGAAACCAAATATAGTTGGAACTACAAATCTCATTACAGCTGAAAGCGATTTCTGAAGTATGAAAAATGTTGGGAATAATCTGATTATCAATAATTGCAATAAAAATGTCACAACCACGATGGAGGGAAGACACAACCAAATCATACAAGGTGATGGAATTTCCTAGCGACGTCCATTGTTCGCGGCCCGTCGCTACGTCTGGGGCCGTATTCTCGACAAGTGAGCTTTTTGTCGTATACGCATCAAAACGAATGGTTCATGTGCGAGTACTTTTTCGTATAATGCATTTGTATACAACCGTTTTCCTGGAAGCGGCGCGACTCGACGTCCCAACGTCCAGCCGTCAGCGGCTGCGTCTCGACTGCTCAAAAGCATGTCTAGACGCGAACGTAGACTCCAGACGTTACTGAATTCAAAGCAGAGTGGTTGAATATTAGTATTAGAAAATGTCTCGAACAAGTTCGTGAATTTTCATATATCTATGACCATGCAAACAAAGATTTTAAAGATCATAAAATTCGGGAAAATGTGTGGGACCAAATTGCCACAGTTTTGTCCTAATAAGTTTCGGTGGTAACGCAACAACTCGCTTGATTTAGCGAGATCTCGCTCGTTTTCAACTCTGCTAGTAGGCCACATAGATCCCTAACAACACGAGTACGTCCCAGGGACGTCCCAGGGACGTCCTTCATTTTCTACGAGGACGTCCCTGGGATATCCTGTGTCGAGACATGGTACATACTAGGGACGTCCCAGGGACATCTGCTTTCCAGAAAAAGAGGCATCCTAGGGATATCCTTCTGGTACGTTCCTGGGATGTACCAAGTACGAAGAAATGATATCCCTAGGACGTCCCAAGGATATCCCAGGGACATCCCTTCGACAAAAGAAAAAAAAATGTAGGTCGAGAACGGATTGAACCCGGGACCTTTGGTTTATCAGGCACGCATCTTACTCCATTGGCTATTGAGCCTTCTGAAAATTTATGTACTCAACAGATTTATAAACAAAACTTAACTACAGAAACCTGAATAAATACAACTTGGTTAGGATTTGGGTATAATTATTATATCATTCTCGGGTGTTTAAAAATGAGGGGCATTATGCATGTACGATTTCTGTTCGCGAAAAATGGTAATTTCTTAAGAAGTTCTGAAACTTTATTCTTTATTTTCATTACGATTATTTTCCGGAAGAAAAACAAACATTTTCAAAAAAATGCAACTTGATATTTTGATTAAATTCAATGACTCTGATGTGAATGGATATCAGATATTCCAGGGACACGAATAGGATAACCTGAGGATGTACCGGGCGGGATGTCCACTGGACAACCACTGCGCGACATCCCCAGGATGCCCCAATCATGTCCTTGTGGACGTACCTAGGACATCCCTGTGTTGTTAGGGATTAGGCGCAATATGAATCATATTTAACCAACGTAGGTGATCCAAAACTTACCTACAGTGGTGGAGGTGATATAAATGACTTTGAGCTTTTTGCATTTATTCAAGATGTCATTCCCTAATAACACACTCATGTCCCATAGATATCCTTAGGACATCCTGTCGGGACATTCAGGACGTCCATAGGACGTTCGAATTTGGTACTGTGGACTTCCATTGGACGTCTGTGGGACGCACAAATATCCCACTTTAGGACCAATTAGGGACGTCCTTGAGAGATGATGTCCCTGGGACAACTATCGAATACCAAAATTCTACAGAATTCCTCATCAAACACTAACAGAGGACATCCTTAGGACATCCATAGGACAACCTATCAGCAATGCTGAGGGATATCAATTGGATGTCCATCGGATGTCCCAGGGACGTAAACATTAATCTTGAATTTGAATTTTTCTGGGTCCCTCTAGGACCAGATCTTGCATAACTGATTAGAACATCCAGTTGAGTTGATGGTCCGTAGAAGGTCCCCAAAAAGTTTCCAAAGGATGTCCAATGGACTAACTTGAAGGACATTGACAAGGAGGGACCACATATTGGAAGTACGGACTGGGACGTCCATAGGACGTTATTTCTGAGAAATTAGAAGAGTACAGTTCATGTACCAATCGGGAAATCCGACAGATATCCCTAAGGGACATTCGAAGGATGTCCCTAAGGGACATTTCGATTGTTATACGATCCTGGGAATATTAAGGGCGTCTGTGCGGAGATATTTGAAGGAATGTGCCATCAGGGACATTTCATGGTTGTCTAGAAGAGACATTATATGAGATCTGAAGTCATGCCAGAATATGTTCTACTCGGGACATCCGATGGATGTCCCTAAACGTACGTTCAAAATCATATCCCATCAGGAACATGCCAAGGACGTCCTTGCATGGACATTCTAAAATATGTACCACGTGAGACGTCTATAAGGGGTGCTATTTCTAGGATATTTGAAATGATGTACCAGCTGGGACATTCCGTGGACGTCCTTGCTCGGACATTGCATTGAGATGTACGGGATGGGTTCTACTTCGACCATTTTTGGCTATTTCGTAGTTCATTGCTAGGAATGATGTATACTCTTTGATCCCGGATTGATTCAGATAGTGGTGCCCGCGACAGTCTCGTTTTCGAGAGTCTCGCATGGTCTCGTCTTGTTTTCGAGACAAGACTCGAGACGAGACTCGGATAAGATGAGACGAGACTTTTATTGTCTCGTCTCGAGTCTCGTGCTAGACTTCTAGTCTCTCGTGCGAGAGTCTCGCAGGTAAATATTTCTGCGTGCCGACTGCAGACTTGAGAATTTCATTCATAATACAACATATTCAGAAAGTATTCAGACTTTTTAGCACAGATAGACAAAACATTTCATTTATGAATACTTCAAAAACACAATCCATGATTGTTGTGGAACGACGTAATGCGGACGACTATTCTCTCTCTTACGGCGGCGGAATATGAAGGCAATTCTGCAATAACGACAGATCGCAAATTGAATGACTACCTACACCTACCTACCTGACTTTGAGAAAGTCTCGTCTCGTTGGTCTCGTTTGTCTCTCACTAGATTTAGGATTTAGATAACACTAAAATAAATACTTATGTACCCAGTGTGCTCACGAGTCGATGAATTGACTTCAACGAGACTTTTGTTTTCCTGTTCCAAGTTTTCAAATCTGCGAATAACTTGCAACATCGACATTTTTTTCAAATATCTTCCTATAACGACTGAACCGGCGAGGATAAATATCTGCGTAGTTGTATAAAAAAAAATAGTACATTCATTCATACATCTCCTGGGATAGGCAAAATTCCCTACCATGAACAATAACTTTGCCACGTGTATTTGTTCCTGAAGAATGTTCCAAGTATTTCCATTCTACGGCATTTATTGAGGAAAATCAATCAATAACATCATTAATGTTTGCCTTCCTTTTTTCATGTGATCAATATCAAGATTGAATACTTTATTATATTGAAATAATCATTTGATTTAATTTCAGAAAGAAAAAATGAGCAATCCAGCAGATCACCCGGGTGAACAGGTGAGTGGAAGTCTGCTGATTTGATTCAATTTCATACAGAGTGCTCTTTGATTGATGATAGTCTGTTTTTCACTACAAAATATTCAAATTTGAACCATCTCAGGCTTTAATGATATATTATTAATTTGAGAGATACTGAAAGTATGAATAATGAATATATTTCCTAACATATTTTCCGCAATAACTTCGTCGTTGTTATACCATGGATGGAAAAGCAACGTTTGGCAGTTGAAGAAAAAATTATTATAGCTGTAGATTTCAGAAGGAATAATTATTTTCATGATAACGAATGGCTCGTTCATGTTGATAAATGCTCCGTGAAATAGTCCATGTTCTGAATACCTCCTCATCATTTTGTCTTATTGTAATTCAATGGGGTTTAACACATCATGACGAAACAATGAAACAAGTCACTTGTACCTACTTTGAAAGTGAATTATTATTTCTGCTTGCTGAAATGTGAAGATGAGTACACATTTCCATTGGCTGATGAAAAGTTCGTATAACAATGATGGTGCTTATAATGATGGAAATAAGATGGTGTGCGTAGTCGGCCATTTTTACGTATTGACAACTTAAGAAAAATCACTCGACCGCCTATTATGATGGTATTCAAGGTACGCGGAACATATGTAACAGTGAATTATTTAACTCTGTATTCAAAAAATCTGCGGCAATTCAAAAAATTGACTGATGTCATAATTGTGCAATGTCGTCATCTATCCGAAAACAGCTGAAAACATTGTTCACGGGACTCTCGGGAGGTCGAGAAGAATTTCTGAAACAAAAGCGCATCAGTTATCGGTATATCACGTTGTCGAGAGCTAACGTTTTTGAGAGATGAGTATAATCATAAATGCAACATATAAATGTTTATCATGATTCTGATCAAAAATGAATGACTATAAAATTTATACATACGAGGGTTATTGTAAAATAGTTTTGTTGATTATTTCGACTATACAGGGTGTGCCGAATCAGCCTGCCAACCTTCACCAGCGGCTTTTTCTACCAAAAATACGAAGAAAAGTTCCAATGAACATAAGTGGATGATTTCACCAAACAATTGCGAACAGGCGTGCGTACAATAGAAAATAATGATAAGAAACTACTTGAGTTTTGGTGAATTTTTGTTCCATTTACTACGATTCATATATATATATATGTATGTGAGATATAACAATATTTTTAAATCGATCTTACGCGCAAACTATGCATGTGATCGATACAGAATAAGAGCACCTTGTTTTGTGTAAAGAGGTGTGGGTTTTCATAATCCGAGATTGAATTGTCGAAAAATTTTCGAATAAGAAATAAATTGAGCCATATTTGATGTAGTCTCTGTTATTATATTCTGTCGAATAACATTTTGGGAGAATTTTTTTCTGTATTGGGCATGGAAAGTTAAGTTTTTGTACCGAAATGCATAATTTTATCACATGGCGTTTCGGAAATTTTCAAGGGGGCCGTAGCTCATTTTGGGGACATTTACTGACTCATATTAATTGGAACTTGTTTCTTCCTATTCTGGTCGTAGAGATATGGCAGGCTGATTTCAGGTCACCCTGTAAAGTCGAATTCATTCCTCATAACTATTTCATGTTATTCCTTCCATGTATTTATATAATTTGATTTTTTTTTAAATCATAATAGAGAGAGAGAATATGCTTCATTGTCTGAAGATGAAAAATCTTATTGACAAAGTAAGTCAAAATAATAATCTGATGAAAAATAAAAATCGAAAGGAGAAGTAGAGGTATTCGCCATCATAACACCACATCATTTCAAAATCAATTTGAAATTTGAACACTCTACTAGGTACTCTAGTTCATAAGATACATTACTACATATCAAAATATTCATCATTGAAAAACTTTTGTAAACTATAATAGGGTTTACCCGAAAATAGTGTTCTTATTCTCTGTTTGAAATTTTTATTGGATCCAAGTTCTTTGATATCTCTTGGCAAATGATTGAACATCTCACAGCCTACATCAATCATTGAATCTCTAACTAGAGCCGACGATGGGATTGGTGACTTGATGTTACCAGCTTGTCGGGTGGCATTTAGTGTAAGGGTAGTGTCAAATTTTCCTAGATGTTCTTTAATTGAACAGACCGTTTCCATGACAAAGATCGCATAAACTGTTGAAATTTTGTGTTTAATAAAAGGGGTTCTGCAGGTGTCACGAATTTTGCTTTGCACATTATATTTTACTGCGCGTTTTTGCAATATAAAAACTGAGTTAATGAGATGATCATTACACACCGCCCAAAATGAAATACCATACCTCAAATGAGATTCAACTAAAGAGTGATTAACAACCTCAGAAGAAGAAAATCCTAGTTCATTATTTGAGGTGACTCTCACCGCATAACATCTAGAAGACAATTTTCTGTTCAAAATTTTAACATGCTTATCAAATTTGAATCTGGAATCATTGGTGTTTCCTATAACATCATCACTCATGACTAGCTCATCTAATTCACCTTTGAATGACATCATATTAGTTTTTGTCAAATTCATCACCACCTGATTTGAATCACACCATATTTTAACCTCAGAAATGTCCTCCTTGATGATATCAAGAAGTGTTTCGGCATTTTCATTATGCTAGAAAATTCTTGTATCATCCGCGAACAGCGTTATTTTTCCTGATATGTTAGCTCTGTCCAAGTCATTCTCATGTAGAGTAAAAAAAGCGTTGGTCCAAGTATAGAACCCTGAGGCACACCACATCCTACATTCGACTCATCGGAGTATGTTCTCATTTCCATATTTCGACCTGACAGATATGACTCTATCCATTTCTGAGAGACACCCCTGAATCCCTAGTGGCAGAGATTATACACACCATAGATGATAGTGGTAAAGCTTTCGCAACAGTATTCCGTGGTTCATACAGTCGAACGCCTTAGATAACTCACAGAATACTGCCGCAGCTATACTTCACCTCGATTTATCTCTGTGTAAATGTCCAATAAAAAAGAAAAAGTTGCATCATTTGTATCTTTTCCAGCTTGAAAATCGAAGTGAGCATTAGTGATGATATTATTTTTTCTAAGAAAGCGATAATCTAATCTCAACAAACTAATCTCTCAATAATTTTCGCTAATGTAGGAATAAGAGAGATAGGTCTATAGTTCGATGGGTTATCAAGGTAACCACCTTTGTGCAGAAGAATTACTACAGATATTTCCAGAAAATCGGGAAATGTACCATCTTGGAAAGTTTTGTTCATCAGATTAACCATGATATTGAGTGTATTTTCTGGAAGATTTTAAAATTTTCGTATATATAGAGATATCATCCTGCCTGAAATAGTTTTATTTTCGAAAAATGTTATAACATTTCTCACCATCAGTGTTATTCGAGCTTCTCAGCAACCAATGAGAATATGTACTTATATCCACATTCCAGCACGCGGTTATAATAATTCACTTTCAAAGTAGAACCAAATGTCCTCGATCGGTATAATGAAAACTTATTTTATTTTATCAGAGTTTCATGCAAACCCGCTATTTAAACAGGACTAATGCAATTTAACGCCCTATAGTTAATTCCAAAATGCACATTTTTTCCGAAACCTGTGACAGTCCTGGAAATACATTCCTTCTTAGTTGTGAACTGTATACAATGAACGACATTTCGGAGTCGGTTGACCTATAAAGCATATAATCTGAGATTAGCCAAACACTCCAAGTAATAACACTTATTCTTCTGATATTCCAGAGAACACCCACTGTCGTTCCTGCTCAAACTTATGATCCTTCTGTAGATGCCGAAGCCATCAAGGTTGCCATGGAAAGTTGGCTGATTAACGATGTCGCTATCACCAGAGTCCTTTCCTTGAGGTCCAGGGAACAAAGATTTCATGTTGCAGTACAGTTCAGAACTCTTTATGGAAAGGTTGGTTCTCATTCTTCCAGATTCTTGTGATTTGCTGTCCTCGTCTCATTCCAAAAATATCACTGTGCTTGAATGTTCAACCTCGAAAACCTAGAGAAAAAAAAGCATTATTTCAAAAATGTGGAATCGCTAACCGTGTACCTGAACTTGCTGCAGAAGGAATAATATTTCTATTCAATGTAAACAATCTGATATTTTCTGATTACAGGAGATTTTGCGTTTGACAAAAAAGCATGTATAAAAGTGGTTAGGTATGTAAAAACACGAAGGAATAAGACATATAAGCGAGCATATGAGTATACATACTTAATTTTATACAGATTTATTATTATTGGTTCAATTATTCTTATCAGGAATCGAATATAGAATATACAGAGATTTGACAATTACCTATACCTATATATATTTGGGCGTTTATCGAATGAATGCGACTGGTCAATTATATATCGTCACCTATGTCCTATGTTCCTGTTCGAAATTTAAATCTATACGTATTGAACTTACCCTTGCAGATGTCCTCAAATATAGAATACCGCATTGCTGTGAAAATGTACATCATAATTCATGACTCAGCAAACAGCACACTTGGTTCTTGAATACTTCACTATTGAAAAACAATGCTGTTTTGCACCGCTGTTTTCATCTAAGTACGCCAGTAGGCCTCAGCGCCAATGGCAAATGGAGATACGAGGGAAACGACTGAACTGAGTCAATGAGTCGAATGAGCACAGGCGTTCATAGTTGTCCTCCACTGCTGTATGCTATATACGTCACTGCAGGTATTTCAGACAAGCAGAGATTTTCTTGAACCAATGAGAATTGAAATTTATATCACTTTAAGTCGCGGTTTCCATGAAATAAGAAATATGCTTTTTATGTTGAGTAAATTCGTATCAAGAGATTTTCAGGAATGAAGCAAGCAAACCAATTGATTTGAGGCAAGTGTAAATTACTCAATTCAAATGAGAACTTCTCGTACGAAGCAATTTGTTTGAACAGGATGGATTTGTTTGATTGAAGCAATCCTTTTCATCTTCGTGGGTTTTGTAATAAGTGCGAACAGAAACCTCATAATATTAGGATCTTTTCCTTCAACTGAGTCATTTTATATGAACCCAAGCTGGTATTCAATTAGCCTGTATCAATAGCACATTCTTTCACAATATTTCTGATTCACATCCATTGGATGGTCTGAGTGTAAGCTGGTTGAAATGTTTTTTTGTGTGTCAATATTAGTGTATTCTCTGTGCCACACACAATTCCGTTTTTTTTTATAGATATGGGAAAAGTATCATTAGGAGTTGAAAACTATATCTGCTCATCTTCATTCAATCAGGTATCTTGATTTCCAAATGGTCCTTTTGATTTCTGATATTATTAATTTCAATAAGAGTGAAATGTGTGATTCCGATGTCCGGAGAGAAGTGCTACTGAGGTTTACTAGCTTATAGGTGAGGATATTCAATGTAATCTCCTTCAAAGTGTGCTCATCTGTGCGAGGACCTGTGCGAGGGGGGTCCCATGTTTCCTGATATCTTGGTTATTTCATTGTGAATACTTACCTAAGTATTTATTCATTTATTTACGAATAGGAATACAAACCGGACTAACCCAAAAGCAGTATTCACAGATATGTCATATCTCATCATACATATACAGGGTGCGCAAGAGAGGCTCACAAAATCGAACATCAATTTTTTCAAATAGAACACCCTGTATTTCATTGCATTTTCATATTCTCCTTGAAGAGCTGAATTCAACGACCTAGCACACTTGGGGTCTAGCGGGAATGATTTCCGAGATATAGGGTGTGGAAAATCGAGATTTTTCATTTTTGGGAATTTTTTGTGTCAAAACTATTCATTATTGGTCAAAACGGCTCACATGTCCGTATCTCAACTTTTGATTCACTATTTACTCGTATTCGATTGAAACAAATACAGGGTGGTGTAGAATTCTCAGTTTCAGTCCGACACCAGCAAGTTTCTGTAGCAAAACAGAGTGATCGATTTTGTCGAACGCCTTGCTGAAGTCGGTATAGATAGCATCAACTTGTTGTTTGTCATTGAGCCTGTGTAGAATATACTCAGTGTAGGTGAATAAGTTGGAATCAACTGATCTCTCTTTCATGAAGCCATGTTGTTCAATGTTGATTATGTTCTTAACGTCGAAGAACAGCTTGTCGAAAATGATTGATTCAAAAATTTTTGCTATGATTGACAATTTTGAAATCGGTCTATAATTTTTCACGAGTAGTTGGTAACCGGATTTCAAGATTGGGATTATATTATGAGCTTTCTTCCAAACTGAAGGAAATACGCCTTCTTCGAGAGATTTATTGAAGATAATGTAGAGTAGGATTGCGATATATTCAGCACAGTTCTTGAGGAATGTTGTCGGTAGCTCATCTGGTCCCACTCCTTTATTCGAAAGATTTTCAAGTTTTTGAATAATAGATTGTAAGGAAATATTATAGGAACAAATGTTATTATATGATTCTTGATGTGTTACTATCTGAACAGGAAGAATTCTTTTTTGAATAAAAACCGAGAGAAAATAGTCAGAAAATATCTTGCAAATTCCGTTGCTTGTAATTATCCTATCTCCATCTCTCAGAGTGTTGATTGAAGCAGTACTGTTTCTTTTCGACTTCACGAATTGCCATAAATGTTTCGGGTTTGATTTGATACTGGTTTTACAATGATTAATATAGTTTTTGTAATCCTCTTCAGTTAAAAATTTTGAACGACCACGCAGTAGTCTGAATGTTGAATGTTAAATAGTCTATTTGATTATTGTGTTTTTTCCAGAAACCATGATATTTTCTCTTCTCTTTTATAACTTTTATGGTACTATACGCATACCATGAAGGATATCTTTTGTGAATATTGTTTTTTCTTGGTACTACAAAATCAATTATCGGAAAGATAGTATTATAAAACAGATCAGTTGATTATTCACTGCTCATGTTATGAAACAATTTATACTATTCAATTTTAGATAGTTCTGATTTTAGTAGCTCATAATCAACTTTACAAAAATCATGAGAGTTATACTTGCTGCTGTTGTTTGAGAAAGAGGATTTATAGAAGTTAGCAGTGAATTCTAAAGTATTATGATTTTTGTCTTCCGAAACTAGTGGTGAAGTGCTCAAGCGTACATTTTGAATGTTGAATGTGTTATTGAAAATCAGATCAATTGTGTTACCGGACGAATTTGTAAAATAATTACATTGCGATAATGCGTTGAAGGAGACAGTATCTATTAATAGGTTAGAAAATTGATCAAAAAAGTCATGAAGTTTACAGATATTGTTAATGCGGTCTGGCAACCATTTTATATTTGGAGAGTGGAAGTCCCCACAAATCACAAAAGTATCTTCAGGATTAGATAGCATTATATCATTCAGTTTCGTGCAGAAGCATACAAGATATGAGTATTCACCTGGTGGTATGTGAACACAACCGATATGCATTTTATTGTTGGTATTGTTTGTTGAAATGGTCACCCACAGATCTTCAGCATCTGAGTTCCAGGAGTCTTGGGTATAGCTGTTGAAGATTTTATTGACTGCTATTAGAACACCACCACCGTCGGATTTAGAAGATGAAGTTGTTTCACGGTCTCTCCGGTAAACGTTGAAGGAACTACAGATTATTTCTGAACTAGATATCGAGTTGTTCAACCATATCTCGGTCAAACATATGAGATACATATTCATGTAGGCTTCATTCCCTTTGGCAATGTCTAATATCAGATTCTGATTTGTGTAAAGTTATCGTATAATTCGTATAGTGTGATAAGCCCTCATTGAATAATTTGTTATATAAGGTGACGTATCATGGTTCTTAGTTCATATTGGTGTGAGTCAATTTCTTGATTATTGCAGAACTCCCACCACTTCCTTAGAGGGTATAGTCATATCGTTTAAGCGTGTTTGATGATATTGATGTTACTATGGCTTCCATTTCGACTTCCGGTAAGTTTTTCCGAAGAAATGCCTTCCTGATAGAATTGTTGATTCCAGGGCGAGGATGGCGCATGAAAGGGTAGGGTTATCTGAGAGGAGACAATAATTCCTTGTTAGGTTTGAATATTGAACGTGGTACCTCGCCCTATTGCGATGAATAAGTCTGATAGGTGGAAAACAGAAACTGAAGTACAATTATTATTATAAAGACGTGGCAATTTATATTTTATGAAAATAAACAGGGGTTGTGATTCGATTAAAAGGGTTGAAGGAGTTTCAAAACGATGGTAATAATTAGTGAAGTTTTACAAACGCATTAAGATAGATATTATAATGCCATAATGTCAATGAAGGTTGGTTCTTCAAACTAAAACTGTTCTTTCAAAATCAAAAATGGTTTTTCTCACAGTGACGGTACCAATTCGAAATTTTCTAAAGATAATTTAGAAACCTATTTTTTGGAAGTATAGTGGCAATTGGGGTTGCGATTTGGTCGAAAGAGTTGGGGGAGTTTCCAAACGACAAATGAATTAATGAAGTTATCTATAATCGCTCTCATATAGATATTGGAATACCATAATGATAAAAGTTACCAGTTTAATGATTTTTCTTGAATAACTTGAGACAACCTGTATAATATAAACAAAAACGAAGTACAATTATTATAAAAACTATTATCCATAGAATATGTACTCTCGTTTGCAAAGTACTGAAAAAATGTCAATGAAGGTTGGTTTTTCCTACTAAAACTATTCTTCCATGATATTTCTCACAGCGAATGTACCAATTTAAGATTTTTCAAAAATATCAAGTGGAGATAATTGAGAAATCCTTCTTTTGGAAATAAAGTGGCAATTGATGTTTCATGACAATATACAGGTGTTGCGATTTAATCAAAAGAGTTGGGGGAGTTTCCAAACGATGGTAAAAATTAATGAAGTCTTCTAAACGCATTCAGATAGATATTGGAATTCCATAATGAGAAAAGTTGCTGGTTTGATTTTTTATTTTTCTTCAATAACTTGTGACAACCTATGATGATTTGATTTCTGACTATCGTTCATTTATTATAAAAAAATTCAAAATCTTAAATTATCTGTTCGGGTGTAAGCATTCGAAATGCACATTCAACAACGGTTGATTGCATTTTTTGGCTTAAATCAAGGCGAACTATGACCACATTTTTCGCTAGGTATTTGATACTTATACTTATGGATTTGATAAGGATCCTATCACGCCGATAGATTGGTAGCTGATAACGAATAATATGAATTACGATAATTCTTAAAATTGACGAAACAAGCTCACTCAACTTACTGGGAAATAAGATAAGAACCTGGTTAGGTAAACAATTCTTTAAAAATTAATTTAGACTCTAGTTGAGTGACAAGATGATATAATAGTAAGCTCAATTTTTATATATACAGGGTGTTTCAAAGAAACAAATAAACCTGACCCTGATGCTATGGTAGAAAGAACACTGCAAAATAGGTTGGGATTGCTCAGTTACAGAATGCCGTAACGACATTCGTCCTCAAGATACAAGGTGTCGAGAAAAATATGTGTTTACAAATTTTTTACGAATAAATCAAAACTACTCGCAAAATTGTGATAAAATTTTGATGGATGTGTTATGGTAGCTGGCACATTGCTCGAATTTGTTTCAATATCTTATACACTCATAGGATGTGGTTAAGATACACCAGCGTACAGAGTAGTTTCAAACAAAACTTTTTTGAGGATATAGATTGATCAATCCAAATTCAAAGTGAGCCTGAACTTACTGATCAACTTTATGTTCATAAAACCCTCATGGTTCCAAATTACTAATATACTGCGTATGTTCTACTCGTGAGAATATACCTTGCAAGGGAATTTGCCGTTTCATTACTTTCCATATATCAGATTGGCCAAGAATCCGAAAGAACAATTTGTTAGGTCTTCCTATTGTATTGCGGTAAGTCATATGTGGTAGTTCAATAGCAATTTAGACATTGTTCGGTACGAGCTGAGTGCTGCCAGAGCTATCCATATTTACACACCAACTTTGAATGTTCTTTTAGTAGTTTCTTCTTTGATGGATCAATCAACTCTATTCGGAATCAGGTCGGTATAAGGCAGGTCATAGGTAGGCGTTGAAGTCATTATGTCAGCTTGTCGAGCCGTCGGAACCTTATTCCATACGAGAACTTGGTGCAAGACATTATCGTAGTGTCATTTCATAAAATCAAGTGGAGTAATGTTCTAACCCATCAAAGGGGTTGAACAATGAATTCATTGCAATAAGTATGGAACCTGCTCACTTTGAATTTGATTTGAAAAATCTAACCTCAAAAAAGTTAGTTCGTCAGGGAGGGGGTAGCCCCAAACGATCCTATCGCCAGGCATCATATAGGTAAAGCCGGGTCCTCTTCTATCAACGAGGTAGAGGAACATGTAAAAGTCCTCGAACGATTACTCATTCAACGGGACGAGAGGATTCTTGTCAACATGAGTAGCAATAAGGCGAAAGCCTCTTGCGACGGCTACCCATCAAACGTAACAAGAGAAATCTGACGTGATGAGGATAGCCCCATCAGGCCGTACATACGGCCTGGTGCCTCACCAATTGGGTTGGACTCCAGGGGGCAGCGGTTTCCAAAAAACACCACAGGACTACGGTAGAGAAGGTGAAGAAGAATCCCACTATGGGTCAAGTGGGAGGATATCTTGCCTGCCTCGGCGGGTGAGCAGCGTTTCTGCTCGGGCACTGACACTGCAGAATCAGTAGTCTGTCTTGTCAGACGGTCTCACCATTGGAATAATAAAATGGTAGCAGGAGAACATGCCGTTACATAACGGAGATGGCTCTAGCGCGCTGATTTGGCGCGTCCAAATCTTCCATTTCTCTCTGGGGTGTATTGTCGGTAAAGTCGAAAGATATAGGCCGGCACTCATCTTCTAGGGGAGTCTTGGAAGGAGGGGTGGGACTTGGTCTGACCCGTTGCTACCCCGGCAACATGATTGACATTGACAGTTGTCCCAGGGAACATCTCTCAAGGACGTCTCTAGTTGGTCCTCAAGTGGGAGATTTGTGCCTCCCACAGACGTCCAATGGACGTCCACGGTATCAAATTCGAACGTCATATGGACGTCCTGAATGTCTAAGGATATGCATGGGACATAACTGTGTTATTAGGGTGATTCATCTGAAGAGGGGTCAATTCAAGAACAACGACAAGGACGCGCAGCTCGTGAACGGAAGCATCCTGCATCACATATATGCCGGAGAAACGTACCCCTACCTGGGTGTAAAAAAACTCACAACCAGGAGACAACGGGTGGAAGAAGTTCTCCACAGTAAGTATCGGCAGCGGCTCTGACAGATTAGCTCGTCAGAACTTCCGGGAAATAACAAAGTCGCTACTACTAACATGCTTGCTATTCTGATCCTACTTAACTCATTTGGAGTGATAAAGTGGACTCAAGTCGATCTGCGACAACTCGTCGTAAGTTCTCGCAAGATGATGCATCTCCATAGGTGTCTTCATCCAAATTCGTCCATTCCACAGTTGAACATACCTCGAAACCATCAGGGTGGCCGTGGACTTTCGAGCTTCAAGTAGGTATCTACATAACGAAATGGTTCTAGACCGCACCTGCAAAGTCATCAGGTGTTCAGATTCCTTCCCGCAAATGGTTAAAACCCATGAGCATCCGATGAATAACTGGCCTGGAGCCCGCATTAAAGCTGCAAGAGTCCGAAAGCTCCATGTAGCTTTACATGGAAATACCCATGCTTTCGGTCTACTACAAGACCATTATTGGAGACCGAGTCTTATCCAAAGAACTGTCTTTAGCTTTCCTCGAGTCAGGCGGGCTTGAATCGGAAACAGAGAGGTTCATCATGGCATGCCTGGGTGTGGTCTTCAACACTCTCGTCTGCCGTAGCCGTGTCATGGGTATTGAGGTTCCTGAAACAATTAGCAGGGCCTGCCGCAGGGCGCTCGTAATAGGTACTCATGCATGGTGATGGCCTATGCTCAGGGGGATACTGAGGCCGCTGTGCAGATTGGGAGGTGTCGAGTTTATTGAAACTTCGATCTCATACTTGGATCATTGCGTTCATTCAGGGCACACGGTTCTTGATCCCAGAGTTCAATCAGCCCACTGGTATTCAAGATGAGGTACAAACTATTTCATTAGTTTCGCCTAGATAACCAGAAGAACAGTTCCAAACTACTGAAACCGATTGAATTCGTATTTATTTTCCCTACTCTCTAATTTCCTAATATTTCAATACAGGGAATGCTTGAGAAAAAGAATAGGAAGCAGGAATGACAACAACAAATTATTCAAACAATTCGACAAATGCAAATCATTGAATAAATTATTGGAATTGGAAACGTTGACAACAGAACAGAAAAATGAATATGAAAGATGCGATCACAAAATAGCTATTTATTCACCAAGCATCAGCATCACTCACGGACCAAGATTATATCCCGAGGCTAGGTTATATAGCAATAGTGCCGGAAAAACACGTCCATTCCATTATACATAATTATGGTCCCGAAGTATCGGGTATGACAAATCAGCAGGAATAAAATGGATCTATTCACTGGGTGGATAAATCATGAAAAATATACACAAATTTACATATGCAACATTTAACTCACTCTACCCACAATATCGGAAGAAATATATCAAAACACTATCAGATCAGCAAGAGAGAGACAGTGAATCAATAGAGAGCTTCATCATTCTGTCGTTGAGTATTTATACCCTCTAGTGGACTTGGTAGAAGGATATCTGAATCCTAGATTTTGATTGGTTGCATTACAACCTTGTCATGGCCACGTAAATCTGCTAGATCTGACCTAGAGACCACATGTAAACCTCAAACTGAAAAACGTGGAATGATAATCTCTAACCCTTGAAGGGGACAGGAAAATAATCTACGACCCGTGCTTATGCTACTGAATGAATATTCAATAAGAAAGAAGTTATGATCAGGTATACATCAATCATTCCAACAGATAGGTAATTCATCTAAATTTCACATCATAAGCCAAGCGTTGGCAAATATTCAAATCTTCAGGGTTGTAATGATTGAAATAATGAATTTCTCAGCTCTCTCAGGTTTTCGAGAAAAAAACTTCATCACAATTATAATGATAATGATAATATTAATAATAATAATGATAATTATAATATCAATAATAATAATAATAATGATGATAGTAATGATAATAATATTATCATTAAGGAGCCACACGACATACGCTGCTTTAGGAAATTCAGAAAATCCCAGAGTGTAGCGATAAGGCACATACTTGAATCATTGCGTTTACTCAGGGCACACGGTTCTTGGTCCCAGTGATTATTAAGCCCACAGGGTTTGGGGAGTAGTCACTGTATTTTATCCAGCACGGCTCTGCGTGGCGTCGGAGGCCGCAGGGTCGTGACTGGAATAATGTGAATTCGAATAATAATAATGAAAATATCTATCTCTATCCAGACCATTCCGTGGAATTGGTCATCCTGATAATCGGCTCCCTAGGAGGCCCTAGACACACGCTGCTCTCGGAAATCCAGAAAATCCCAGCGTGCAGCAATAAAGCACACATCCTGGCTGGTGGAATGCAGAAGGCCGTCATACTTGGATCATTGCGTTTACTCAGGGCACACGGTTCTTGGTCCCAGTGATTATTCACCTCACAGGCTGTGGGGAGTAGTCACTGGATTTTATCCAGCACGACTCTGCGTGGCGTCGGAGGCCGCAGGGTCGTGACTGGAATTACATAAATTCAAATAATAATAATAATAATAATGATATTATTGAGGAAGCACACGACATATACGCTGCTCTAGGAAGTTCAGCAAATCCCAGCGTGCAGCGATAAGGCACACATCCTGGCTGGTGGAATGCAGAAGGCCGTCATACTTGGATCATTGCGTTTACTCAGGGCACACGGTTCTTGGTCCCAGTGATTATTCACCTCACAGGCTGTGGGGAGTAGTCACTGGATTTTATCCAGCACGACTCTGCGTGGCGTCGGAGGCCGCAGGGTCGTGACTGGAATTACATAAATTCAAATAATAATAATAATAATAATGATATTATTGAGGAAGCACACGACATATACGCTGCTCTAGGAAGTTCAGCAAATCCCAGCGTGCAGCGATAAGGCACACATCCTGGCTGGTGGAATGCAGAAGGCCGTCATACTTGAATTATTGCGTTAACTCAGGGCACACGGTTCTTGGTCCCAGTGATTGTTCACCCCACAGGCTGTGGGGAGTAGTCACTGGATTTCATCCAGCACGGCTCTGCGTGGCGTCGGAGGCCGCAGGGTCGTGACTGGATTAATATGAGCTCAAATAATAATAATAATAATGATGATATATCGAAAACTGGAACCTTTGACACGATAATACACTACACACTGTTTAACCACTAACCAAAACGATTTTTTACACCTCGACAAGTGTTTCGCTAGCTATGTTAGCATCTTCAGGAAAAGATTAAAACTAAATGCTCTATCCTAACGGGATCCTTATATACTAGGTTTATGTCCTAGATTTATTTCCAGATATTTTTATTGGTGCCATTCGATAGTATACGTCGAGCTTTCTCAGGGTTTGATATATTCGCACATTTTCAAGGCCACCCTGTATCATTCTATGAATTGAATGTTTCCTTTTCAGGATATGGTCGAACGTTTCCAAAAAAAGTTGCACGGCAATTTCAAAAAATCCGTTTTGGCCATGATGACACCTCTACCAGATTTCTATGCTAAGGAATTGCGTAATGCCGTTACAGGAGTCAGTACGGACGAAGATACCCTCTTAGAAGTCCTATGCACCAAGTCGAACCAGGAAATCTTGGCTATACGACAGGCATATCACGCGCGTAAGTGTTCTTTGTCATGTATCTGACGATTATTTATTCAACAATTTATATTCAATTACCCACATAGCTCATACAGGGTGTCCGGAGATAAAACCGACATGACCTATGGGGTTATAGGGACTGTCATTTTGATTGCAAAATGCCATAAAACAATGTCCAAAACCGCTTCGTTATTGACATACAGAGTGATATGTGGATTTCGACAAAAAATTCAATCCGCCTTATCAAATACAGGGATTAACCGATCAGATTCAAATTCGATACACGAATTACACTGAAATGCATCAACAAGTAGCCCTTTGATCAAAACCAATATCAGGACCGGAATGATATTTTTTCCCTATGTTGAGTTATTGTGAGAATAACTCACCCTGTATAATAAAAACCAAAAATTTCAACTCAGATTCGAAATCTACGGTGAAAATTTTATAGGAATTTGTTGAAAAATCTCTTGGCACTATCTTAGTTATTTCGTAATTAATTATCATTTTAATTTTTTTCATTCAAATATCAATTATTGTCGAATAAAGTACCATCAAAATTGGAAATAAAATGAATATTGACGAAACCATGACATGAATATAGTTATTTTCTTCAATCAGTTCGTGAATCGTAGTAAAATAAATTACTCTCATGACCCGAAAAAATTGAAAAATAAATTCGTATCAGGACTGGAATGAGGTTTTCTATGATTATATTCCTGTAAGAATAGATGATCTAGTATAACAATCATCTAATCGCAGATTCGAAATACACTGAGAAAAATTAAAAACTTGTTGAAAAATGATCGGACTGAACTTTCAAATAATGAATCCCTAATCAGTACTTTATAATGTTTGTGTATAAAGAATATACTAGGCTTGTGTCAAATTCAGAATTTCATTATGGGAAACCATTGTTTACCTGTCATCAGCGTTTGTTTTATTGGTGTTCATTCATTATTCCAGTTTTTTTAGGATCAAACTATAGTTCTGAGAGTGTGTTTATGATGCCTAATGAGGAATACGCAGATATTCTATTTTTGTATGGGCTTTAACTGGTGATGTTTACCTAAATTTCTATTGCAAGGTGTAAATACCTGGGGTATGTGGTTTCAGCATGATGGTGCTAGACCTCACTTTTCAGTTCCAGTTAGAAACCATCTCGATGCCAATTACCCCAATAGATGGATTGGCCGTGGAGGTTCAGTAAATTGGCCACTGTAATCCCCTGATCTAACTCAGCTAGATTATTTTTTATGAGGTCATTTAAGGTAAGAAGTTCATAATGAAGAAATTTGAATGAGAGAAAATGTATTATAGAAAATTACTGCTACCTGCTTCTCGTGTTAGTGTTAGAAATATGCCTCAAATAATTCGCAAGTCAGTGAATCATCTAATAGCACGCTCTCACAAATGTATTGATGCTGGATGGCTCCACTTCGAGAATGTTTTGTAATACTGGGTAGTGAAAGTTTTTTACGAATTCATTGGTTTTGTTATGTTCATTGCAAACAGTTATTGTTCTTTGTGTAGTATTTTCATTCAATTCAAATTCATTAGTGAGCGAATATAATTTACGAAAACATCACTCTTATCCTTTTTTAACAGGATCTTATACGATTTTTTTAGATTCCGAATCCACGATCAGATTATTGGTAACTATTGATGTACTAGGTCAGCTAACATAAACAAACAAAAAACTCATTCCCGTCCTGATACGAATTTATACTTCAATTTCTTCGGGTTATGAGAATATTTCATTTTACTCCGATTTATGAACTGATTGAAAAAAAAATAACGACATTCATGTCATGGTTTCGTAAATATTCATTATATTACCAATTTTGGTGGTATTTTATCCGAAAATAATTGATTTTTTAATGTGAAAAATTAAAATAATAATTAATTACGGAATAACTAAGATAGTGCCAGAAGATTTTTCAACAAATTTCTATACAATTTTCACCGTAGATTTCGAATCTGAGTTGAAATTTCTGGTTTTTATCATACAGAGTGAGTTATTCTAACAATAACTCAACATAGGGGAAAAATATTAATCCGGTCCTGATATTGGTTTTGATCAGAGGGCTACTTGTTGATGCTTTTCAGTGTAATTCGTGTACCAAATTTGAATCTAATCGGTTAATCCCTGTATTCGATATGGCGGATTGAATTTTTTGTCAAAATCCACAAATCACTCTGTATCTCAGTAACGAAGTGGTTGTGGACATTCGTTTATGGCATTTTACAATCATATCGACAGTCCCTATAACCCCATGAGTTTTGTCGGTTTTATCTCCGGACACCCTGTATAAGTCCAATGTTCGTACAATATACGTCCAAAAGAGAACTACTCGAACTCGATTGGATGTTGAACGTCCAGTGGGCATCCATTCAATTTCCTCAAGACATACAAACCTAGTTAACACGGGATATTTTATGGATATCCATTTCAAGTCCTATTCAAGGCGGGATATCCGAGAACATAAAATGTGTATCCATAAGATATCCGATTGCGAATGTACTTGAGATATCCGAAACAAACGTTCTGAATACGTCCATACATAGGATATTCATGAGATACAGAGACAAGAGATCAATACCTAGAAATTTCAAATCCAGTATATACAATGAATGCAATGATAAATAAATGAAAGGAGATCCACAAAATAACACTTGTGCGTGGGCCTTCCAAAAGATAGCACACATTGTGATGCACTATCTGCTTTTATTATTAATTCGGTTTTCAAAAACAGCGCGAGGTGGCGTAACGTCTCAAATAGTCCAAGATTGGTAGACTGATGATTATTTATAGATCATCGATTCTACCAACCTTGGAATAGTCAAATAAGGACAATCTGTTCTCATATTTAATTAATACGAAGTGAATTCGAAAGTGATTCCTACGAATTCGTCCAAGATTGATATAAGAACTGACAACTACATTATTCGAACGCAGTGAAACGTGAGTGCTCTCCAATTTTTATGATGTTTTTCTATATATAGGGTATACTATCTCTTATCCATATCCATAGTTGATATCTTATGGATATCCATAATGAATATCTTTAAGACATCCAAAAAGGTCACACTGTCACATGTATTGGTATTGGTATTGGTAGGTTGGATGGTGACAGATGCGCTGCGACCCAATTAGATCTATTGTGCCCCATCTGCTCCTGCTATATCAAGGATTTCTTGTTCATAGCAGCCCCTCGAGATTCAACTTCTTCAGGAATTTGAGGATTTTGAGGGGGTCTAGCTGTGGTATTTCTTCCACAGTCAGCTGGTGTGTTCCCAGTATGTTCAATCTTCTGTGATGTACAGCGTCACACTCCATCAGTATGTGATGGGGTGTTTCTGGTTCTTCCTCACAGAATCTGCAGGTGCCGTCCTCCTGTAAGCCTAGCTTCCTTAGGTGTTCTTCGAGTCTGCAATGCCCCGTTAGAAATCCCGTTATTGCTTTGAGACTTCCTTTGTCACATGTCACTATGGACGTCCATAGGATATACCAGAGCCTTTTTCGGATATCTTATGGACATCCACAATATCCATGATGGATATCATAGTATATCCATAAGATGTACTTGTGCTATCTGGGATAGTTGTCCACATTTGAACTCACAATGTATGCTGATTTATGAACATACAAAAGACTGTCAGTTTACTCATACCAATGTATTGTTTCTAGTTTTTTACAGTAACCTGGAGAATGACATCAAAGGTGACACCAGTGGTGTTTTCAAACGGCTCATGGTCTCTCTTTGCAGAGCTTGCAGAGACGAAGATTCGCCCGCCAATCAGGAAGAAGCTATTGGGGACGCGCAGACGCTCTTTGATGCCGGAGAGGAGCGCATAGGCACAGACGAATCCACCTTCATCAGGATTCTCACCCATCGCAGCTTTGCACAGGTGCAGTTGATCTTGAGGGAGTATGAACGTATATCAGGACACGACATCGAGCAGGCCATCAAGAATGAGTTTTCTGGGGATTCCCAGCGAGGATTCTTGGCGCTTGTGCAATCCATAAAGAATCAGCCGCTGTTTTTCGCCAAGATGTTGAATAAGAGCATGAGAGGACTGGGAACAGATAACAGACAGTTGATAAGGTTGATGACGACTAGATGTGAGATTGATTTGGGAGATATCGCAAGGGAGTATGAAGCGGAATATGGCGAGCCTCTGTTAGATGCAATCGCAGTAAGTGATTATGGTTGTCGATACGATTATTTAATTTTTTTTTCAAATTGATTGTAGCCAATGTTGCTTCAGTTGTGTAGGTGCTACAGTAAACTTTCACATATTATTCGTGGAATATGTTTTTTTCTGATTATATATGATTGTATTCTTGGTTGTTTCAGAGGAATTGTTCAGGAGATTATAGAAGGTGCATGGAAGCTCTCATTCGAGGTCCTTATTAGTCTTCATCCGGGACAGATATAAATAAATTTGCAAAGTCCTAATACTTTTTGACTTCATAAAATGTTCTATATTTCGAAATATGGTGATATATTATATTCATCAATAAAATATATGTCTGTACATTGCGGGAATTTCATCATTTCGCTGATTCCATTCAAGTTGAAAACTGCTCAATAAGTTTGGATTTTATCCCAGGTAGTACGGTTGCTTTCAGAGACGTCTTTATAATAATAATAATAATAAATGTCTTTATTGGATTCAAAGCTGTGATACATCGATTCATATAGGTACATATATAGATATAGATATAGATATCATAAGAGTGTAGTTTTGAATCCAAATGGCGAAGTTCAAATCTACACTGCGAGGCACTGTAGCTTTGCTCTTACACTTAACCATTAGAAACTTATGTACTAAATGAACATAATGAAGTGAAAAAAAAAAAATTTATGCACTATACTTATTACTATAAAGTTGTAACTACAATAGGCGAACGGAATATTGAATAGAGTAGGTGAATCATATCACATCCCTAGAGCCTATAATAATTATGCCGTAGGTAGCATAAAATTTATATAAAAAAAAAAAGGTAGAACTTTGTTGATACCAAAAGAATAAGGATATTCAAAAAAGTATAAATAGAAGTTCACACAAAAAAAGAAGTAAGGCAGAGGCCAATGCCCAACTGTTTGAAAATAATCGTCTATAAGTTCGTCTTTGTCATTGTGAAAAAGTGTGATAGAACTAAACGATATCATTGATTATGTCAACTCAAAGACGGTATAGAGGCGATTGGTTCCAATCGTTTTCTTAATATCACGTGACTATAATATGATTCTCGATTAAATCATTCAATCCACTGAGCATTGAGCATATCGTTTCTACGTTAGACCAGTCCAGTATGGAAGTTTTCATAGAAGGCACACTGTTGCTCAAATGAAATTTGTTCCAAATTAGCTTTGGATGTATTCGTATTCATGTCCTTGAGTCGGGTTGGGAGTCGGTTGTATATATGGCAGATCTGGTATGAAAAAGACCTTTTGAAGAATTCATGAAAGTGATTAGGAGGAGACAGTAACCCTCTGAAACGGACGTTCAGGTTATGTATATCACTCCTGAAGGTTATTTTATCATAGAGGTAAGAAGGAGTATGGGTTTTGATTATTTTGTGGAATAAACACGCGGAATGTAAGAGCCTCCGCCGCTCCACGTTCAGCCACCCTGTAATCTCTAATTTAGAGGAAATGCTTTGTCTGCGCCTCACTCCATGAATGAGGCGCAGACACGAGTTTTGTATTTTTTGCAGCTTGTGTTTATTCCTCACAGTTAGACTAGGACCATAAAGAGAATCGGCAAAGTTGAGGGCTGATAGGACAAGGCACTCACAGAGAAAAATTTTAATTTTCTTTGTAATAAATTTTCTGATTCCATAAATTAATTTCAGTGAGCAATATGCTTTTTGGATCATCCTATTTATGTGCGAATCGAAACGGAAAGTTGTATCCATAACCACACCTAAGTTTTTAGCTTCATCAACTATTTTTAAATCATTCGAGTTAATCCAGGGCCTACTCTATCTTACCGGGCCGTAGTCTATCCCCTCTCTCTCGACGCTGACGTCACACTAGTAGGTTGAGATTTCACATCAGTCCGTACTGATGCGTTCGTAATTGATAGGCTATAGCTCATTTACTATAGATTTTAGAAGCACACTCAATCGAGACGAAATGATCCCCAATAAATTCCTCAACTTTTGATGAAAAAATGAATCCAATAGGATGAATCAATACCGAGTTATGGCGTTGTAACGAAATTCCATTTTATTGAAAATCAGGACGTTGTACTACAGAATACTATTTTTTGCAAATTTGGAATTGGAATAAGATGAAACTAACTCAATATATCAAACTACGATAATGAATCAATTGAATAGTGAAAAAATTGTAGAGTTACCTACAATGAGTCCGAAAGAAATTAAATATAAAGAGCGAGTAAAAAATGGGCCGATATACCTACCTACTCAAATTTCGCTGTATTACAATTTCGCGGTAATTCCTTGGACTGGTAAAGGGCGATATACTTCTTATCACTCATTTTATTTCTAAATGGCGTATGGTTCAGACCAACTAATATTGGTGCCTGAAAAATTCGAAACAATATTTCTACAATGTAAGTCACAACATAAAGTTTTGGAGAATTTAGCAGAAATTGAAATCAATTCCCTTCTCAATTATTCCGAGAATCAATGTTGCAGTTGTGGGTCTTGATTTAATCAGCAGAACATTCTCTAAAACCATTTCAAATATTCTTTTGAACAATTATTGCAAAATAAAAAAAAAATAAGAAAGAAAAATCACTAAACTTTCAGGATGAGATATATAGTTCAGTTTTCAAATTTTAGTTTGTGATTGAGATGATGTATATATATTTTTTGTTATTAGTGTATTTCATTTTGTGATATCTATCAATTTTTTTTATTTTGTTATGTTGATAATTTTTACAGTTTATTTTGTTTGGTTTTGTTTGTGTATAAGGATTCAACGTTTTTTTTTTTCATTTTTTCCTTATTCATTCATATATCGTTGTTATGGGTATTTTGTTATTCAGTTCGTTATATTCATTTTTATATCTCTCATTGTTGTGATACATATTTTTTTAATTATTTTTGTTGTATTTTTGTGTTTATATATGAACTCCACATATTTTGTTCTTTTTAATTCTGATAGTTTGCAAATATATCAAATATATTCAAATCAAATTTTTTTCACGAATTTAACGTTATCATTCGAATATATACTCTTCAGCAGAAAATAATTGTTACCGAATAGGCGTTTTTGTGTAATAACACACTCGAGTTATAGGATTTCTAACGTCATCAAAGTGCGTCCTGATCATCTTTAGAGATGAACGCTGCTAAAACCCAGCGAGATAAAGTGGATGTGTATAATACCGATTTGTAGGCAATCAAATTTCCTACAAAAAAGTCAGTGACAGCATATATCCATAGTTGATAGGATTAGCATGGGAGGCGTCCGAACTTTTTGAACTATTCTGTAATGAACACCTGAATCATCGTTCTACTTGAATTGAAATATCGGTTTGTTGTTGGCCCTTGGGAATTTCAAAAAAAAACTCAGTCAATCTAGATACTATGCGAAATCTTTTCATGGTTGAATTATTTCTGTGAATTGAATATTGGAATTTTGGTAGCTGTTTGAAAAAGGACAATTCTGAATGGCGTCAATTAATTTTGATATGCCATATTTCTGAAAATAATGGTCGTAAATCAGTGAAATTTGATTCATCTTCTGGAAAATTCTTTTCTGTACATATTTGACCTCCTGATATTTTTCGCTAACTGTGACCGTTTTCCCGAGATAAATCAATGAAACGGGAGAGACAATTTCCACTGCGTTGATTTTGTCCCTACTAGTGTGACGTCACGAAAGCGATGCTCCGGCCCGGTGAGATAGAGTAGGCCCTGGTTAATCTCAATTTTAGTTTCATTTTTCACTAGGATTCTTGAGTTCCTAGGTCCAAATACCAGTGCCTGAGATTTTCCGGGATTCAATATCAGACAATGGTCAGTGGCGAGGGTATTGAATTGGTTCAACTCTTCATTGATATTGCGCATCATCTCAGCAGTGGCATGTGGGTCGAATGAATAGTAGATTTGCGTGTCATCTGCATATAGATGACAGCTGCAATATTTGAGACATTTTATTAACTGGCTGGTGTATATAGAAAAGAGCAGTGGACCTAAAATTGATCCTTGAGGCACTCCAGATCTTAGATTCAATGAGGAAGACGTCGATTTCTAGTCAATATTGGTCACAGACGTCATGTGATCAATATAGGATGTCATTTTCACGAGATTCAAACTACAGTCATAATGAGGTGATTAATGTTCTCGAAAAACGACGTCTGAATCGTGACTCTCTACTTGACATACTATATGGACGTCATTATTTTTGACCATAAACAAAATGTCTTATGATACCTTCGAGATTATTCTAATGATATGTTTCATTTGAATAACGTAGCAAAAAAGTTACAAATATCCATCTATTTGGTCATGGCGTAAGGACGGCAGCACTTATCCTCTTTATTTGTCCAGTATTGTCAGAGTGAACGATTTGACGCTGATTGTTTAATGTCGACTCCCATTCCGTTGTATTTTGTATAAAGAAGTAGGTTAGATCCTGATATGGATATTTTTGCGGATATAAGACGCAATAGAAATATGACTGATTTTTTTTTGGATGTATGATAAATTGATATTCATTATACATGACGTGGAAGGAAATTCTGAATTGAGAAAACCTAATCACGAATCTGCGATTGAAGTCTATAAAAATAACAAGTTTCCATCGTACAAGTTTCAGCCCCTTGATTGGGTAAAAGAATTGAAAAGGGATATTCTCAGATATATTTATGAACACAAAAAAATGGATATATATAAAAAATAATTACTTATATGAAGAAATACATTGAGAATTCGCATTCGCCATGTGGTGAAAATATTAATTCTTTCTCGGTTTATTCAACAAAAAACAACTACTTTTTTTGGCTGAATGCCACGACAAACATTGAATTACATCTATTGAACACACACGATAAGAATTTGAAAACAAAATCTTCTGAAGTAGAGAATTTGCATTCCCCTTCATAAAAAGGTATGCACATAATATTATTCTGAATATTCAACAGAAAACAACTACTTTCCTGGCTATTTGTCACGTCGAACATATCTGTTGAATATCCAAAAAAGAGCATGAAAATTCTTATCGTGTGTGTTCAATAGATGTAATTCAATGTTCGTCGTGGCATATCGCCAGGAAAGTTGTTTTTTTCTGTTGAATAAACCGAGAAAGAATTAATATTTTCATCACATGGAGAATGCGAATTCTCAATGTATTTCTTCATATATATATCCATTCTCTTTGTGTTCATAAATATATCTGAGAATATTAATTTTCAATCCTTCCACCCAATCACGGGGTTCAAACTTGAACGATGGAAGCTTGCAATCTTTATAGACCTCAATCGCAGATTCATGATTAAATTTTCTCAATTCAGAATTTTTTCCACGTCCTGTATGATGAATATCATATTGATATTTTTCCCGAGTGTTTGCATTTTAGTTTGTCGAATTGTAACAATATTTTCCTGGCTCAACGATTCCTGATGTTTATTCATATCATAGTATAAATGTATTTACAATCAAACATCAGGCATCATATTCATACAGAAACAAATGAGATTATAATTCATCTTTATGTTATTTTGGTGATTTTCTCTGACTATATTCGCGATAGAAAATAACACGTCGCTCCACCTGACGGCAGCAATTTGAACACTTCTGAGCGGTTTGTTTTGCTGATAAGACCAATGAGCACCAATAAAAAACAAACGTGAACCAATGAAAACAAAGTTAACATGCCTCTCCGACAGAGAAACGAACGGGAGAGAAATGTTGACAACATGAATATGGACTTGTTAACAATTCTCGAATGGGGATCCAATAACTTGGTAGATTTCAATGCGAACAAAACACAAGCATGCCTCTTCTCTAGGCTAGCCGATCTCACTGTGCCCAACATGAGCTTGTCAGGAGTAACCATACCTTTGGAGACATCCATTTCGATGCTTGGTATTACTAACAGCAATAACCTTTCTTGGGAAAATCACGTGAGATCAATTGCAGAAAGTGCATCCCAAAAACTTCGTATTCTGTTTCGGGCCAGGAGCTATTTCACTTCCAGTCAGCTGCTTATGATCTATAAGGCACAGAACCGACCTGTCCTGGAATACTGTTTCCATATTTGGAGTGCAGTACCCAAACATACCCTGAAACTGTTGGATTCTGCTTAAAAAAGGGCAATTCGTCTCGTGGGTGATGCATTGCTCACAAACTCACTCACTTCTCTGGAACTAGAAAAGTTGGCGATCTGGCTCTATTATATAGATATTTCCATGGACGATGCTCTCCTGAAATATCAACAATTGTTTCTCCCTTGGCAGTCCCCGCAAGATTAACCCGTCGAGTTGAGGCTTCGCACCCTTTCGTGGTCACTTTGGAGACCTGCAGAACATCTTTTTCCAAAGACTCGTTCATTAAACGAACAGCGAGGCTCTGGAACACATTGCCGACGAAGGTATTCCCCGAGGCATATATAACCTCCAGAAATTTGAGAAGAACACACCTCATTTCCCTTGGTTCTCACGATGTTCTCTGAATATTACAGGATATCCCAGAACATGAAAAAAAGATGGTGATGCTGCAATTTCGCCATCTATTATAAGATTGTCGAAACCTTTGTTCTGTCTCGAGCAGTCGAGAAGAGTTCCTGAAAAAAAAGCGCATCAGGTACTTATTTCCATCATTCTACAAACTGAAGATTCCACCGGAAAGCCTTGGAAACTAAGGTCGCTTCAAAGATCATAATTAGAATGCATAGGGTTGGTTGCATGATTCTATTCGTTAACTCAACAAGGAATCAACTCTTGTAATTCGACCAGTTGGGGCATCATGCTTTGACATGGATAATTCAATGAAGAGTTCAGCTATGCTCTGATAGATATGGAACAACAAAAATATATAAAAAACGTGAATCAACAACAAAATGTCGCTCTTTGAGTCAAGAACTCGGTCGTCTTTGACAGCATAGATCGCTCGAAAAAACATATGTCTGTGGCAACACTGGATAAGTATTATTTTGTTGTATGTTGTCTACTCTTCAACTCGCGGTCCCACTGGGATAGTTTGAATATGTTTGGATTTTACAGTTATTTCTGTAGTAGAATACCACGTATGATTGTAACTCATGTACTTAGGTATAATCAATAATTATCATGAGTTGAATATTGTTTACCTTCAACGAGAAAATAAGTCTTCTGGCCTTCTATCAAAGATCAGAAGAAATTTAACAGCCTTATATTTTCTGATACAGAAGTGAAACCAACATGGGAATTCTCGTAAATCCAAAGAGTTATATAACCATCAGGTCACACAAATTTTCAATATCGTGCTTGCACCAGAAAAGCAGACATTTCTGGTTAAAAATCATGTCAAATCATCTGAACCATTCATCGAATTATTATAAATACGAGTACATCATACATGAAGATGTAGAAAATTGACAATGTTGTCACAAAATGTCTAATATTCAAGAAAACAGATCAGCCTAACCCTTTTCCCCTGCTTCTTTAAGATATTTGCATAATGTTCATCACATCGATATTTGTTTTTATGTTGAAATGTTCAATATACATATTTTCTATATATTGTTATTCATTATTGAGTTTTGAGTAGGGACCCATTTAATCATCCTTGTATTTGCTTCTGAAGGCAAATTAGGATTTCGAAAGCTGAATTCAAAAGTTGTCATTATCGCTGAGTTTTTTTCTTCATTCTGTAAGTCTGTAAGACGTCATCAAAATTCGGTTTTTTGTATATGACAATCAACCGTCATTTATGACGTGATTTCAACGTCATATCCCAGGTAAATATGCAGATAGTCTGAAGTGACGTCAAATTGACCAGATCAGACCATCTTATCAAAATTCCATATACCTTAATGGTATATGAAGGGTAATTGCCAAAAATTTTTTTTGACATTAGGATCAATAAATTAACGGGTTTTTACAAAAGGGGGGTTCAACGTGCCCTTGTGATTGTGATTATGAGGTTATGAAATTCGATACACTAGATCGGTAGATTGATATTTACTCAATATTATCATAATTGATGAATCCACCTTCCATATTGTCAATTAAGGATACTCCTGTCATCATAAATGACGATCAGGGAAAGTCAGGAGCACAATAATTCGACAACAAACCAGAGAAAAACGGAACATACGCTATCACTAGAGTCATATATAATAATGATTCAAATGATCAGCTGATTGCTGATGTAGACGTTCCTAGAACATCCACCAGGAGGTCAAATAGTGAACAGGAATATGGCCAGCAAAGGGTTCGTAACTCGTTAGTGTTCAGCTAGTTCCAGCCAGATATCTTACCATCACGGGATCATAATCGTATATATCTGACTGTTACTTAGCATAGGAAAATCATCGGCCCATTACCAATACCCCTGCATCGTCACTTTACCAGACTTACCTCCACTAGGACGGACTTCTCCCGGTAGTTCAATTTTTGCTGGGAGGAGTTTCACGGGTTCTAATTTCAAATCTGATTCCAAATTAATGGAGACTTATGGGATGAAAATAAATTTGGAGAGTTTGGGGCCTAATTGTCTTAATATAGGTACCACTAATTTCACACACTACAATTCTCTATCCTCAAAATGCTCGATATTTCATGCTACAAATTCATGAATCTCATCAATAACCCCTCCTCTTCCACGAGCTCAAGAGGTATTTTTCACTCTCGAATTCGGAGTCAACGCCCGCAGCCCCCCTCCCCCCGAGAGACATTTTTTTAGCCATTTTCAGAACATTACCTTTCACCTCCCTCCCCCATACTCCCCTCGCACCCCCACACCCCCACAACCTTCTCCACGAACGCGGGAGGTAAATTTTGCCCTCGAATACGGTGTGATAGGAGTGTCCATATCATATCCTATTGTCTTCGAATAATGAGGCTGGACGTATTTGAACTCTTCTCATTTATTATGAGTAAAATCGACTTGCCACAAAGAGAGAGAAACTCAAAGTCATTACCACACTAGTTCATAAAATGAACGAAAATGGTAGATAACGAGACAAAAACAACTACTTTCCTGGCTATATGCCACGCAGAACATTGGAATACATCCTCTCGAAATCTATACAATAATTCGTATAGACGTATAAAATCGCAAGTGTTTCCTTCCTGAGCGCTGAGCTGCGATTAAATGGTTCAGGAACGCGACACTACCTGCAGACTGGTTTCGAGCTGTTGCTTCTCATCAGTTCAAGGCTGATAGCTTCTTCACCGCTATCTGGTGCGAACCTGACCCAACGCAAACGCATCTCAGCATCTATACCACATGAGGCGTTCGAAGTCCGCGTAATGAAAACGCGAACGCCGAACGCCACCTGGCAAGGAAAAAAAAACTCCAAAACAAGATCCCATTTCAGGCGAAATGGGAGTGGCTGGTTGCCTGACTGGCGTATTCTCAACTAGGAGAAACCCAAAAACTCTTTGTGACCATTGCATTCCACTTCGACTATTTGGCTTTTTCCTAGTTGAAAATCGACTTGATTATAACATCTCCAAACATCGAATGGTTCACCTATCTAACTTACAAACTAGAACACATAGAAATCAGGTGAAATGCTGAATACGTAATATCATAGATCTCTGAACACACTCTCTATACCTAATTAAACAATATCTTCCTCAACCTATATTTAATTTCCTAACATAATATTTGAATTTTCATCATAACCATTTTCTATCTATCTTATACACTGCAACGGAATGAACGCCCACAAAAACTCTCAAGGGTCATTTTTCTAGCCATTCAGAGAATCCTGAAAACAACGTGCCCCCGCATCTCCCAGGCTGCCGGGAGTATTCCCCCGGGAGGTAGGATGAATTTTTTCGATTTCAGCGCCTCCCAAACCCCCTATTACCAATTCTCGCGACGTTCCGTTCATTATGGCAAGTTTGCAGAATGCACACGGAAAAAAGGGAATTGTTGAATCAAATATAAGTGTCATATATCAATCAAAGCTCCATATATAAAGGAACCTTCAAAAAGGCTTACGAGAAAGATCCTGTCACTTAATAGAAGGGATCTCAAGATGGTAGTTGGGCTCTTAACTGGGCACAACCACCTCAACAGGCACCTAGAACTCATAGGGATCAAAGATGATCCCACCTGCAGATGGTGCTTGGAGGATGATGAAACATCATCACACATACTCACTGAATGCCCCGCGCTGGTGCATCAGAGGAAAGCTGCCTTTGGGAGCATTGTACTGCACCCAAAGGATGTGAAAGTGACTCAGCTGAGGAAGCTGCTGAATTTCGTCAAAGAAATCGGCATGCCCAGCTGATTCACAGGACAAGTGGGCGCACAATGGGCCCGACTGAAGAGGCCTGAGTGCAGGGGTCTACGCACTCGCCCACCTGTGCAGAGAAGAAGAAGAAGAAGAAGAAGTGTCATATATGCACGACTAAATAGAATCTTGTAATGATTAAATCTATATCTTGCTTCAGAGCTTTGAATCAAGTAAATATGCCTTGCATGACCTCTGGATCTCATTCAATCAAGCACATCCATGAATTGTTTATGAAGAAATATTGAATTAGAAATTACTCCTGATGATGGCTTGTAGCCGAAAACGTTGGAGAATTTGCTTGTAATAAAGACTGTGTAATAGAGACTGTGGACTAAAGCCTTCGTTTGATGATATTTCGAAAATATTGAATTGGCTGGAACAGTCATTTTGATCGATTCAAAATAACAAGATATTGATTCAATCATATATTTAGTCGATTCAATGAGATATTTG
The DNA here is from genome assembly GCA_918026855.4 of Phaedon cochleariae. NCBI lineage: Eukaryota > Metazoa > Arthropoda > Insecta > Coleoptera > Chrysomelidae > Phaedon > Phaedon cochleariae. The sequence goes on along the minus strand of OU896718.1, from coordinate 28,753,994 downwards.
GTTGATTCATAGCAATATCTGGTTGATTCAATGAATTATTTGGTTGTTTCAATGAAATATTAGGTTGATTCAATGAAATATTTCGTTGATTCAAGAGAAATTGTGTTTCAATTCGGCGAATTGTTTTGTTGAACAAAATTCAGTATTGATTCGGGAATCTTCTGAAATTTCACATCAATAGAATGAACTCATCTAGGAAACTAGTCAAATTCTAGCATAGATCTCCAGTCTTAACTTCTCTGCAGCTAAAGCAAAACTTTTTCGGCTTGCTGGACCTGGAGTTCGATTCATCAAGCTGATATCTTGAGCATGAAGAATCAGGCTTCGCGTATATAATAAATTCGAGGCAGGCAGGCAGGCGAAATGATCGCCATCTAGAGACAAGAATTCATGTTGATGTAGAATGAACGAAATATTTCATTGATATTACATATTCCGTTGCTCTATTCAAGCAAATGATCCATTCGTAACGAGTTGATTGCTACATCGGAATAAAAAAATTTGTAGATATGTTGTTTCAAAGATAAATTCTCATCAATATAATTATTATTTCATCAAATCAACAAAATATTCATAGTTGAATCAACATCGACATTATTTTAAATCGACAGAATGAGTTTTTGAGATGACCATATATTTTCTGATGATGGAATTGATATTATACTGTTGAATCAATTAGACTTGATTTGAGCAAGCTGCTTTCATGAAATAATAATCTTTCTGTTCGATTCAACAAAAAATTGCTCAGTCCAACAAAAACAATTCAAGCATAACTAATTGGTTGATGCAACAAATCCTTCTTTTCCGTGTGCAGAAAACCGCATTCAGATCGGACTAGTACGAGAAAATTGCATTATTCAGGGGTATCATTCTAGATTGTCTAGTAGTTAATTGCATCGTAGTCATGATCAACTATACTATGCGATTCCCCGCGTTTTTCATGCAACAAAATATCGTGAAATTCAATAATTATTCATGAAATCTACAGAGCTCTGATATAAAAACGCATTGTCACAGTGATCTATTTTGGGATGGTAGGTGCTTGAAGATAATAAGATAAGTGTTTCACTGAAATATGCCTATTCTTGCTATTATTGTGAATTCGATAATCATTATCAATGATTGTATCTACTTATGTACATAATTTGATCGTTGATAGATACATATAGTATATACAGGGTGTGAGTGAATAAGTGCGACAAACATCAGGGGGTTATTTACATGAAGAAATGATGACAGTTAGCTATAATATAACTATTTTTCGGAAATGTTACGTTTCAAGTTTTCTTTTATAAGCTGACTATTTATTGCTCGGATTGCGCTTTGTTATGTCTTGGAGCGCACGAAAACCAATTCCTATGATTTTTTTATCGCTTGGAGCGCACGAAAGGGAATCCCTGTAATGTTCAAAGAACATCGTGCGTTCCTAGGGAAGATAGGGACAGGAGGTAGGTATTGGAATTTTTTTGAACTTTTGGAGATTATATGTTGTTGGGAATACTTCCACAGGCAATGGTATCAGGCGATACACCGTCCACCACCACGTGAAGCGATCTGCCTGAAAGAAAACTCGATAAAAGATGGTATAGCTGAGGTGGTAAGCCGTATGATGGTAGTTTGTGGAGGAGTCCTTCGTGCCAAACACGGTCGAATGCTTTCGATATGTCCAACGCGACAGCTAGAGATTCCCCGTGTTTTTCTAATGAAGATTGTCATGAATGGGTGACGTAGGCAAGTAGATCTCCAGTAGATCTTTGGTGGCGAAAGCCGTATTGTCGTCTATCATTGATGATTCCTGAGCTCTCCAGATATTTGATAAGCTCAATATTGATGGCTTTCTCCATCACTTTGGAGATTACTGATAACAGGGCAATGGGCCTGTAGTTGTTGGGCAGGTTCTTGTTCCTTTTTTAGGGGATTGGTTGGACTCTAGCTGTCTTCCAGCATGATGTAAAAATACCCGACCTGTACGAGATGGTAAACAACTTGCAGAGAATCGGTGTTAATTCTGGTGCACATTTTTTGAGGATAATGGGTGGAATTTCATCAGGACCATTAGCCTCATTCGTTTTGAGACCAAGCAAAATTCGTCTGATAGTTCGTTGACGGAAGACGATTTCGGGCATTCGACTCTCAACGGGTGGAATGTCTGGCGGCAGTTTTCCTTGGGAATCTAAAGTAGAGTTTGCTGCGAACATCTCTGCAAAAATATTTGCTTTCTCCTGCGATGTTGTTGCTAATGTGCCGTCGGATTTGGACAGTGGTGGAAATGAACTTTTAGTGAAATTTCTTCCGACCGCTTTAGCAAGGGACTAAATCGAACCGGAGCCATTGGGGCAATCTATGAGTTTCGATCTTATCTTGGCATTGTATGTTTCTTTCGCAGCATCTATTGTTTGGCTGCAGATATTCCTGGCATCAACGTATTCTGCTCTAGTCGCGAGGTTAGGGTTTTTGCGCCAGCGATGGTAGGCTGTTTGTTTCAAGGCAACAGTTCTAGAACAGCTTTTGTTGAACCAGGGTTTTGAAGGTGATGATCTTTTCGAAAAATGAGGTATGTATGTGTTCATTCCGAGCATGATGATCTCGGATATTTCCGCAGCACACTGTGAAGGGTCCTCAGAGTCAAAGCATACTCTATGCCAAGGAAACTCGAAGAAAAACATGCGGAGACCGTCCCGATCTCCTGAATTGTAATGCCATATAAGACGTGGGGGTGCCGGAGCAGTTGATGGAATGAAAAATGGGCAGGTTGTGGAGATGAGTGTGTGGTCAGAATTGCCAAGTGGAGCTCGTACATCTATGGTGTAGGGTGCTGAATTATTAGTGAGGAATAAGTCAAGCTGAATGGTTATTGGCATCGGGAATTCGTGTGGGTTCTTTGATAAGCTGCTCTAAGCCGTGAGTGATGGCGAAAGCTTCGGCTTGTCGCCCAGCATCATCCGTTCTGTTATAGTGTACGAGACAAGCAGTGTTGTGTACATTGAAATCGCCCATGATGATGATTTCTGCTGCTGGATGGTTCTGTTGAATTTGATCAAGCGTCAGAGACAAGAATTCGAAGAGCTCTTCATAGGTGGATCATTTGGTGATGAGTAGAGACAACAAAGGTATTTGGTCTGTTTCTGGCTATGATGCTTGAAGAACATCGTGCGCACCTAGGGTGGATAGGGAGAGGAGGAAGGTATTGCTTTTTTTTTTACATTCGGAGTTTATAAGTTCTTGGGAATACTACCAAAGCTTCCTATAGATAGACCAACGAAATTTTGGTAGTGTTGTTTGACCTATTTCAAGGTTGACAACCAAAGGATGTGCTGATTGGCCTGTGCCTGTCGAGTTCGTCCAACTGGTATTGCTAGTGATGGAATAATAGCAGAGATTTCTGAGGAACATTTCAATATGTAAAAGAGTGGATGCTCGCCGACTTTCCTACGGTGTCCTGATGAGGTAAAAGTACTAGTGAGTGTGGCATCACCCACCAGACGGATGGTTCTTCTATGGAATGAATCTAAGATCATCAGCGTATGTTTAGGTGTTGAACCCCATATCATGTGATAACAGTATTCTAAAACTGACCTTATCTGTGCTTTGTAGATCATGAGAAGCTGTTGAGGTGTATAGTAGATTTGCGCACGTTTCAGAAATCCGAGTTTTTGCGAAGTAGCTTTCGCGATGGATCAGACATGATTATCCCATGGAAGAGTGATGCTGATGGAGAGAGAGAGAATGCTGGTCTTGGTGGAAATGGTTGAATCAGTTATTGTTATATCAGGCATACTGATGAGTTCTGCCATTCCATGAAAAATTGAGGATTGAGTTTTGGGGGCGTTGAATTCAATTAGGTTGTTGGTTCCCGAGGCAGTAATTTCAGCAAGATCGTCATTGACACCGTTCAACTGCCGTCGTCATGAGTTCTTGGTTTCCTGGAAAGAAATTAATGGGAGTTCTATAGTTGAACCAAGTGAGGAGAATACTATCATCTGCAAAGCTATGGATAAAAATAGTTGCAGCTACCAACAGATCATCGATAAGTAGTAGGAACAATGTTGGAGCCAAAATTGATCCTTGTGGTGCCGGAATTGACGGCGATGGTATCAGAAATTCCTTAACTGCGTTCATCATTAGCGTATACGGGCAATGATCTCATTGTTTTCAGAGAAAATAAATGTACGCCACGGAGATATTCCAAACTCTGAATCAAATAATGTGTAATCAACAGACATGTGCTTTTTTTATTGTCAAAGTAATGGAAATAGTAGGCAAGTTCGATGATTGTATGCTGAGTTATATCAATGACGGAATTTTCACGGCAATGCTTCAGAGGGGCCTGAAACTACTTACCCTCAAGCTGGGAGATATTTTTCGAGGCAGTCTGGTGCTGGGATATGTTCTGTAAGTCTTATATATATTGAATTGAAGAATGTGGATTTCCAAACAAAAAAACTGATACAGTACCCTCTGCAGGGATCAATATCACCCCGATCACAGTCCATTCCACAGTATGTGCAGCATAGGTCACTGCCAACGGCACCAACATGAAAGGAACTCCTCCTCAAATCTGCTGGGCTGATCTCCGCAGTATCTCTGCCTGGTATACATCCTGGCGTTATTAAGAAGTTGACCACGCCAAATTGGCTTCGTTCAAGCCCAAAGGTAGAGTAGTCTAGTCCAGATCCGTGGCATAAATAGTAACAGAATACCAGGGCATTCTGACTAGTGGAAAGTGGGGGTCTTCGATGAACACAACGATAGCACAAGAAAAAAAATGCTGCAGGTCTAGCCTAATCCAACAAACCTGTTATACAATAACATTCACCTAACCTTTGGTCACAGCACGTGGAATATAGAATCATCTTCCAGAAATAGATGTCATCGAAGTAGCAAACACAAGGTAGGGCTCCAGGTGACAAATGGGCAGTTCCAGCGTGGAGACCTTCTCAAACAAATCCCCTACAAGGGCAAGCAATATAAATCGATTTTCAGATTTCATGTTGAACCAGAGAAATCTTCAAGTTCCTCTCGTCATGGCCACCGGGAAAAAGCCACGAGATCGGAAGTCCCTCCAAAACCTCAATTTTTCTCGCAATCTCTCGAAAAGGTCGATAAATTCATCATACCAACAAGAAACCTGAAAGGAAACACACAGCAGATTTATTTTTGACCTAGATTAAACCACTGGCTGTTTGAAAGAACTCTGGGATGATTGCAGCCATTCGAATCACGAATCTCTCTCGGGACAGTAACAATTGCAGAAAGATAAGTAACTCGTGAAGTTTGTCAACCTGACAGTAATATCATGTCGAATGGACATTTTTCTAATAACAAAAATCCCAAAGGAGTACCAAACATATTCTTCAAAGGGAACACGTTCTAGTAGAACAGGTACTACTGGTACTGCTGGGAGACGTTTGCACGTCAGCAACTAGTCCCTAATGGGACCTTTTTGCAAGCCCAAATGTGTTTTGAATGAGTGATGTGGTTCGCTTAAGAGAGCTAACTAACATCCTTTTCAGGCACCGCCCATCAGCTCTCTTTCAGAGTTTTTTCAGCTGTATTTTTGGCCCGCTTTCACGCTCAGCTGGTAATTTTTCAAACCCACCTACACACACCGTCCTACTTCTTCTCTGATGCTCACAACCACATCATCATCTCTTTCTGCGTGTTCTGTGTGGGCTTTGTTACTAACTCCATGTGCCACTTTAGGAGCAGCACTGTTAATTGGAACGCAACAGCGAATCGTGCAGGACTATCTCCAGCCGATGCTCCGAAACTTCACAATATTCAATTCGTAAACAAAATATTGAAAAATGTTCCTTGCTCGTGCTGGGAATCGAACCCACGACCTCGCAGTCGTGAGACGGACGCTCTCTTCCACTGCGCCAATCCTGGCCCAGTAGAACAGGTAAACTAATGATTCCTGAAATTGCCAAGATTATCTATACATCATTTACGGAGAACACCACAGGTTAGTCACTAAACTACAACTGAACTACATAAAAACTGATTGACTTTGGAATTTCCATATTTCAGACCAGAAAAACTTCCTCAAATTATAGGCATTGACTCTCTTCAACATCAGAACCTGTATATTGGATCAGAAAGAGAAGCCTCAGCTTTAATCATCACATATCCTACAGCTGTACTGAGTAACAGAGAGGATGATCGAAACAGTTGATGATAAGTTTCTTATATGAAAGGTGTGTGATATCATTCAATAACCATTAAATGAGTGAACTTTAGCAGGTATCAAATCATTCATCTGAGTGTTCCATCTGGAAAAGTTATTATTGATGATTTATTTGCTTGCAAATATTTTCGAGGACTGTTTGAAAATTATAAACAGAACTGTAATCAGAAAATTTAAACCCGACAATATAGACTAGATTTTCGGACGCAATGAAATGTCGAGTTTGTGTGAAGCAGATGTCGCGATGGATCTGAGACGTGATTTTCTCATGGAAGAGTATTTCTGATGGAAATACATCATCGATACAGTGGACTCGGTGGGAATGGTGATACAAGACTTTGATAAATCAGGCATATTGAGTTCCGCCTTTCTAGAGAAAACACATGCTTGAGTTTTGGTATCGTTGAATACAACTAGGTTGTTGGTTATTGACTTAAATGATGAAGAGGGTGATGGGCAGGTTCCTGTTCGAGGGGCTATCTGTCAACCCGACAAAAACAGAGATAATCCTATTCACCAACCGAAGGAAAAAGGACGGGTTCAAACAACCTCCTCACGTTTGGCCAAGAGTAGTGAGCCTCGAACATCTCATTTCACGCTGTTTTTATAGTGTGGACACACTGGTTATGTTGTTGAAGAGCTGAACAAAAATCATTGGAGAAAAATGTTTCATAAGAGATGGAATGTCTTTTTGCAGATATATTATTATTTGAAACCCTAACAGTGGCGTAACAGAAGGCACATGAAGCTCATTTTGTAGATGTATATTATGAAGTTATTATTGGAATTTGAAGCTTTAACAAACACTTGAAATGTCTTCTCGTCTTCGGGCAACTCAAATATATTTGGTAGCAATCATTCTTATAATTTTTGCAATTCGTTACCAAACTGAAGTTTCGAATCTGAGGATGATGACAATTCGAAAATGTCAGTGGTGACAAGCGTGTCCACACTATTTGGAGGGCGTTCAATGAGATGTTCGAGGTACTATCTAGCTAAGAGTTGGAGTAAGTCCAACCAGGTCAACAGGTCGAGTATCTGGGTATTGTCTTGCACCCCAGATTTCCATGGAGACCGCACGTAAATGGGATTGTACAAAAGTCGGTAGCAATCCTTTAGCAATTGGGAAGGGGCGTTGAGGAAACTTGGAGTATCAACCCCGAGATTACGCGATAGCTATACACAGCAGTTGTAGGACCAAAGATTCAGTACGGATCAGCAGGGTGGTGGCCAGGCGCAACAGACAGCACAATTAGTCGAAAGCTGGGTAGACTTCAGAGGATGGCCTTCCTGCCAATTACAGGAGTAATGAGAACAACGCCAACTACAGCGCTGGAGGTACCGCTGGGGCTGCTGCCACGTCCAATCTAGATTGGGGGTGGACGAAGGTCACGCGCTTAGCAGGCCACGCAGAAATTGAGTGGAGCAGAACATTTCATTTTCCACACTGAGGGTGAAGAATGCTCAAACATCATTATCATATACACCCTCAACATCAATCACCTGTCTCTTTTTCATACTTGAGATCAATCAATCAATCAATCAATCAATCAATCAATCAATCAATCAATCAATCAATCAATCAATCAATCAATCAATCAATCAATCAATCAATCAATCAATCAATCAATCAATCAATCAATCAATCAATCAATCAATCAATCAATCAATCAATCAATCAATCAATCAATCAATCAATCAATCAATCAATCAATCAATCAATCAATCAATCAATCAATCAATCAATCAATCAATCAATCAATCAATCAATCAATCAATCAATCAATCAATCAATCAATCAATCAATCAATCAATCAATCAATCAATCAATCAATCAATCAATCAATCAATCAATCAATCAATCAATCAATCAATCAATCAATCAATCAATCAATCAATCAATCAATCAATCAATCAATCAATCAATCAATCAATCAATCAATCAATCAATCAATCAATCAATCAATCAATCAATCAATCAATCAATCAATCAATCAATCAATCAATCAATCAATGAATCAATCAATCAATCAATCAATCAATCAATCAATCAATCAATGAATCAATCAATCAATCAATCAATCAATCAATCAATCAATCAATCAATCAATCAATCAATCAATCAATCAATCAATCAATCAATCAATCAATCAATCAATCAATCAATCAATCAATCAATTTATCGTTTCTTAAGAACATTACAGTTTCATAAACAAGGAGTTTATGTTGTATCAAAGTGGGAGAAATTCAGTCATCACCACAATAGTTCATAAAATGTACGAAAATGGTGGATCACGAGAGCAAAATAACTACTTTTCTGGCTATATGTCACGGAGAACATCGCATTACATCCTCCCGAAATCTATGCAACGATTCGTATAGACGAATGCAGTTGCAAGGGTCTCTTTCCTGAATGCTGAGTTGTGCTCAAATTAGGCTTATTCGTGTTCAAAATTGTAGTAACTTTCTTCTAACTGCGCAGAATCAGGTGCGCATCAAATTCAATCCTGAACAAGTCTGGGAAAGTTTTGGAACCTGATAAACGAAAACGCTGTTTTCCGTTTTCTCATCTTCTTTCTCGAAAATATACTGTGTCGTGACTGCATCGAAAGGCATATTTGGGTTAGGGTTATGTTCATGTTAACATAAAATAATCATGAAATTCCGGACCTGAATCACATCTCCAAAGGAATGTATCGAATTACCAGTAACCCTGTTATAAACATATATACTGTTATTGGATTTTGTAGAAACCATTCTACATACCTTCTTATTTTGATTGCATATAATGAGAAATCATAATGATGCTGATGATGTGAGAATTGTTGAGAACTATATTCATAGGTAAATACAAGAATTGCTCTTCTTCAGACATGTAATCTATTTGGACAAAGAATATGAAATATACTATTACAGAACAAACGACTTACCTGAAGGAAGTTCGTTCTGAATTATATGAGAAATTCTGGGTGTGTGAACTTATAATGAATTATTGGAATTCAATTACTTCACTGTGTCGTCAGGAACGTAAATTGATTTCACGATAGTTTATGTGAATAATTATCTATGCGTTGTTCGAAATTGTTGAATTCCAGAGCTCATTTCAAACGAACCTTCACGGCCGCCATTCGGCGATACGTCGAATAAATGCTGTTTCGTTATTGGTCATATATAAGGCCTTTCTTTTGTACACCGCATTTGAGCATTCTTTTGAAGTGTGCATTTCACACCAGTAACTGTGAATTATCTCCACATGGTTTTAGGCAGGTGGGAATACACCCAAATTCAAGAATGAATGAAATCGCGATAATCGACTCGAAAATCCTGTGTGATTATATTCATAATAGATAAACACCTATACTGAAAAACCAGTTACAACAAACACCGCATTCAAGAATTCAAATTGCACTTTCCTCTTCAATTCAGTTTCGTTCGTTCGTTTGAAATGCATTGGTGTAGCTGCACGAAATATCAGCTAATTCATAGTGTAGGGCATTTTACACGACACTGAAATGTAAACGAAAGAAACAATAATTTTCCATTCCCACTCATGAAGCGAGGTTGCCAAGTCACCACTTATAATCAAGTTATCAAAAACATATTAGGTTCATGTTGTTGAATAAAACATAACAGGAGGAACCCATGATATTATAGTTCATTCTTGACGACGACCAGCATGTCCTAATATTTCTCATTCTCCATAACAAAATATCATGTACAGGGTGGCCAACTAAGACTTTAGAGTTCGATTTCTCTGTTGTCTTGAGAGATACAAAAAAAATCATGTATCAAAATTGAAGTTATAACCAAGCTTCACATTTCAAAATTTCTTTGAAATACACAGGGTGTTCCGTAAGGTCACAGCACATCAAAGCTCTGTTTTTTTCATTGGATCACCGTATATTTTATTTCATTTTTGAATTCTCCCTGAAGATCTGATTTCAACGACCCATTATATTCAGGGTTTAGCAGTGAAAGTTACTGACATATAGGGTGTGCAAAATCGAGATTTTTTAAGTTCATGATTTTTTTCTCTCGAAACTGTTCATTATTCGTCAAAACGGTATACATGTCCCTATCTCAACTTTTCACTCACTATCAATTGGTGTTCAATTGAAATTGATACAAGGTGGTCAAAAATTTTGAATTTATAATTTGTTTCAATTAAATGTCAATTGAACACCAATAATTGATTGTGAGTGAAAAGTTGAGATAGGGACATGTAGACTGTCTTGACGAATAATGAACAGTTTCGACAGAAAAAAATCCTGAACTTGGAAAATCTCGATTTTGCACACTCTATATGTCCGTAACTTTCACTACTAGACCCTAAGTATGATACATCGTTGAAATCGGATCTTCAGGGAGAATTCAAAAATGAAATGAAATATAGGGTGTTTCAATGAAAAAAACAAAGCTTTGATGTGCTGTGACCTTACGGAACACCCTGTGTATTTCAAAGAAATTTTGAGATGTGAGGCTCGGTTATCACTTCAATTTGAATGCAAAACTTTTTTTGTATCTCTCAAGACAACAGAGGTATCGAACTCTGGATTCTTAGTCGGCCACCCTGTACATGTTGGAGACTTGGCCACATTGTGCTGAATGCTGAGACCTGACAAGACCACGCCCACAAGTCGTGCGCCGTGTTGTCAAGTTTACCGATTCAAATGTCCTCTAGTGTTAATTAATATAATAATTATTTACACAAATTTATTATAAGCAATAAGCCATAAATCATAAGGAAACATTTTGAAACAATTTAATTCCTGTTGCTAAATAGGAATATTTACCAATACTCAATTGAGAATTCATGAATCATTGAATGATGATATTTCTGAAGTTCCCAGTCGTATTTCAACACATATGGCAACTGTGCTATGGTCTGCCCATATTTACGAAATCGTGTCGTCAGTTTTCAGTGGCGCTAAATTTCTAGCCGTTTGAAAATTACCGTGGCATTATTGATGCATTTAGCACCTGAAAATTGATCGAACAATGCATAAAAAATATTAAATTCAAAGGTATTTGCGGGTGATGATTCTATTTAAGAAATGAAGAAAAATATTAGTCCACTCGCCTAAGCAAAATAATGTTATGAATCATGACCAGCCAGGTGGGTACACGATATACAGGCAGCAGACAAAAAACTCCAGAATAATCTCTGTCCTGACTATCCTTGGAAATGTGCTCGATTAAGGATGATACTAATACTACCAGTGTAATATCTATTTGGACAAGGATACTGATATAATTCAGAATAAACTTCCTTCAGGTAAGTGGTTTGGTCTGTTAAGTAACAGGTAAACAGTCTGAATTTTGATAAAAAATATACTTAGATATCGACGAAATACACGAGCAGATTGTTTTAATCTTTGAAGGCGCGTAGATAGTAGATACTTACTATTTCAATTCAGTGAAATCTTGTTTCCAGTGTACCTTTATCTAATCAGTTTTCAGTAGGTACCACATATGGTATTTTAGGAAACAATGTTGTGGAGTAGCAGAGGAAGTCTGGAGACCATCATTATAACTATTATAAGGATATTTTTCAATCCATCGTTAATAACAGTGTCATAGGATATTGTAAGTGTTAATAGTACTTAGTTCATGTCAGTTGATCCACACTGACTTTTGAAAGTAGGGTACCACAGATTGGATTGCACTTATTATAGATATTGAATTCGGTAAGTTGATGTGGCAATTATCAGCTGAATCAGTAATGTTATAAGATTCGGTGGCATTTTACCATATTCTCATCAGGTTGTTTTCTTGTTTGTCTGTCTATCTGTAAATTTGGAAACTCAAGACAAGTTGGCGGACGAATTGGTCATTTTTTGTTCAATTTATATAAGGATGAAGAGGTATTTTGGGGGATTTTTGATGTCACGAGGAACGGACATTTTCATTCGAATTTCGAAATTCCGAGATAGCTTACGAATATGTTATTCATTACCCATTTTGCCTATTTATATGAATGTATATGAATGCGAGTTATGAGATGAAATTCTCAAATTCAAGATGAAGAAAAGATTTGTAGTTTTTTCGACGGATTTGCCTGCGGAAGTATTTTTGTAGTCGAGTAAAACGAATCTCAGGACACATTTTTTCAAATGATTTCGTTCACTCCTAAAATCTGAATATCAGAAACACGCGGATCAAATATCTGCTGCAGATTCATAAATATTGTTCATTTCACCACGAACCTCCTTTATGAAACAGATTTTAGCCAATAATAAAACGTACATAGGTACTTTTTATTAGGAATCGAGAACACGTTCTTGGGTGTAATAAAGTATGGGTATATGTTTCCACAAACTTGCTGGATCTTCCTTGAGTTTTTTGACATTTAATTTCAATTGACCTCAAACCAAAATACGTCAGAAGCAGTTCATGGACTGAAGATGTTGAAATATGTTGGAATAAAAATAGTTTGGAATCAGTTTATGTTTTTATTTGAATATTTATCGGTCTTAAAAAAATTGTCTGAGAATTGATCATGTGATGGCTATTAATGAACTCACACGCGGTTTACGACATTGTATGGTATATTAGGTATATCCAAAACCAATTGCAGAATATCCCACACCGTGCGGCGTCGGCGAGTTTGAAGTTCCGTTTGGAGTGAGTGAAGGTGCGGCAAGAAACTCCGCAATTGTTTATCGATAAACTGTTACTCAAAGTTTATGCAAAGTCAGTTAGAAAGACATATCATGGGCGTCGCCCTAGCCCAACAACTAAGTAACCCTTTCCACTCTGATCGCGCACGAGCAGCTCCCCCACCCACCATTAGCGAGATTACCTGTATAAAGGGCCTAGCCGTTACCACCGATACAACAAGGCCAGCAGACTCTGACGTAAACAGCTCGTGACGTCACCAAGAGAGGCCAGTGTTTTATTTTATCGCTTGTCGACTAACGCGTCAGTTCGTGTTAACATCGGTGATTCACGTATGTTTTTGAAACGGTCCCGAATTCTTTTGTTGTTTATTCATCAAAATAATGGGCGGAAAAATTACTGTTTTGTGAAATATTTTGTGTTGTGATCGGTGAAATAGCAATGCCTTCCAAGTGTTGTGTTCCCTTTTGTCGGGGGAATTATGTGGGTGGTTCAAAAGTTCATGCTTTTAGTTTCCCGTTGGACGAGGAGCTATCGAAAATGTGGGTATATGCAATTCACCGCGAGGATTTTACTCCATCTAAGTTCAGTGTAAACAGAGCTTAATTTATAATGATGAATTGATAATAGAAGACAATTACTCTCTCATAAAAAGTATAAGTAGAGGAAAAATAGAAAAGCTTTGATTGTGCAGTTAGTTTTGTATTCGTATATTATAGTCAACAAAATCATCTCTGAATTCGAGGAAATTTTCTTGAATGTTCATAATAAACGGGCATTTTTGATTCTCATTCTCAAATTTCTTTCTGGAAACGGTCATTTGCCTCGTGGCAATGAATGCAGAATTCATTCCAATGATCAAATTGCAACTATCATATTAACATGAACTAAAAACACTCTACTTAAAAAGGTAAAACTGCATTTATCATGATATTTATCATGAAGATATTTGACTAAAAAGTTCCAAATTTCACCATCTTTTTCACCTGTCTTCTGGATGGCATTTAGAACAAATTTCCCTTTTTTTTTATCATATTGGACAATTTATATATAATTCAACTATAAATATGATTTTCTTGAGATTAATCCATATTTAGTGAAAAGAAGGAAGAATACCATTCAAAATAATGGCGTGTGTAATGTCATTCGAAAGCAATCTATTGACATTTGACATCTCGTATTTTGATTGACTATTGATTAAATGGTCGTCATCTGGAATGCTTGTTCACTAAACATGAAAAACTCGCCATTAAAATCATATTCCCTGTTGAATTTTCTATATAAAAATGTAGCTTCAAATGCCCCCAACACAAGGGGAGAAAGAAGGCGAAATTTCGAACTTTCTCTTGAAATATCTCTATAAATAGTGGTTTGTTCACATTTTCATTATAAAATTCGGTTTATCAGACAAAAATACGTGAGTACCGAAAAAAATTTTCCAAAAAAAAAACATCGCATGATAAATGCAGTTTTACCCTCAAAAATTACGGTTTCAAGTGTAACGATCCACTTGGGTGAAAAATCCAACAACAGAAAATTGAAAACACTCACTGGTTAGTTTTTCAGGTAATAGGAATTCTCCAAGATAAATATAGGTGATTGTAACAAACGGCATGTCAATCAAAATGAAATACATTTTCCACAATTTTCTTTCGATCAATCTCACGATAAGTTTATGTTCTGCGGGCCCTGTATAAGTAGGTGTGAAGTTTACTTCCACCACAATTTTTGCGAATATATTTAATTCGAATGGTAGATATTTGTGTTTTATCCTGGTTTTTGCTTTAAAACTTCGTTTTTCCATAATAAAATCGAATGGGGAGCAAAGAAGGGCTCAGTTGACGACTGGCATCCTTTTTTAACCGGAAGCCCTTCAAACAACAGCAAAATCGGCTCAATGATGATCTAAAACTAAAATCGAAATACGCGGTCGCCTTATAGCGCTATAAGCGCTTGTCGTTTCGAGCCGCTGGTTAGGCCTCACTAAGTGACGTCACCCGCGGAGCATGTAGGCCTTGTTTTATCGGTGGTAACGGCCTAGCCCTAGGAGATAGGTCACTGCGACGAACACCTTACATATCCTCTCATATTCCTTGGCTAACACCAGCCACCTCTGCGTCAGTGGAGGGACGTCCAGACATACCCCAACTATGCCTAATACATAATCCCAAATATGATGAAGAAATATGTGTTGTATTGTGATAAACTCAGATGATGAATAAAGAATTTAATACATACTCTAGCCGTTCGATATCTGAAGTAAGCAGTGTCGAGCGCGGTTAGTACTTGGATGGGTGACCATTCGAGGAAACGCCGCGTAAGCCCGTACATCTGTAGCGGAATAGCATATTATAGCTACAGCTACCATACCAATGAGCACAAGATATGGTAACGAATATGCCATCCTTCGGAGGGGACGTTAAGCCGGCGGTCCCGAGGCCATGGATGTTGGACTCGTTAAAGATCCCTACCTCTGGTTGGAACACCAGAGGATTCGGCAAAATTTCCGGTTGGGGTTATAGTGTGCTCACCGACGTCGGTGATTAGCCTCAGTAGCAGAAAAAGGCCGACGTTAAAGAAACAAGTAAAAAAAAAGACATATCATCGCAAGCAGAAAAAGGCCGACGTTAAAGAAACAAGTAAAAAAAAGACATATCATCGCAAGCCGTCTGTCCCTTTGAAAGTTCAGAGACTGCGGCAGCGCGACCCGACACTCGTTGGATGATCTATTCAACTGACCTTGCATAAACTTAAACTCAAACTTGCGGACTATACTTACCACGTATTTGAACGACCCTCACTAAGGAGCTTGGGTTCGTTTTGAAAACGTGAGATTTTGAACATTATTCTATATGAGTTATTATATAGATCATAATACACATTGAGGAAAAACAGTTATTATTGCCTTTCTTTTTTTCATGTTCTATCAATACCAAGAATCAATAATTGAATTGAAATGAATTTTATTATTTGATTACAGAAACCAACAATGAGTTATCCATCAGGTTACCCGTGTCAACAGGTGAGTGGAAGTGAGCTAATTTGATTTTATTTTATCCTTAAGTGGTTGTACATCGAAATATAGTAGATTTTTTACTTTAGAATATTCTGATTTGGGCCAACTTATATGTTTCAATAATATATTAATGATTTGAGAAGGTGTTAGTGATAGTGATAAAATTTAAGAATATATTTTCCGCAATACCTTCGACGTTGTTACCATGGATGACAAAGTTTGAAAGATGGATAAAAAATACTTATACTTCGTGAAATAGTCTGACAAAATTCAACTCTGTTCTGAATATCTACTCATCCATGTCTCTTATTATAACTCAATGGGGTTGTATTACACAATATACCGAGTCCCGCCGATTTAATAGAGACAGTATTGCAATTTACTAAACGGTACGAGATAGAAAGATTGAATTCTACAGAGGTTGCCTAATTTGAACGTCTTCAATACAATCTTTGGCAAGTAGGAAAAATGTCAGCCTTTTCTGAAATATGTCGAAAAAATTTTTCTATTCTATTCATTGGTAGAGAAAGCAAATCTGGCGCCCATAAGAATATCAAAAGTTGCATGATGAATGTATGATAATAATGAAGGAAAAATGTTTGCGACGATCCTAACTACTTTGTCATGATTAATTACCTGGCTACACAATATTTCAAAATCATTCCTCTAATTAACCAAGAAAATTAATAATAATGATAACAATAGATTTTTTTGGCAGCAGGAACGAATAATTTACAACAATTTATATTATTTCGTGGTGAAAAAACCTAACGTACTGTCGTCTTCCGAGAGCATGTCGCATATGGACGGTGTCAGCTCTCTTAATCACCGCTGCAATTAAAGCGCTCATACCGTCCAACCGCGACATGTTCACTGAAGATGAGTGTACATTCCTATCAAAAGGCAGAATTCAGGATCTAACCTTGTCACGTGAGTAACGCAATTAGATCCTGCTCCTCCATTCAACCTGAGGACAATAAATTCGTGCAATTTAATAAAATGGTGAACTAACATGTTTGAACTAACTAATACATATATCTAAATTATGATAGGGGACAATAATAAAAAACAATGCAAAAATAATGAGAAAAAAATAGAACACACTCATTGCAAGATTTAAGGCAATCTGTAAATCTATGCTGTAACCAAGGAAGTCAGATAACAATAATTGTTTTCTGAAGTTAGGCAGTGAAAGTGATTTCATCGTATTAGGGAGTCGATTATATAGCCGGGTAATATTATGAGTAAATGATCCGCTAGTGGTTTTATAGACTGTGGTGGAGAGTTGTTTTTTGAATCTTAGATTCAAGTTGTAAACGTCGGTTGTAAAGCTTATCTTATCATGAAGATAGCTAGGAATCTTGGTAGTAATTATTTGATGGAAGAGAATGCATGGATGAAATATCCGTTGTGACCAGTGGTGGCTCGTGACTTTCATGACAGGGGAGGCTGAATGATATGAGAATAATTGTGAAAAACAACTCTCTACGACTCACCCAAATCGATAGCTTCAATGACATTCTGTTTACCATTTAACCTGAACTTGATACTTGAAGAGATGTGTTCCTGTGATTTTCAGTGTCTATTCAATCCGCGAGGAAAATTTTCAAATCATTATATCCCAATCGCCCCCAACATGATGACTTATCGGTTGAAAATAATACGCAGTACCAACAAAATAGCTTATTCCTTACCTCAGATCCCGTCAACCAGATATATTTTTTATAATTATCGGAATTGAACGAACGATTTTGTTTGTTACCTGTTACGATCAGATTTTATAATTCCGGTGTCGGACGTTTGTTTTTCACAATCAATTTATCTTCACAAAACAAAGCACTGAATGGGTTCACCAAAAAGTATTCAACTGAATCGCAATCGTTTAAAACACTAATTTTTCAGAAATTTTAAGAGCCCCTAACCATTAACCTAACATAAACATAAACAATGCACTCGCGCTGGATTGTCCGCAATTCGCGACGCGACGCGACACGACTAATACGTGCTATTCGGGTGTATTCGGACATTTGTATTGTGCGCGTGGGTTGCGAGTTGTGAAGGAGTCTAGTCTCCTATAGATGATGCCAAGTTGAATATTTCACGCGTGATTTGCAGACTTCAACAGTGATGCGTGAGCAAGCACTGTTGCCAATCCAAAATTATTCACCTAAAAACAGGAAATAGAATCAAAATCCATGTATTTTGGTGTCCTTTTGATGAAAAAGTATAGATAATATCAGTTTGGGGAGAATCTCTGAGGAGGCTCAGCCTCCGTTGTCTCCTCTGAGGAGCCGCCACTGGTTGTGACTCCATTCTCAGCCAGGTTGCTCATATGGTGGGCAACAGATTGTCGCCTCCTGGTCCCTGTTATGAGTCGTACGCACGAGTTCTGTAAGGTCTGTAATCTTCGTCAGATTGGAGTAGGTTAGGGCCATTAACGGTATTTGCATAATTAGCATGGCATAGTACCACGGCATCACAAAGAAGTTTCTTAGATCGTTTTTTCAAGAATTCTCTGTTAGAGTAAATTTTCTTCAGGTTACAGTACCCTCGTTTTAAAATTAGAGAAACATGGGCGGAAACCTGAGGAACTGATCAATTATGAGGCCTAGGTTCTTAGAACATTCTGTCAGGGCGAGAGTTTTATTGTCCAGGTGGATATCTACCTCCTTTTCGCATCTTATTCTCATAGATTTTTGTCCAAAAGGCATGGCAACCATTATGGATGGATTGATTGTAGGGCAATATTTTTCAGATTCAACGAGAAGTGAGTTTAGATCTTCATAAATTTGCTGGCATGCGTCTCTCAGGAAAGCTTCTGGAAATTGTTTGTAGATCTGAGTGTCATCGGCATAGCTGTGGATTTTGGTGTGCAATAGGCACTTACGAAATTGGGACGTATATATTACGAATATTATTGGTCCGAGAATTGACCCCTGGGAAAAGTACCGAGAAAATCTAAAGTCTCACTATCCATAGAAACGCAATGTGTTCTTCTAGTCAGATAATTCCCCAATAAGTCAGTAGAAGGACCCGAATCGAAATCAGAGATTATCAGTTTTTTCAGAATATTTCAGGTACGGCTGACATTTTTAGGTAATTGGTTTGAATTTTGCAATTTTTGTCTAATTTGATCAACTTTCAATTTCTTACGTTTCTCTCTGGGGGTGGCCTAACTCCCTGCAGTTTCAACAATGTATCGGTCTCTTCTTCTTCTGTCAGAGGCCCTTGATCACCCTGATAAGTGCTTCAGTAGAATGTTGCCTGGGATTATCAGCTGGATTTTCTCTGATCCTCGTGAAGCTTCTGCCGCAGCCTTGATCTCGAGGGCGGCTTGCTAGAGCACTGGTGAGGTATTCAGATCGAGTCACGCGAATTGCTTTCAACATTTCAATATCTCGTAATCCATCTGCGAACGTTTGAACAGCTAGACTTCATAAGGGGTTTCGGGACTGACAGATAGACGCAGTGGACCAATCGGGCTACATCCACTTCGAATCCCTGCAGGATTTTGTTGGCTTTCTTTCGATGGGTCTCCATTTGTTCATGGCCATATCGCATGTCGAAGCGTTTGACAAGATGATCGTAGATATCGGTTTCACTTTCAGAATTGTGCTCAAATTGTTCAGGAACGCATGGACCACTTTGAGTATTTGGCTTCTCCCTAGTTGGAAATACGCCAGTCGAGCAACCAGGCACTCCCATTTCTTCTGAATTGGGATCTTGTTTTGAAGTATCTCTTTTCTTGCCAGATAGCGTTAGGCGTTCGGGTTTATTTCGCAGACCTTGGACACCTCATGGGTAGGGTCCTTTGATGAAAATTGACGTTGAAGGCATCTCAACATGGTACGGACAGAGCATAGCTGCATTATTTTTTAATGATCAAGAGACTTTATTTTTATCGACTGGCATCCCTGACGCTACAAAAAAATCATTCAACATTTTAATAATACGTATGTACAGGGTATTTACTTGTTGAGGAAGATCATATGGCGAACGAGTTTTGTAATTATGATCCGATTCTATTCAAAATTGGAAGGTACCTGGGGTTTTCCAGATCTCATTTCTTGTGGTATTCAAATAACCACTGCCCAAAACTGCACTTTTAACATTAGTTTATATAATTATCACTTTACCAAAAATTGAAAATATCTAGGATGCAAGAGTGAGAATAACGTGCCTCTAATATAAGTTATACTTTATACCTTATTCATTGTTACTTTCATCAATGAATTATTCGAAAGTGACTTTTCATTCAAGGGAGACGAAAAAATCATATGTATAACATGGGGGGTGAAGTATATTCTATTCTTCATTTTCCTGCACATTTTACGTATTACTCTTTATCAGCCTACTTTTCGTCCAAGACGAAGTTTTATACATAGTGTGATATTATAGTCACTCACCCACTTCTTATCCTAGTTGGATTTCCGGAGATATCATCACACGAATTGCGAAACAAAGTTACCATGGAGAATGGGGAATTGACTGCAGAACTACGTAATGAATTTGAAAATTTGAGGACGAAACTGAGGAAATTGAGTAAATTGCAACGTGATATACACAGTGTCCAACATAAGGATGACTATCATGGGATTCGTTTCTATTTTTTATGACGTCAATCAAAGAGATATAGGAAAACAAAAGACACTTTCACATTCCTATTTTTGAAGCTCTACAAAATAGCGTTGAGAGATTTTCCGTACGCTGTTTCGTTTCGGAGAAACCATAATCATGATAGATATTCTTATCTACGACTCACTGATGTATATCATTGAATGGCGTTTTCAATACCGACCTTACTAGCTATAGCTATCCATATGTGTCTATTTTGTCATATTGAAATGTTGTTACATTCATTCGTCTTATTTTTATAATTGTTGTTCCGCGAGAAGGGACATATCGCTATAAAACAAAGTGGGTGTTAATACTCTTTTCCTATTTGCCGTCTACGGTTATGATTGATTTGACAGAAGATATTACCTCTCTGTAATCGTATCTTATAAGCAGGCCGCTATAGATCGCGTGCACGATGACTAACACTGGAGTTGAAATATTGAAACACAACCTCACTTTTCTGTAAAACATTGTCAAACACAACCTCACTACGAATCGAGTTTTTGCGCTATCCATAAATTCGAGCATGCCTTCTCATTGTGCTGTTGTACAATGCACAAAAAATGCAGCGAGAGACGAAGGAATATGATTTTTCAGGTAAATACCTAGTGATCTCACATAGCTTTCATAATGAAATTTTGTCATTTCCTATTTAAATTCCTTGTGCCACTTCTGCAATGAAAACTCATACTGCTAATAAATTGAAAATGTCTACAACATACGCACGATCATATTTCATCAGCATTATGTCAGACCAGTTCTCCCGTTTGATAGCCTGAATCCAATTTTCTTGCATTATTTTAGAAATTTCACGAGTATTATTACTATTTTAGCTCCTATTGCAGAAGGAATTTCGATGAAAAATTAGATGAATTACCAAATTTCAAAATGAAAACTATATTATGTGAGTGTCTTAGTACTCTTAGTAGGTACTCACTTTCGAAAAATAACATACCAACCGGAATCCTTCGTCTCCCACTGCATTTTTGTGCACTGTACAACAGCACAATGTGTGAACAAATATGAAAAGTGAGGTTGTGTTTCGTTGTTTCATGCCTCCAGGGTCGGTCATCTGACAGTTCTTGCTTGGTCTCAAAACGAATGAGGCTAACGGTCCTGATGAAATTCCACCCATTGTCCTCAAAAAATGTGCACCAGAATTGACACCGATTCTCTGCAAGTTGTTTACCGTCTCGTACAGGTCGAGTATTTTTCTATCATGCTGGAAGACAGCTAGAGTCCAACCAATCCCTAAAAAAGGAAACAAGAACCTGCCCAACAACTACAGGACCATTGCCCTTTTATCAGTAATCTCCAAAGTGATGGAGAAAGCCATTAACATTGAGCTTATCAAATATCTGGAGAGCTCAGGAATCATCAATGAGAGATCTACTTGCCTACGTCACCCATTTATGGCAAGCCTCATTAAAAAAACACGAGGAATCTCTAGCTGTCGCGCTGGACATATCGAAAGCATTTGACCGTGTTCGCCACGAAGGACTCCTCCACAAACTACCATCATACGGCTTACCACCTCAGCTATGCCATCTCTTATCGAGTTTTCTTTCAGGCAGATCGCTCCATGTGGTGGTGGACGGTGTATCGTCTGATACCATTGGCATCAATTCCGGCGTTCCACAAGGATCAATTTTGGCACCAACATTATTCCTTCTTCATATCAATGATCTGTTGGGAGTAACAACTTGCCCCATCCACAGCTTTGCAGATGATAGTACCCTCCATACTGCGTTTTCTTCCAGAATTCCCATTTCTTCCCAGGAAACAAAGAACTGCGCAGGCAGGTCAATGCTGTCAATGAAGACCTTGCTGAAATCACAGCCTGGGGAACCAACAACCTAGTTGAATTCAACGCCACCAAGACTCCAGCCTGTATTTTCTCTAGGAAGGCGGAACTCATAGTATGCCCGACATTGTTATGTCTGGCACCACCATCTCCACCGAGCCCACCATATCTATGCTCGGTATTTCCATCAGCAACACTCTTTCATGGGATAATCATGTCAGATCCATCGCAAAAGCTGCTTCACAAAAACTCGGATTCTTGTTCCGTGCGAAAAGCTACTTTGGACCTCAACAGCTTCTCATGATCTACAAAGCGCAGATACGGCCTGTTCTAGAATACTGTTCCCACATATGGGATTCAGCACCAAAACATACGCTGATGCTCTTAGATTCCATCCAGGGAAAAGAGCCATCCGCCTGGTGGGTGACGCCACACTCACTCACTCTCTGACATCATTGGAACACCGTAGAAAGGTCGGCGACCTTTCACTTTTCTATCGATACTTCCACGGGATATGTGCTTCGGAAATCTCTGCTATCATCCCTTCACTAGCAATACCAGTCAGACGAACTAGACAAGCCCAGTCAGCACATCCTTTCGTTGTCAACCTCGAAAGATGTCGAACAGCACTTAATCAAAACTCCTTTATCCATAGAACGGCTAGGCTCTGGAATTAATTGCCAGAGGAAGTATTCCCAACAACATATAATCTCCAGAAGTTAAAAAAAATCCAATACCTACCTCCTATCCCTATCCTCCCTAGGAACGCACGATGTTCTTTGAACATTATAGGGATTCCCTTTCGTGCGCTCGAAGCGATAAAAAACTAAAAAAAGCAACCCATTAGGGGAATTGAAACGACGAAGAGCAGAATGTATGTCGTTTTCCCTTCACTTAAGCATTGTAATTTAGAAAATAGAAAAGGACAGAAGTTGAACTGTCTTTGAACTCGTATCTACTGATACCATCCAGTCGTGAATATTATAAAGAGAGTTAAAATAGGTCATAAATCTTGAAACAATGAAGTTTGGGCATTCAATGGCTGATACCCTACAATCAATAACACTTATTCCTTTGATATTCCAGGGGACACCCACCGTTGTTCCCGCTCAAAATCATGACCCTTGTGAAGATGCCGAAAAGATCAAGGTTGCCATGGAAAGTTGGCTAATTAACGATGTCGCTATCACCAGAGTCCTTTCCATGAGGTCCAGGGAACAAAGATTACATATTGCAGCAGTGTTCAAAGTTCTATATGGAAAGGTTGGTATCGAAACTGAAAAGAATATTGAAAATGTTTGAAAAAGTTGATTTTTGTATAAGAAATAGATGGATGTACTGAAACTCAAGTAGTGAAAATACTTCATATTGAAAGGAGTTTAGAAAACTATCGATTTCGCCTACTTTGTAGAAATGACGACGCTTGGGAGAATCTTACTGAAATGACTTTATGATGTGCGTTATATTCTTGACCATCAATGTTGATCATCAATGTTGAATTTATGCAGAACTCGAATCCTCATCCAGAAAAACCTGTGATAATAATTGAAGAGCCAGTGCAAAAACTGCTCAGCTTCTTTTTTCATAATTCGGAAAATCGATAAAAGCTTCGCGGAAACGAAATTTGAGATTTTTTCTCATATGTATAAAATACCACAACTGATACTATTGTGCCGAAAATATTCGGCGATTGTTACGACAGCTAGTTGCCTAATAATTTCTCCGAATTATATTGTTTATCAAAACTTCCGAGCCGTAGGCAAGAAGTTTACGAACAATGTCAGCGAAATTGAAGCAGCAAGCTGGAGTATGTCAATCAACGAATATTTCCAGGAAAAATACTATCACGAGTTGTATTCGCATGAGCAGTATAATCTCTGGCATGAATATTCTATAACTGAGACAGAAAACGAGTGGCTTGCGAGAATTGCGCACACTGCATCCATCATTCTGGCTTCTACGAAAGCGCTGAACGGACATGATACTTTTTTTTTTATAATTGCCAGTTTGATCTGGCAATTAGCTATAATTGCCAGTTTGAACTGGCAATTAGCCATAATAAGGAATACGCATGATTTTTTGTTTAATCGAAATTATATTCCTTCTTCCTTATAATAACACTGGATATCATTCATTAATCTCAAATTTGCTTGTGACTCTGAAAAATTTCATTTAAATGAGGCTAAATATGAAGTCACAGGAGAACGGGTTAGTGGCCATCACTAATATTATGACGTCATAGTATTAGGCCGCACAGCCATAGACTAGCGCGACAGAATGACAATATTCAGATTGAATAAAAAAGAAGAAGAAGAGGTAGGAGAAGAAAACAGTTTTAAACGCCAGAAATTTGAAAATGGAAAATGATAATGTTTATACCAAATACTGCCTAGTGCCGCAATGCCTTTCATCAACAAAAGTATCACCAGGAAAAATATTCCTTTCATTGCCAGTGGGATCGAGTGATAAAAATGAAGAGAAAAGAAAATTATGGTTGCAATCCTCCGAGAAAACCAGAGGATTTGTTTGTGAAGACCATTTCGAAGTGAGTATTCGTTCAAGTATGTCCTAGTGAAACCCATTATATATCAATGATTAGGTATGTTCCTCATGTTTTTAGGAGAATAATATAATATGTGATTTCGTTTTCAGCTTGAAGAAGATATGGAAAACTATATGAGATATAAATTGATAGGTGGTAATATATAGGTATTTGAAACAACATGCAAAAATAAGTCCTGTTTGATTCTTCTTATTGTAAATATTTGCTTATTATTCAGAATATTGAGATCATATAATTGAGATAGATTATAGAAACTACAAGCTCAGATAATCATAACCTCATTTTCTCTTCTAATATTATTTTCAATCTTTCGGACATGAACATGCAGCCATGGTATTCTTCTTCTATACTTTCCCATGAATGTTTGACATGACAAATAAAAACAGCCACATCCAGTCGGAAATCATCGCTGCAGTTCGGCTGTTGGTCTTAAAGTTGCAAATATTATGATTTTCAATAAAAAATTATTAAATATTCGGTGCTTAATAATATTTTTCGGATGTATAACTCGACATCTATACATATGAGTAATGGAACAAAAATATATTACAGTGTGAAATTTTCACACGCGTATACCCTATTGCCAGTTTGAACTGGCATTTAGCCATAATTGCCAGTTTGAACTGGCATTTAGTGCTTTCGTACGAAAGTATACCACGCAAATGTAATGTCACAGTTCAAGCAATGACAGCTCTGTCTAATAGATGCGCATTACTTGAGAGGAAATCAGATGGCTACAAGACGAAGAAATCAAAAATGTCGCTGTTATCTGTCACAGTCGTAGAAAAATTATGGTGTATAACTCGCAGGGAATGCTAATTTCCCACTCGAATGATTGCAGCATTATTCGCCTACGGCTCAGGCTGCAAATTTCATTCTCGGGGAAAATCACTATCATTCCGTCCTCAGTCCACTCGCCCTTTCACTAGATGGCGATAACATGACTAGATTCTTTCGTACGGAAGCGCTAAATGCCAGTTCAAACTGGCAATTATAGCTAAATGCCAGTTCAAACTGGCAATTATGGCTGATTGCCAGTTCAAACTGGCAATTATGGCTAATTGCCAGTTTAAACTGGCAATTATAGCTAAATGCCAGTTCAAACTGGCAATTATGGCTAATTGCCAGATCAAACTGGCAATTATGGCTAATTGCCAGTTCAAACTGGCAATTATAGCTAAATGCCAATTCAAACTGCCAATTATAGCTAAATGCCAGTTCAAACTGGCAATTATGGCTAATTGCCAGTTCAAACTGGCAATTATGGCTAATTGTCAGATCAAACTGGCAATTATGGCTAATTGCCAGATCAAACTGGCAATTATGGCTAATTGCCAGTTCAAACTGGCAATTATAGCTAAATGCCAGTTCAAACTGGCAATTATAAAAAAAAGTATCATGTCCGTTCAGCGCTTTCGTAGTGCTTCCGACATTATTGACGTTTGAAACGTCCAAAATTTCATCACTTATAATTACACGATACCTTTTTTTTTGTTGAAGTAAACTTGACATATATTAATAAGAACTTTGTTGCCTGGCAATTTGACGGAAAAAACTGCCTCTGAAAAGATGAATTTTTTCTGTCAGTTTTTTGAGTTTAATTACCTAATGACAACAAAATTCGAATTATAAATGCCAAGTTTACTTCGACTAAAAAAAAGCTAGAGTGTAATTCGGTAAGACAATTTAATTCGTTAAACATTTTGTTTATGGTTGGTTGTCATGCTTTCAAAAGTTATGTTCCGTTATTGTCGCTAAAAAAGTTAGGGCAAACTTTTTTCGCTGTCATAATAACAAAATCACGCGACTTGTGAGATTTTTCATATATGAATCAAATTGTCGCTGGAAAACGAGGAAGGTTGGTCACGTGTAGGTCAATTCGGCTTCTGTATTGGTAGAGCTAGGGTTCCTTGATGTAAATTGACGTATTTGTCATCTTAACAGGGTACGAACAGATCCTCGTCTCCTCTCACTCTAAAGTGTTTGTGAAACAGTTATATAGTTCCATCTTTATTCATTTCTGGGGATAAACACAAAATTTCTGAAATTTGTTGTTTTTAGGTTATATTGAGGATATTGGCGTATCATACGTAATTTCCACATGTAATTTCTCATTAAAGTACAGTTACATGTCATGACATCCACTGTCAACTAGTAATGTTTCGTAACGTTTGGTGGCAAATTTGAACTTCTGCAGATTCATTCCAAGCATTGATTGACATATAAACTCCTAGGTCATTTATTATTGAATAAAACATTGCACTTACATGGAGTAATTCGATAAGTTAATCCTGAACTGTATGAAAACTGAAATTAACTGATAATGTCTCACCAACAAAAATATTTTCCTGTTGACATTTTTGCAATTATTGTGAAAAAGGGTGGAAGTATCTATTAACAAATATTCATAACGACTTATCAATCACGGAAACTCAGTAAATGAGCTACAAGAGAACGGCCCCATTTCGACCACTTTTCCCATGTTAATCGCCATAAGAAAAGTTAAGGTCCATTCTGGTCCTTTCTTACGCTTTCAAGGTCATCCGTCTCCGACGAGTGAGAACGGCGATTCTGGTGCTGCAGACCTCTGAACGCTCTCAAATAGGATTGTTCGATGGGCCCTAAGGGGAGTATACCTCAACTAGGGCCAGATAGTGAATATTATGTACGAAAATCAAGTATTGAAGGGCCTCAAGGGCCAAGTAGTGAATATTATGCCAACTATAGGTTGTTGTATATCAAATGAAAGGTCTCTGCTCGAAATTTACGAAAATCAATTTTTGAAGGGCCTCAAGTGCCATATAGTGAATATTATGCCAACTATAGGTTGTTGTATATCAAATGAAAGGTCTCTGCTTGAAATTTACGATAATCAATTTTTGAAGGGCATCAAGGGCCATATAGTGAATATTATGCCAACTATAGGTTGTTGTATATCAAATGAAAGGTCTCTGCTTGGAATTTACGAAAATCAACTTTTGAAGGGCCTCAAGGGCCATATAGTGAATATTATGCCAACTATAGGTTGTTGTATATCAAATGAAAGGTCTCTGCTTGGAATTTACGAAAATCAACTTTTGAAGGGCCTCAAGGGCCGAGTAGTGAATATTATGCCAACTATAGGTTGTTGTATATCAAATGAAAGGTCTCTGCTTGAAATTTACGAAAATCAATTTTTGAAGGGCCTCAAGGGCCATATAGTGAATATTATGCCAACTATAGGTTGTTGTATATCAAATGAAAGGTCTCTGCTTGAAATTTACGAAAATCAATTTTTGAAGGGCATCAAGGGCCATATAGTGAATATTATGCCAACTAAAGGTTGTTGTATATCAAATGAAAGGTCTCTGCTTGGAATTTACGAAAATCAACTTTTGAAGGGCCTCAAGGGCCATATAGTGAATATTATGCCAACTATAGGTTGTTGTATATCAAATGAAAGGTCTCTGCTTGGAATTTACGAAAATCAACTTTTGAAGGGCCTCAAGGGCCATATAGTGAATATTATGCCAACTATAGCTTGTTACCTATCAAATTGAAGGTCTCTGCTTGGAATTTACGAAAATCAACTTTTGAAGGGCCTCAAGAGCCATATAATGAATATTATGCCAACTATAGGTTGTTGTATATCAAATGGAAGGTCTCTGCTTGAAATTTACGAAAATCAATTCTTGAAGGGCCTCAAGGGCCATGTAGTGAATATTATGCCAACTATAGCTTGTAACCTATCAAATGAAAGGTCTCTGCTCGAATTTCACGAAAATCAATTTCTGAAGGACCTCAAGGGCCATATAGTGAATATTATGCCAACTATGGGTTGTTGTATATCAAATGAAAGGTCTCTGCTTGAAATTTACAAAAATTAATTTTTGAAGGGTCCCCAAGGGCCATATAGTGAATATTATACAAACTATAGGTTGTTGTATATCAAATGAAAGGTCTCTGCTTGAAATTCACGAAAATCAATTTTTGAAGGGCCTCAAGGGCCATGTAGTGGATATTATATCAACTATTGCTTGTTACCTATCAAATGAAAGGTCTCTGCTTGAATTTCTCGAAAATTAATTTTTGAAGGGTCCCCAAGGGCCGTATACTGAATATTATGCCAACTATAGGTTGTTGTATATCAAATGAAAGGTCTCTGCTTGAATTTACGAAAACCAATTTTTGAAGGGCCTCAAGGGCCATGAAGTGGATATTATATCAACTATAGCTTGTTACCTATCAAATGAAAGGTCTCTGTCTGAATTTCACGAAAATCAATTTTTGAAGGGTCCCCAAGGGCCATAAACTGAATATTATGCCAACTATAGGTTGTTGTATATCAAATGAAAGGTCTCTGCTTGAATTATACGAAAATTGATGTTCGAAGTGCTCCAACTGCCATAAAGTATCGATTATATCACTTATAGGTTGTTTTATTTGTGACAAAAAACCATATCAGGAGGCAAACCGTTCGAGATACCATACTATATATCACAAATGGGCATAAATCCTATAGTCGTTCAAACAGATGGAAGCGGCTACAGTCCTGCCACATATGCGAGGCAAATTGAAAAATCATGAAACATCAATGATCGTAGAGTATGAGTTGAATCTGAACAATCTAGTGCATCTATGGAAGATATCCCAAGGTGCATTACTGATGAACTACTAGGTTGCAACCTAGCAGAGCGTTGAAAATCGAAAGAACTAATTGCGAAAAAATAAAAAAAAAAATATTTTAATGTGGAGTACAGTTCACACCATCTTATATATAAAAAAACATTCCATATATAGAGAACCATGGCGCAAACCATATCAAGAGGAAGACGTGTTCGCAATTATCTTTAGTCTCATCGAAAAAATCGCTTCAGGTGTGATGGAATTCAGTATAATTAGCTACATTATAGACGAATCAATACGAATAATGATGGTAATCGAGCGGCAATTGGTCATAAAATGTTGTCGGTATGAAAAGTGAAAAACGCGAAAGTCATGGACAATCTTCGTGCTTGCCAGAAAACATCATCTATGTGATAATTTGAAACTGGAGGAGCGTAGTTAAGGTTTGTTAATCTGTGGCGTAGTTGAAACTCCCTGCCTTTACAACACAGTGCTCTATATGCAAGATAACCTATGAATATAGATTTGATCTCATGCGATTCAACAAGATGAAATAGTATCGACACCCATTAGATATCCTCAGAATGATTCATATTCCATAACTAGAAACCTATAGAAATTTATATGATAATAGAAACAATAGGTGATGAAATAATATCAGCTCCTTTGATAATGGAACATCTCGGAAACTGATTTTGGTTTCAAAAATGTCTTCTTTCATAGTATATTTCTATCACTCTACATTCTTTGATTGAATTAGATTATAAACATTATAGATATCTTCAAAATGATCCATATTTTGTTACAAAAACCTTTATATTATGTAAATATATGTACAGTATGATGCAAAGGTGTAGAATGAATTTTTGAAACTAGACGACCCTCAGATGTTCAATTCTCAGTTGCAGACCTCTGCAAGAATCAGTTAAACAAATTAGCAATCTTCTAATGCAAAATTTCGACTGTTGGATAGACGAAGCGTAGTCGAATTTTGTTGATCTGTGGCGTAGTCGTAACTAGAAACCTATAGAAATTCATATGATAATAGAAACAATAAGTGATGAAATAATATCAGCTCCTTCGATAATGGAACTTCTCGGAAAATAATTTTGGTTTCAAAAATGTCTTCTTTCATAGCATATTTCTATTACTCTACATTCTTCTCATCAAATAAGATTATATATATATATATCCATATTTTGTTACAAAAAACCTTTATATTATGTTTATATATGTTCAGTATGATGCATATGTATGGAATGAATTTTTGAAACTAGACTACCCTTAGATGCTCAATTCTCAGTAGCAGACCTCTGCAAGATTCATTTAAACAAATGAGCAATCTTCTAATGCAAAAATTTTGACTGTTGGATAGACGTTCAGTAGACCCATCAGATGAGGTGTCACATGGTCCCTGTTTGTATTTGAAAAAATCGTTTATTTCGTCATTTCTCCAGCACCGGTGACGTAACATCTTCATATCATGGGATGAGGCTTCAAAAATTATAACATGTTTTTGGATTTTTTTCAAAGGTCACCCATTTCTGGAATGAATCTATTCCATAATTTTGCATCATACTGTAAGTTGTTTTCTTATTACTCTATATTCCTCTCATCAAAATAATATGGTAAATTGTATGTTGTTGATAATACTAATTAACGAAAACTGAGTGCATTCACTATTACGTATCTGATTACGTATCACATAATTAGGAATCTGTCGGGACATGCTTCTATGAGAGTTTATTTAATATAAGGCTCGATATAGTTTATTCATTTAGAAATAGCGAGTGATTCTATTTATTCGTGCAGAGATATTACATATTATGTGAGTGCGAATTTGCTAGAATTATTGTTCAAAGTCTCCAGAGATATTTTGTGAACCTTTGTTTGCATTTCCAAAATATTGCTACATTTCTGGAATCTATTCCTTACAACGTAATAGGGAAAAATTGGCCAAAGATACATTCAATTTTAGTTATTTATTATACAAGGGAAAAAAGTAGTAGATTTTAGCTCCAGGTTGTGTTGTCTCCCGACGCGTAGCGGAGGGAGACAAAAAACCGTGAGCTAAAATCTAATATTTTTCCCGTGTATAATACACTATTTTTTTCTGTGACAGAAGGAAGGACAAATCAATATTGAGAAGATATTACATTATTTCGAAATGTGAAAATTATCGACGTGAAATTTCAAGTTTTTAACAGTAGGGACACCTGCGTTTTATAGACATCTTTATCATTCTTTTGAAGTAATCAAATATCTGATGTCACTTCTGTCAGTTCAATTCTGTGATTTGATTTTAAGAAATTGCGAATTCAGTAGTTTTTTAGTAATATACGAAACCGCGAATTCGAATGGAAGATAAAAGGACTTGCAGTTCTTTCTCGGAGACGGTATTATTGACTCATTTTTCGGAACTATAGCACAACAAAAGCCATTAACAGAGTATATATATGTGATATATATCCGGGAAAGAAGTACTCACTTTTTTCCCGTGGGAAAAAAGTAATTTATGAAAAGTGACATTTTATAACCTGCCAACAGAGATGAAATGCCAAACTTTTTTCCCGTCACAGAAAAAACGGTAGAAACAATATGATACATGAGAAAATTCGGCTACATATAAATGGCATATCTTTATGATTGCATAAACTTAACACATGTATTTAAGTCAGGAGCAAAAACCTAATGGAAATATCGCAATTATCATAACATGATTGAAGTGTTCATCCATTGGCACACAGATAATCAATTCTATAATGAAATCATTATTCATTTGGTTATGCTTAAATAAATGATGTACCTTGTTTGAATGGAAGAATACCTTTGTTTTCGTTCCAAAGGAAATTTAGTGAAATAATTACTTTTTCTGTGCACTACAGGATAAGAATATCTTGATTTTGTGTACACCATGTGTCTATCAAAACCCAAATGATCCATGTGATCTCATTAGATATAATTTATTTTTCTGAAATTATGAGTTGATAATTTTGAAAACATGAGAAAAAAACCTTCTTTATCTTTGGCCAGCTTTTATTTTTCAATTTCAAATCATTCAAACTAGAATGATGCCGACATCAATCATATCATGATGGAAATTGCATGATGTATCTCAATAACAAAAATTTTTCTTCAGTTCAACTTTTCATCCTTCAAAGATTTTTATTGTTCAGAAATGATCTCGATTACCTTTCAATGTCCATTTTATCATACCCAAAATCAATCTGAGTTGAGAAATACATTCACTATTTTAGAGAGGCAATATGGTGAAAAAAACTGATTTTGTTTTGCTGAACAGGATCAAGGTAATTTCGAATCATTTTATCACATATTTTATTCATTATAATTTATAGTTGCCATTCATCTAGTGAACAATATACTGAGAACACTGTAAAATACCTTTTTATTCAGCTCTCAATTTTCAATTTTGAATCATTTGAACTAGAATAATGAAATATGTTGGCGTGAATCATATCCCTTGTAAATCTTCCTGGGACGTCCAATGTGCGTTCGTAATTTATTGAACAAAATGACACCCAGATATGATGTCAAAACCCGACATCCACGTAGTTGTTTACGTTATTTACGTCACGAGATTTCTTTCATGTACAGTCGTCTTCAGATACCATGTCGCGGTTGGACGGTGTCAGCGCTCTTATTGCAGGAGTTATCAAGAATGCTATAATCGTCCATATGCGACATTTTTTCTGAAGATGACTGTACATTTAAATGGTCATAGATGGGTATTGTTGTCAATTTCCTTTTCAAAAATATCGATGACATATGGACGTATTTCAGTTATTTTTGGTCAGAAACGATTGCTAAGATGCAAATTTGATGAGCTATAATAAGTTTGACGCTAATAATTCAATTTCAAATTGAACGTAGCTGATTACTGAAGGTATTTTAGTATCTTCATATCCACCATACGT
The DNA here is from genome assembly GCA_918026855.4 of Phaedon cochleariae. Taxonomy (NCBI): domain Eukaryota; kingdom Metazoa; phylum Arthropoda; class Insecta; order Coleoptera; family Chrysomelidae; genus Phaedon; species Phaedon cochleariae. The sequence goes on along the minus strand of OU896718.1, from coordinate 28,720,649 downwards.
AACACAAAATCAACCAAATAAAAAATTTAGTTCCTAACCCCAACTGCAGAAGGAAAATGGCGTTCTTTTGTTGAAAGTTTGTTTTTCAAATTATATTTTCATGACTTTTATGAAAGATAAATAGATGTATATGGAGAAAGGATGGTAGGAATTTTCTTAAAATTTTGTGTCAATCAATTTTTTGTTTTATGATGAATAAGAAAATCATTGATGAAATATCTAACAGAGAACAAATACTTTTCAGGCAAATACCACAGGATATTCATAACTGACAAATATTGGAAATAACCCAATTCGAAAAAAATTTCAATAACTATCATTTGAAACGGAAAACAACTACTTTCCTGACTAATACCCCAAAATATAAATAAAAAAGCAGTAAATAATAATATTGTTACTATGTAGGCATAAAACCGATAAATCATCATTATTTTGATGTGAAAAAATTCGTTATTGATTCTATTAATATATCATAAAAATATAACCAGTGCAAGTATTTTTGTACCTACGACATAAAGAGTACAAACTACTCACAAATGTCTTTATTCACATTGACTGTAAGATCATATCATACAGAAGAAAATCCTGATAAAAGCAAATCCCTGTTATGGTAGGTACCTAATGGTAACAAAAAATCAGTACCCGGCAAAATTGATATACTTTTTTTAATTGGGAAACAACAAAAAATGTATCATTGAACTGAACTATTTTTTATTCTAGTAAGAATACGAAGATAGCTGAACTTTTTTGAGCTTCAAAATTTTCTGCAAATCACTGTTATGGTAGGTACCTAATGGTAACATGAATTCAGTACCCGGTAAAATTGATATACTTTCCTTAGTTGGGAGACAACAAAAAATGTATCAATGAACTGAACCATTCATGAATAGAACTGACATGTATCGCCACATGGAAAGAGCTGGTCGCTGCGTAGATCGCTGCCCGTGTTTGTGTTGCTGTTCCATATTTAATCAAAATTTCGTTGTTATATGTGGTGGATATTTTTGAAACTTGTTCAACCGAAGTATGAAAGTACGGTCTTCGAAGTGATTAGTGCAATTCCAGTTGCTACAGGTTCTTTACGCAACAAAAAGTAGTTACTATACTGCAAGTCATAAGGTAAGCTACCTTAAAGGCGAAAATCCTCCACAACGTTCATACGCGCTATAGTGTATTATTGTTTATCAATCTGATCGATCGATCAGCTAGCTGTCCGCTCTGCGCAGCGTTCACTGCCGCTGGTATCACTCATCGGTCTTCACATATCAGTTGTATTCTTCACTCTGGTGAGGTGATATCGTCGCTCAATAGCAGTTATGTCTGAAGATCGCGATCTGGAAGACGTTGATCTGATTGATGTGACCAATCGAGATATATTCAGGGTACTATTAGGAATCAAAAAAGATATACTCTCTATAAAAGGAACTCAAGATGATTTGGAACAGAGACTTATAGAACTTGAGAAAGAAAATAAATCTCTCAAGAGTAAACTGATTTCGGCTCAAAGGTCATTGAAGAAGAATAACGTCATTATTTACGGCCTTAAACCAGTGGATGAAGATGTTATTGGAACAGTTATAGACTTTTTCCGCACGAAGTTGGACACGGAAGTGAAGCTTGCAGATTTCAATAACTGCTATCAAAACACAAATTTGAATGGTTCTCCAATGTTTGTCGAATTTGTTTCCTATTTATTGAAATCTGAAATAGTTCGCAAATGCTACAAATTAAAAGGTACTTCAGTCTCGATAGTAGATGATTTGATTTATGAGGACAGACAAGTACGTAAACAATTATTGCAACACGTTAAAACTGCCAAATCCAATAATTTGAGAGCGTCAATCAGGAAGAATAAAATTATAATAGACGGTAAAATATTTTCTCTTGAGGACTTGGATGCTCTAGAACAAGAAAAAGAATCTGACCTGAATCCTAAGACTCTGCAGGAATCGTTACTACAGCAGCAGTTTCCTGCAGCATCAGAAGTACCCGTTTCCATCGACACTGACAGCACATCAGCCGGTTCTACTCGGAAGAATAAAGCCAAGGTGCTACCTGCCTCTGATAGATGTACGCGTCAGCAGATTTTGCAGAAATTCAGAAAATAAATAACATTCTGTACTGTACATTGTGATATTTGAATAATCCTGATAATATTGATTATAATTATTTTTTTTTTTTTGTAGTGCAAGAAAGTTTATATTTTCCATATAATAATCTGTTATTTTTCATTATTTATATTATATAACTCATCTACTTACAGTTACTTACTTATTTTTTCATTGATCAGTTACGATGAATACTCATCTAAAAAATTTTAACATTGCACAATTTAATGTACGATCTCTACTACCGAGTATAGCTGATATTAGGGAGCATGTAATCAATAAAGATTATGATGTACTTGCCTTGACAGAATCGTGGCTCAATGAAAATATATCAGATGATCTCATAAAGATACCAGGATATAATTTGCTCAGAGAAGACCGAATTCAAAGAGGTGGTGGTGTCATTATGTATATAAAAAATACACTTCTATTCTCCTTCATACAAACGGACCGTAATATTGAACAATTATGGATTAAAATCACTCATAAAAAACATAGTATAGCAATTGGGGCTGCATACAGAGCTCCTAATACAAATGTTAAACACTTTTTAACCTGCCTCGAATCGTCTTTTACTATGCTCTTACCCATTCACGATGATATAGTGTGCATGGGGGATTTTAATATCGACTTATTAAATCACAGCTCTCCTAACGTGGCCTTACTGAATTCGTTTCTCGAAACATATGACTTAAGTCAAATAATTGATGTTCCCACAAGAATAACTCCACGTTCTACGACTCTTATTGATTTGATCATTGTTTCTAACATGGACATCGTGAAGCAAAAAGAAGTAGTCTCACTGGAGCATATTTCGGATCATGAATTGACTGCATGTGATATTGATTTCAAAGTGCCTCAAACATCACCTACTTTTAAGACTATACGTGATTTCAAATACTTCAATTATGCTAATTTTTCAATTGATCTCGAGAACCTTCAACTTGATAGTATTTTGTACATGGAATCGGTTGATGATAAAGTTGAATTATTGAGTAACGTACTTTTGGCCCTATTTGAATACCACGCCCCACTCAGGACTATAAAAATCACTAGAAAAGCAACTCCTTGGGTAACCGATAACCTGAAATTTATGATGGGTTTGAGAGATAGAGCGTTCAAAAAATGGAAGGCTACACGAAATCCTGCGAAATTAGAATATTATAAAATGTTGAAAAACTATACGACCCTTGCATGTAGGAACGAAAAAAAGGCATATTTTCAGGAACAGGTGCGAATAAATGGCACACGAGGTATGTGGAGGGAAGTTAAGAAACTCAGTGGCAAAGGTGAAAGGAACCTAATACCTCACTCATTAGAGGATGCACAAAAATTGAATGAATACTATATAGGTTCGTTGCCAGATATCCCTCCTGATGCTGATATAATAGACTTTTTCAACAAAAATTATAAAACCGTACATAATACGTTTGATTTTGAACTGGTGTCGGAAATTGAGATTCAGACGTTGATAAACAATATATCAACCGAAGCAGTTGGATCAGATGGCTTAAATATCAGATTAATACTTCTCTCTTGCCCAAAAATATTGCCATACATTACCGATATAGTGAATAGTTGTCTTCGTAACGGAGTTTTTCCTAAATCGTGGAAGGAAGCTATTGTGATTCCTGTACCAAAAAAACCGAACCCATCTGAAATGAAAGATTTGCGACCAGTAAGTATACTGCCCACACTTTCCAAAATTTTGGAAAGGGTTGTGGAAAAACAATTGCGAACGTTCTTATCACGTAATGAAATATTGCCGGAAATGCAGTCAGGATTCAAGCCAATGCATAGCTGTGAAACAGCATTACTCGACGTTTCGGATGATATTTTCAGAGCCACCGATTCAAAGATGATCAGTGTTTTGGTATTGTTGGACTATTCGAAGGCCTTTGATACTTTGAACCACGAAATTCTTCTCGCTATTCTCCACTATTTAGGTCTCTGTGATAATGTTATATGTTTCTTCAAAAGTTACATCAGCGGTAGGTATCAAAGGGTTCGGATGGGATGCACGATATCAAGCGCTCTTATGCTGCCTTCGGGTGTAGCTCAAGGATCCATATTGGGTCCACTGTTATATACGCTATACACATCAAAATTTTCAGAGGCGGTGAAATATTCAAAAATACACTTCTATGCTGATGACACTCAGCTGTATCACTCTTTTGAAATATCTAACATGGATGCATCCATCCAAGAGATCAACACGGACCTGAGACAAATTGTCACATTATCTGAAAAATACTCTCTGAAAATAAATGCAGAAAAAACTAAAATGCTATGCTTCGGTCCAAAATGTTTATTGTCAGACAATTTGGAAAATATTAGTGTACTTGTTGATGGGCATGTAGTACCCCCCTCGGAATCTGCGCGAAATCTAGGAATCATTTTTGATAGTTCCATGAGATTTAAGAAACAAGTTTCCAAGTGTATTAGAGCTGGATATGCAAGCTTAAAAATGATATATGGTATTCGTCATTTCATGAACAGTAGAACTAAATCTGTACTGTGCGAGTCTTTAGTTCTATCAAAATTGAATTTTGGCGATGTACTATACGGACCTTGTTTGGATTCAGTTGATAAACAGAGAATACAAGTGCTTCAAAACTCCTGTCTCAGATTGATTTTTGGTATACGCAGGAGAGAGACTATCTCGCATAAACTTAGAGATTTATCTTGGCTCAACATGAATAACCGCCGAAAGTTACACGCATTATGCCTTTTTCACAAGGTGATTTCAAATAAGTGTCCACCATATATGTACAGGAAAATCACTTTTCGAAATGATATCCATCACCTTAATATTCGAAATAAATTCAAAATAACAGTCCCCAAACATAGAACGGAGTTTTTCAAAAGGTCGCTCTCTTACCAAATACCCAAACTATATAATGATTTACCAGATTCTTTCAAGGCTTCATCAACTTCTACATTCAAACATAAGATCCGCGAATTCTTGTTGGAAAGCCAGGAATGATTACAAATTCTACTGAAAATGTTTAAGTTGATATGTAAATGGATGATTATTATTATTTTTTTTTTTTTTTTTTTATCAATATTTTTTTTTTCTGTATGTACCCATATGTATTGTTTTGCTGTGATGTTAGTTTACTCAAAGGTTAGGTTGAAAAACAGAGATCAGGATCCCTACTTTCTGGCGATTCTGTTCACCTGACACCTCGCCTATTTCCACAATTTTTTTTTCTCTCACTCGAGTATTATTATCATTATAATTTATTTTTCTTTCATTCTTCTAATCATTTAATGTACACATAATATATGAACAGGATAAATGCTTATTACTCAATTTTGTTTTTGTTATCATCATATCTGTATCATATTATTATGTATACCTATATAGCTAGTTAGGTATTTATTGTTTGTGGAAATAAAGACATTATTATTATTATTATTATTATTAAATGTTCATAAAGTGAAAGACTTTTCCATCCAATTTGTCCACCCTTGTCCTAGGAATAAAGTATTCCTCTATCTAAGAAACAATTTTTTATTAAAGGTATAGGAGATCTGAACAAAAAAGTATTTTTCGTGATTCGATCTCCGAATTTTTTCCACATGGTTGACTGTTGCGACCGGGGTTGTGGGGGTATTTTAGAATTATATTTTCGATATTTTAAGCCGATCTCGAGATATTTGCGGAATGTCACGACTCTTAAACGTTGACAATGAAGAGAGTAATCTAATCAATGAGTAGAAATGACTTTTTTGAAGTCGAATAGTTTTTGTTCTTATCAAAATTGAATGTTTCGCAGTTTTATACATTTTGTCATTTTGAAATAAAGTAGTCTACTTTTTGATGGCTTCAAATACCATGATAGTGAAATGAAATCTGAAATAACTACTTTATTAGGAAAATAATTTTTTTTATCTCTTGGAGCGCACGAAAGGAAATTCCTATGATGTTGGTATAGAACATCGTGGGAGGAGAGGAGGTAGGTATACGATTTTTCTTGAACTTTTGGGAGTTATAGGTTCTTGAAAATACTTCCATTGGCAAAGAATTTCAAAGCTTTGAGATAATTACCTCATTATAAAAATAATAGATTAAAAAAACGAATATTTTTCAATTTTTTCGTCATTTTGGAACATCTGACTCAACTTCACCTTTTAGCCATATTCAGGTTGAACCTTATGGGTCAATTCCAACTCATCATAATAATAGCTTGTGAAAAAGTAACAATATGCCTGCAGTTATAACTGAAATAATTCAAAGAAGTTTATTGTTACAGTGAGTTTAACTAAGAGCTACTCGATGAAACAATTCTTAGGAAATCAGTATGTAATTCTGTTTTGAAAAAATGCTTTTTAGTACTGATCTATTTGTGGAAATACACTAATTCTACCATATAAAAAAATCTTCCCAAATACCTTTTCTATTGAAGGCAATTCAGTGTTTTCGAAGATAATAAACTTCATTCGTATGTATGATACTTAGTCGTAGAAAAATAAGCCCAAAATCGTCTATTTGGATGCATCAATTATTTCAATGTATTTTTTGAGAAAATATCATTGTTAATCGAAACATATCTATAGAATGGACTATCTACTCATTCAAGACAAGAAGAGAATATTGTCACTCTGAATTATTCGTAATTAATATATGTAGTTAGTATTGAGACGATATCAAGAAACCAAATGTTTTCTTCATAGGTCCAGTGAATCGACCGTAAAATTTGAACCTTCCTTAATTTGGAAATGTTCAATTCCATGACTGGCAATTCGGTGTTTTCGAATATAATAAACTTCATTCGTATGTATGATACTTGATTGTTGAGAAATAAGCCTAAAAATGGTCTAAAATTGAGAAAATTGTTCTAAAATTGTTCTATCCGTCATTCGGTTGTCCCCTTACGAGCAACCCTCAGGATTCTAGTATCAAGATACAAGACTCCCGAAGACTTCTGAGGGTTGCTCGTAAGGGGACAACCGAATGACGGATAGAACAATTTTAGAACAATTTTCTCAATTTTAGACCATTTTTAGGCTTATTTCTCAACAATCAAGTATCATACATACGAATGAAGTTTATTATATTCGAAAACACCGAATTGCCAGTCATGGAATTGAACATTTCCAAATTAAGGAAGGTTCAAATTTTACGGTCGATTCACTGGACCTATGAAGAAAACATTTGGTTTCTTGATATCGTCTCAATACTAACTACATATATTAATTACGAATAATTCAGAGTGACAATATTCTCTTCTTGTCTTGAATGAGTAGATAGTCCATTCTATAGATATGTTTCGATTAACAATGATATTTTCTCAAAAAATACATTGAAATAATTGATGCATCCAAATAGACGATTTTGGGCTAATTTTTCTACGACTAAGTATCATACATACGAATGAAGTTTATTATCTTCGAAAACACTGAATTGCCTTCAATAGAAAAGGTATTTGGGAAGATTTTTTTATATGGTAGAATTAGTGTATTTCCACAAATAGATCAGTACTAAAAAGCATTTTTTCAAAACAGAATTACATACTGATTTCCTAAGAATTGTTTCATCGAGTAGCTCTTAGTTAAACTCACTGTAACAATAAACTTCTTTGAATTATTTCAGTTATAACTGCAGGCATATTGTTACTTTTTCACAAGCTATTATTATGATGAGTTGGAATTGACCCATAAGGTTCAACCTGAATATGGCTAAAAGGTGAAGTTGAGTCAGATGTTCCAAAATGACGAAAAAATTGAAAAATATTCGTTTTTTAATCTATTATTTTTATAATGAGGTAATTATCTCAAAGCTTTGAAATTCTTTGCCAATGGAAGTATTTTCAAGAACCTATAACTCCCAAAAGTTCAAGAAAAATCGTATACCTACCTCCTCTCCTCCCACGATGTTCTATACCAACATCATAGGAATTTCCTTTCGTGCGCTCCAAGAGATAAAAAAAATTATTTTCCTAATAAAGTAGTTATTTCAGATTTCATTTCACTATCATGGTATTTGAAGCCATCAAAAAGTAGACTACTTTATTTCAAAATGACAAAATGTATAAAACTGCGAAACATTCAATTTTGATAAGAACAAAAACTATTCGACTTCAAAAAAGTCATTTCTACTCATTGATTAGATTACTCTCTTCATTGTCAACGTTTAAGAGTCGTGACATTCCGCAAATATCTCGAGATCGGCTTAAAATATCGAAAATATAATTCTAAAATACCCCCACAACCCCGGTCGCAACAGTCAACCATGTGGAAAAAATTCGGAGATCGAATCACGAAAAATACTTTTTTGTTCAGATCTCCTATACCTTTAATAAAAAATTGTTTCTTAGATAGAGGAATACTTTATTCCTAGGACAAGGGTGGACAAATTGGATGGAAAAGTCTTTCACTTTATGAACATTTCTCATGTGGCGATACATGTCAGTTCTATTCATGAATGGTTCAGTTCATTGATACATTTTTTGTTGTCTCCCAACTAAGGAAAGTATATCAATTTTACCGGGTACTGAATTCATGTTACCATTAGGTACCTACCATAACAGTGATTTGCAGAAAATTTTGAAGCTCAAAAAAGTTCAGCTATCTTCGTATTCTTACTAGAATAAAAAATAGTTCAGTTCAATGATACATTTTTTGTTGTTTCCCAATTAAAAAAAGTATATCAATTTTGCCGGGTACTGATTTTTTGTTACCATTAGGTACCTACCATAACAGGGATTTGCTTTTATCAGGATTTTCTTCTGTATGATATGATCTTACAGTCAATGTGAATAAAGACATTTGTGAGTAGTTTGTACTCTTTATGTCGTAGGTACAAAAATACTTGCACTGGTTATATTTTTATGATATATTAATAGAATCAATAACGAATTTTTTCACATCAAAATAATGATGATTTATCGGTTTTATGCCTACATAGTAACAATATTATTATTTACTGCTTTTTTATTTATATTTTGGGGTATTAGTCAGGAAAGTAGTTGTTTTCCGTTTCAAATGATAGTTATTGAAATTTTTTTCGAATTGGGTTATTTCCAATATTTGTCAGTTATGAATATCCTGTGGTATTTGCCTGAAAAGTATTTGTTCTCTGTTAGATATTTCATCAATGATTTTCTTATTCATCATAAAACAAAAAATTGATTGACACAAAATTTTAAGAAAATTCCTACCATCCTTTCTCCATATACATCTATTTATCTTTCATAAAAGTCATGAAAATATAATTTGAAAAACAAACTTTCAACAAAAGAACGCCATTTTCCTTCTGCAGTTGGGGTTAGGAACTAAATTTTTTATTTGGTTGATTTTGTGTTACGTATGGTGGATATGAAGATACTAAAATACCTTCAGTAATCAGCTACGTTCAATTTGAAATTGAATTATTAGCGTCAAACTTATTATAGCTCATCAAATTTGCATCTTAGCAATCGTTTCTGACCAAAAATAACTGAAATACGTCCATATGTCATCGATATTTTTGAAAAGGAAATTGACAACAATACCCATCTATGACCATTTAAATGTACATGAAAGAAATCTCGTGACGTAAATAACGTAAACAACTACGTGGATGTCGGGTTTTGACATCATATCTGGGTGTCATTTTGTTCAATAAATTACGAACGCACATTGGACGTCCCAGGAAGATTTACAAGGGATATGATTCACGCCAACATATTTCATTATTCTAGTTCAAATGATTCAAAATTGAAAATTGAGAGCTGAATAAAAAGGTATTTTACAGTGTTCTCAGTATATTGTTCACTAGATGAATGTCAACTATAAATTATAATGAATAAAATATGTGATAAAATGATTCGAAATTACCTTGATCCTGTTCAGCAAAACAAAATCAGTTTTTTTCACCATATTGCCTCTCTAAAATAGTGAATGTATTTCTCAACTCAGATTGATTTTGGGTATGATAAAATGGACATTGAAAGGTAATCGAGATCATTTCTGAACAATAAAAATCTTTGAAGGATGAAAAGTTGAACTGAAGAAAAATTTTTGTTATTGAGATACATCATGCAATTTCCATCATGATATGATTGATGTCGGCATCATTCTAGTTTGAATGATTTGAAATTGAAAAATAAAAGCTGGCCAAAGATAAAGAAGGTTTTTTTCTCATGTTTTCAAAATTATCAACTCATAATTTCAGAAAAATAAATTATATCTAATGAGATCACATGGATCATTTGGGTTTTGATAGACACATGGTGTACACAAAATCAAGATATTCTTATCCTGTAGTGCACAGAAAAAGTAATTATTTCACTAAATTTCCTTTGGAACGAAAACAAAGGTATTCTTCCATTCAAACAAGGTACATCATTTATTTAAGCATAACCAAATGAATAATGATTTCATTATAGAATTGATTATCTGTGTGCCAATGGATGAACACTTCAATCATGTTATGATAATTGCGATATTTCCATTAGGTTTTTGCTCCTGACTTAAATACATGTGTTAAGTTTATGCAATCATAAAGATATGCCATTTATATGTAGCCGAATTTTCTCATGTATCATATTGTTTCTACCGTAAATTGAATGTATCTTTGGCCAATTTTTCCCTATTACGTTGTAAGGAATAGATTCCAGAAATGTAGCAATATTTTGGAAATGCAAACAAAGGTTCACAAAATATCTCTGGAGACTTTGAACAATAATTCTAGCAAATTCGCACTCACATAATATGTAATATCTCTGCACGAATAAATAGAATCACTCGCTATTTCTAAATGAATAAACTATATCGAGCCTTATATTAAATAAACTCTCATAGAAGCATGTCCCGACAGATTCCTAATTATGTGATACGTAATCAGATACGTAATAGTGAATGCACTCAGTTTTCGTTAATTAGTATTATCAACAACATACAATTTACCATATTATTTTGATGAGAGGAATATAGAGTAATAAGAAAACAACTTACAGTATGATGCAAAATTATGGAATAGATTCATTCCAGAAATGGGTGACCTTTGAAAAAAATCCAAAAACATGTTATAATTTTTGAAGCCTCATCCCATGATATGAAGATGTTACGTCACCGGTGCTGGAGAAATGACGAAATAAACGATTTTTTCAAATACAAACAGGGACCATGTGACACCTCATCTGATGGGTCTACTGAACGTCTATCCAACAGTCAAAATTTTTGCATTAGAAGATTGCTCATTTGTTTAAATGAATCTTGCAGAGGTCTGCTACTGAGAATTGAGCATCTAAGGGTAGTCTAGTTTCAAAAATTCATTCCATACATATGCATCATACTGAACATATATAAACATAATATAAAGGTTTTTTGTAACAAAATATGGATATATATATATAATCTTATTTGATGAGAAGAATGTAGAGTAATAGAAATATGCTATGAAAGAAGACATTTTTGAAACCAAAATTATTTTCCGAGAAGTTCCATTATCGAAGGAGCTGATATTATTTCATCACCTATTGTTTCTATTATCATATGAATTTCTATAGGTTTCTAGTTACGACTACGCCACAGATCAACAAAATTCGACTACGCTTCGTCTATCCAACAGTCGAAATTTTGCATTAGAAGATTGCTAATTTGTTTAACTGATTCTTGCAGAGGTCTGCAACTGAGAATTGAACATCTGAGGGTCGTCTAGTTTCAAAAATTCATTCTACACCTTTGCATCATACTGTACATATATTTACATAATATAAAGGTTTTTGTAACAAAATATGGATCATTTTGAAGATATCTATAATGTTTATAATCTAATTCAATCAAAGAATGTAGAGTGATAGAAATATACTATGAAAGAAGACATTTTTGAAACCAAAATCAGTTTCCGAGATGTTCCATTATCAAAGGAGCTGATATTATTTCATCACCTATTGTTTCTATTATCATATAAATTTCTATAGGTTTCTAGTTATGGAATATGAATCATTTTGAGGATATCTAATGGGTGTCGATACTATTTCATCTTGTTGAATCGCATGAGATCAAATCTATATTCATAGGTTATCTTGCATATAGAGCACTGTGTTGTAAAGGCAGGGAGTTTCAACTACGCCACAGATTAACAAACCTTAACTAACGCTCCTCCAGTTTCAAATTATCACATAGATGATGTTTTCTGGCAAGCACGTAGATTGTCCATGACTTTCGCGTTTTTCACTTTTCATACCGACAACATTTATGACCAATTGCCGCTCGATTACCATCATTATTCGTATTGATTCGTCTATAATGTAGCTAATTATACTGAATTCCATCACACCTGAAGCGATTTTTTCGATGAGACTAAAGATAATTGCGAACACGTCTACCTCTTGATATGGTTTGCGCCATGGTTCTCTATATATGGAATGTTTTTTTATATATAAGATGGTGTGAACTGTACTCCACATTAAAATATTTTTTTTTTATTTTTTCGCAATTAGTTCTTTCGATTTTCAACGCTCTGCTAGGTTGCAACCTAGTAATTCATCAGTAATGCACCTTGGGATATCTTCCATAGATGCACTAGATTGTTCAGATTCAACTCATACTCTACGATCATTGATGTTTCATGATTTTTCAATTTGCCTCGCATATGTGGCAGGACTGTAGCCGCTTCCATCTGTTTGAACGACTATAGGATTTATGCCCATTTGTGATATATAGTATGGTATCTCGAACGTTTGCCTCCTGATATGGTTTTTTGTCACAAATAAAACAACCTATAAGTGATATAATCGATACTTTATGGCAGTTGGAGCACTTCGAACATCAATTTTCGTATAATTCAAGCAGAGACCTTTCATTTGATATACAACAACCTATAGTTGGCATAATATTCAGTTTATGGCCCTTGGGGACCCTTCAAAAATTGATTTTCGTGAAATTCAGACAGAGACCTTTCATTTGATAGGTAACAAGCTATAGTTGATATAATATCCACTTCATGGCCCTTGAGGCCCTTCAAAAATTGGTTTTCGTAAATTCAAGCAGAGACCTTTCATTTGATATACATTAACCTATAGTTGGCATAATATTCAGTATACGGCCCTTGGGGACCCTTCAAAAATTAATTTTCGAGAAATTCAAGCAGAGACCTTTCATTTGATAGGTAACAAGCAATAGTTGATATAATATCCACTACATGGCCCTTGAGGCCCTTCAAAAATTGATTTTCGTGAATTTCAAGCAGAGACCTTTCATTTGATATACAACAACCTATAGTTTGTATAATATTCACTATATGGCCCTTGGGGACCCTTCAAAAATTAATTTTTGTAAATTTCAAGCAGAGACCTTTCATTTGATATACAACAACCCATAGTTGGCATAATATTCACTATATGGCCCTTGAGGTCCTTCAGAAATTGATTTTCGTGAAATTCGAGCAGAGACCTTTCATTTGATAGGTTACAAGCTATAGTTGGCATAATATTCACTACATGGCCCTTGAGGCCCTTCAAGAATTGATTTTCGTAAATTTCAAGCAGAGACCTTCCATTTGATATACAACAACCTATAGTTGGCATAATATTCATTATATGGCTCTTGAGGCCCTTCAAAAGTTGATTTTCGTAAATTCCAAGCAGAGACCTTCAATTTGATAGGTAACAAGCTATAGTTGGCATAATATTCACTATATGGCCCTTGAGGCCCTTCAAAAGTTGATTTTCGTAAATTCCAAGCAGAGACCTTTCATTTGATATACAACAACCTATAGTTGGCATAATATTCACTATATGGCCCTTGAGGCCCTTCAAAAGTTGATTTTCGTAAATTCCAAGCAGAGACCTTTCATTTGATATACAACAACCTTTAGTTGGCATAATATTCACTATATGGCCCTTGATGCCCTTCAAAAATTGATTTTCGTAAATTTCAAGCAGAGACCTTTCATTTGATATACAACAACCTATAGTTGGCATAATATTCACTATATGGCCCTTGAGGCCCTTCAAAAATTGATTTTCGTAAATTTCAAGCAGAGACCTTTCATTTGATATACAACAACCTATAGTTGGCATAATATTCACTACTCGGCCCTTGAGGCCCTTCAAAAGTTGATTTTCGTAAATTCCAAGCAGAGACCTTTCATTTGATATACAACAACCTATAGTTGGCATAATATTCACTATATGGCCCTTGAGGCCCTTCAAAAGTTGATTTTCGTAAATTCCAAGCAGAGACCTTTCATTTGATATACAACAACCTATAGTTGGCATAATATTCACTATATGGCCCTTGATGCCCTTCAAAAATTGATTATCGTAAATTTCAAGCAGAGACCTTTCATTTGATATACAACAACCTATAGTTGGCATAATATTCACTATATGGCACTTGAGGCCCTTCAAAAATTGATTTTCGTAAATTTCGAGCAGAGACCTTTCATTTGATATACAACAACCTATAGTTGGCATAATATTCACTACTTGGCCCTTGAGGCCCTTCAATACTTGATTTTCGTACATAATATTCACTATCTGGCCCTAGTTGAGGTATACTCCCCTTAGGGCCCATCGAACAATCCTATTTGAGAGCGTTCAGAGGTCTGCAGCACCAGAATCGCCGTTCTCACTCGTCGGAGACGGATGACCTTGAAAGCGTAAGAAATGACCAGAATGGACCTTAACTTTTCTTATGGCGATTAACATGGGAAAAGTGATCGAAATGGGGCCGTTCTCTTGTAGCTCATTTACTAAACTCCCAATTTACTTCTCTATATAGACTATAGAGACATTCTTCGATTTTTATTCCTTCAAGTCTCAAAGTTTTTTGTTGGGTTTATTCCTCAAATCTCAGACAGTATAATGACAGTTCACTGAAGCCACACTACCTTTTGATAGTCAGTAATTTCAGCAGAATGTTGAGTCGAAATATTTGGAATCTGCTCACGAGTATCTGTCACTTTCAGTAAATTTTTTTGATTTCGGATTGGAAATTCGGCAGATTCAGTACTGTCAGTTGAATTCGGAATATAGCCTTACTCACATTGTGATGTCATACGTCAAACTGTCAGGTCAAATTATCAAACGAATTATGTTCTGTGGTATTGGGGTGATACTCAGAACACGCAGACACAGAACATAGGACCGCACATCAACCACAAAGTTCCTGTGTAGAGATAATGATCCATCGATCTCTCCAACGATAATTGAAGTAATGATGTAACGACATCATCGAAATTATAATGAAATCATTACATTTGTAATGACAGGAACAACCCTGACAGTAACCACATGCAGCCAATGCATGTAGCGCGCTTCAAACCGAGAAACATACGTGATGCCAGCTTCTGACTCAACAATGTTGTCATTCAATAATTATCAAGGAACGGTCATCTCCAAGAGTTGACTGATTCTTGCACCCATGTGCTCTCCTGTCAATGTGAAAATGACATTCTGCAAAATAGTAAAAGGAATAAACACGCCAAACATCCTTCGTTATGGTAATTTTTTCGAGATTTCTATAGCAACAAAGATTTCTACTTTGAGTTGAAATTGCTATTGCTATTGAGAAATCCCTGCATTATTGTATATTGAGATTCCTGCATATAGTTGAAATTATCAGAAAGTAACTGTGATTACTGTTGATAATGATAGGCACTAATGATTCACCACAATAACTTCAAACAAAGGATCAACCCAGGTGTGTACAAAACATGAGGCCCCCTTACAAATATATACAGAGTGTGATTTAGGTGATGGCTTAAAATGAATGATATGGTTCTTTAGCTCATTTGAAGGAGAGAAGGTCATATGTATTTATCAAATCCTGTGCTGAGACGATAGAACAACCACTATTCAACAACTCTATTTCTGAGGGTATTTTCTCAAATATATTTCGTCAGACTCAAGCGAACCTAGTACATAAAGAAGAGAGGAGCCATTGTCGAAAATTATCGACCTACATCTATGCTTTATAATATCCCTGTATGTGTGGGCAGTCCAGGACCTGTGCACCCACACTCCTGGGATCGCAAGTCAACCATAGAGAAGGCCGATCTCGCGAGCAAAAGAGACCAATTTCCTAGGCTAAATCTAAATCTAAATCCTCTGGGTCCAGGATACCGCCCCCAAAATGGATATCCCTTGCTGCCACTACTGCCGGGCATTCAGTGACGATGTGAGTAGAAGTCTTTTCAACCTTTGAGCACCATCTGCATTCAGGATCCTCCACAATCCCGATCATGCTGAGATACTTGTTCAAGTGGCAGTGCCCTGTCAGAAGGCCCACCACCAGTTCCAGCTCCTTCCTGTTCAAAGCCAAGAGGGCGTTGGTCTGTCTTCGTGACGGGTTTCCTATATGGAGTTTGGACTGCCTCATTCCAGGAGTCTCTCTCCAGCTGTCCTGAAACCTTTCCATCAGGATTTCCTTCATCCTGAAGTTGCTCCAGGATCGAGTGACTCCTAAGGCTGGCTCTGGACCAATCTCTGAACACTTTGCCCCCTTTCTGGCCAGACCATCGGCAATTTCGTTACCTGGTACCCCTAAATGCCCAGGGACCCACAAAAAACATATTTCGTTCGATGCATACAGCCTTTGTAGGCTATCTATGCACTCGACACCAAGGCGTAGGTCACCCTATACGAGGTGAGCGCCTGGCTGTCAGTGCATATAGTGATTTGCTGGCTGTGATAGCCCCTCTCGATATCTTCTCGAACACAGGTAAGTATTGCAAATACTTCAGTCAGAAAAATCGTGGCATGTTTCTCAAGGTTATAGTAATGATATGCTCTTGGCAGCAGCCCAGCACCTGCGCATTCTTCTATCCTGGAGCCATCTGTATACCAGATGATGCCCTTGGTGGATATTATGCAGTGCCCATTCTGTTCTCAGTCTATCCTAGTAGGAATTCTGACTTGGGGCATTTTCCTGAATCGAATGATCGGTGTTATACTGCCCCCTTTCAAACTGTGTGAGGGGTAGTCATCTGTAATTCGCTTCGCTCCTCCACTGGTTACAGCTTTGTAAGCGAACGGCGACTTTCAACGCCTCCTGTTCTATATACAGGTTCAGAGGTGGCAGTCCGGTCAGAGTCTCCAGCGCCCTTGTCGGCGCCGTCCTCATTGCTCCTGTTATGGATATGCTGGCCAGTCGTTGAACTCTGTCGAGCTGAATTATATCCCTGGTAAATGATTAGGAACAATAATAACCTCCGAGATATTTTTCAAAACCAAGCACTTAATTAGTGAGCACCAATATGGTTTTATCCAAAACCGTTCCGTATAGTGACAAACCTTGTCACATTTACGCAGGAACTTGTAGATATTTTGAGCACAAAAAACTAGGTGGATGTCGTGTAAATGGATCATTCGGAAGCATGTGATAAAGTTCACCATCCATCCCTATTAGTTAAGTTGGAGAACATTGGTACACATGACAACCTTCTTTCGTACATCGTTTGCCTAATATTTTCAGGCATTTCCAGTAATGACGGAAAGAAGATTCATTTAGGCCGAGTCAGCTTAGGTTGTTTAGAAGCAGTAGTCTCTTCTGTTCCCTCAAGTAATTTTCGGAAAAATATACCTACTTTCTAGGAAGAAGGTTAATTTAGGCGGAAAAATAGTTTCCCTTCTTATGCATATGCAGAAAGGATATTTTCCTTCCTCAACCCTCCAGCAAACAGAGCAACGGCTGAAAATGGAAGTTACACTGTTACGCTGTTTGCCGACAATACGTGAAATGACTAGGCATTTCAGGGAATGACGGATTTCACTAATTTGCCGCTGACATATACAGGGTGTTCCACAGGTAAACGGAAATATTTCAGTGGTACATAGGGGTCACCAAGGTGGTTCTGAAAATACCATATTTGATAGGTCTTAGAGTCTTCATAACGGAGATACAGGGCGATTTATCGATTTCGAGTAATTATTCATTCGTCTATAAGTATTGAACTACCCGGTATATTTTCCTCAAGTTTGGTAACTTGGGACGTTGAATTTAGTCACCTATCGTGCGGAGCGAAAATCCAGGTTCGGCTTCAGGAAAAATTTACATTTATTCGAAATGTTAAAATAACACACTGTATTTGATAATTGACATAGTTCATCAAAGGAATTGTGAAGAGGAGAAAAAACTGAACTGGATTTGATGCTTTTTGTTTCCCTGCCACCAATTCTCATCGTAACAATCATAAACAGAAAGCTAAAAGTATGTCAATTTGAAGAGTATTGAAATTATGAAACCACTTTCGATTATGATTATTTGATATATTCTTGTTAAATGATCGTTCGAAAGAACTTACTCAGTCTCACAGTCTTTATAACAGAGATACAGGGTGAATTATCGGTTTCGAATAATTATTCACTCGTCCATAAGTATTAAACTACCGTAAACTACCCATCGCAGTAATATTTTCTCAAATTTGGTATTGAGCTTACTTGGGACGATGGATTCATTGACCTATCAGGCAGAATGGAAATACAGGTTCAGCTTCAGGAGAAGTCTCATAGTCTTTATAACAGAGATACAGGGTGAATTATCGAATTATAATTATTTGGTATTATTTCCATTCCGCCTGATAGGTTAATGAATCTATCGTCTCAAGTGACTACATGCCAAATTTGAGAAAATGTTACTGGGTAGTTTGATACTACTTATGGACGAGTGAACGATTATTCAAAACCGATAATTCACCCTGTATCTCCGTTATAAAAACTGTGAGACTTAGTAAGTTCTTTAGAGCGATTTTTTGACTGAAATATATCGATTAATCATAATTGACACTGATTTCATAATTTCAATAGTCTTCAAATTGACATACTTTCAATTTTATGTTTATGATCATTTCTATGAGAATTGGTGGCGGGAAAACAAAAAGCATCAAATCCAGTTCAGTTTTTTCTCCTCTTCACGATTCCTTTGATGAACTCTGTCAATTATCACATACAGTGTGTTATTTTAATATTTCGAATAAATGTAAATGTTTCCTGAATCCGAACCTGAATTTTCACTCCGTCCGATAGGTGAATGAATTTAACGTCCCAAGTATAAGCTCCTCACCAAATTTGAGAAAAATATACTGGATAAGTCAATACATACAGACGAATGAATAATTATTCGAAATCGATAAATCGCCCTGTATCTCCGTTATGAAAACTCTAAGACCTATTAAATATGGTATTTTCAGAACCACCTTGGTAACCCCTATCTACCATTGGAATATTTCCCTTTACCTGTGAAACACCCTGTATATTCGACAAATATTTGATTCACAGTAATACATCGAGAGCTGGAGGAGTAATGTGGCTGTAACATTATCAGGCTACACCTATTCTACGTCAGCAAATCAACTATCAAGTTATGATAGGTTAATCATATGATCAGATATCAAATATAATTAGAGCCTTAATTACTAGTTCAATTCTGTTGACTGCTGAATTCATAATGAAATCTTTCAAGTTCCGCAGTATCCTAGTAGTATAAACGTTTGACAGTAGATAGGATCCATCCGATCGAGCCCCGGTTCGAGTCCGACTCCCGACTATATTATAATATTCTGAATGGAGGCATCGTAGATAGGCACAATTTCAACACTCAAACACATTTTCATTCACTCTGGACGGCTTGTACAAAGATGACCGTTTATAAAAATACAACATCGACAAGTGACTCGTTCTGATGCTACGATGCTGATGACTAAACCTGCTTCAATTTTCGATCACTCGAAGATTACGAATACTCATGAGTCGTCGAGGCCGCTTGTGATAAGGCATTCCTTAGGCGTTCTTCTCAATTACGGTGTTATTCAAACATCGTCGCTAACAATATCATTTTTTTTATTTTCAACCGAATAGTGTCGGCAGATAGTCTGGCGGCCTACTAGCGGCCGGTGCGACACGTGCTAGCCGGGCTGACGATGTATCTTTTTTGTGGCCCGCTGATGTTGCCGGTCGACAGTTTTTGCAGGTCGACTAAATGCTCGCGCGATACATGTTTGCTGGGTACCTTCTAGTGAGCATATATGATATTCCAGATTTCAGAAATATAGCTAGAAAAACAAAGGAGAAGAGTGTGATATACCACAAGTCTGTGTCACCTGGTATAACCTATTATCGAGTACCTAATTCAATAATCTTATTGAAAGTATTATCAGGATAGCCTATCTTGTGGTATATCGTTCCTTGAAGTTCAAATAAGATTTTTTTTTCAGGATTTGATCGAACGTTTCGAAAAAAAGTTGCACTTCAATTTCAAAAAATCGGTATTGGCCATGATGACCCCTCTGCCAGATTTCCATGCCAAAGAACTGCATGATGCCATTACTGGAACTGGTAAAGATGATGACGCCCTCTTAGAAGTCCTTTGCAGCATGTCGAACCAGGAAATCTTGGCTATACGACAGGCGTATCATGCTAGTAAGTGTTTCGACATATATTCGAGGATTACCAATTCAATAATATATTTACAACTACTCGAACAGCACATATACTTTCAATGTAGGTACATTATACGTCCAAGGGACGTACACGATTAGATGTTGAACGTCCAATGTGCGTCCATTGGATGGCATGAGGACACCACTTGGATGTCCATATTTGGGCTCACAATGAGAGCTCATTTCTTGACATACAATAGATGTATATTATTGCACATACATTGAACGTACACGAATGGACGTTAAGCATCCAATAGAAGTCCATGGATGTCCTGGGGACACTTTCTTACAGAAAGAGTGGATGTTAACGTTTATACTTGAAATTTACGTCCAATGGATGATCAGTTCGAGACATTTGGTGAACGCCTCCTTTATACTTACAATAGATAATCATTATGAATCCGCAGTTGTTAGGACTCCAATTCCATGGTGCACTGGACAATTCAATCTCATCCTATTGTGTTTGAAACGTTACTTGAAACATAACCCAGACGGTTTTTCGATTATTTCTCAGTTGCAAGAACGTTTGAACGAAACCAAAATGAAATGTTTCAAGAAAAATGCTCCCATGTGAGAATTTATGTTCCTATGCTGCTTCTACTGATGTTTCTTGTTGTGATGCCTACATCTATTGATCATTCCAGAGGTACGTCATTTGACAATTCGCTGAAGGGCAAGATTGTAAGATTTTTTATATCAAACCAGAATTAGTGCATGGAATAATATTTCTTAGAATCCGAGTTGGAACCCGAGAGAATTCCATTATTTTGTTTGGTGAAACTGTTATTATATAGCAGATGTGGGCAGGCATGGCCAGGGCTATGCTCATCCAAGTTAACCTAACAGATACTTTGTGTGCCCTCCAAAATATCATGTCAAAGTCACGTCGTGTAGTATGGTCATTGGTATCCCGCTTCGAAATGTAGAGGAGCAAGTAATATTTATTTCTTTTGTCGAATTTCTTGTTGCTAAGCGAAGTTATGTGATGGGTGCGCCAAATGCGGGTGTGGAGTGCGGGAAGGGAAAGGATCGGTACAAAGTCAGTGGAAAACGAGACCACACGACACTACAAACGACGCAAGTCAGTGAGAGCTTAGCTAGCGTGTGATCATCGAGAGCTCATTGCTCAACATCATTCAATACTACTAATGCTACAATCCTATTTCGAGTTTGTGAAATACCTATAGTTATATTGAATATCCAATGGACGTTCGATTTGTAACATCCACTGTACGTCATCTTCGTACACAGGATGGATGTTGGTTTAACGTCCATGAACGTTTAGACCTTCAAAGAAAAAACAAAACACTAAGTCGGTCGACCATAAACTTTGTGGTCGACCGACTTAGTGTTTTGTTTTTTTTTTGAAAAAATCTGGACCACTTTGAGAAGATGGAAGGTTTCCATGACTTAGTTTAGACCTTCAGTTAATGTTAATTTGATACATTTCTTTGAAGATTTGATAAGGGAGGTGATGAGGAGTGAATTTAACTCTAATATGCATTATGTAATTGAAAAATTCTTTAGCCACAT
The DNA here is from genome assembly GCA_918026855.4 of Phaedon cochleariae. Taxonomy (NCBI): domain Eukaryota; kingdom Metazoa; phylum Arthropoda; class Insecta; order Coleoptera; family Chrysomelidae; genus Phaedon; species Phaedon cochleariae. Next base: position 28,698,635 of record OU896718.1, on the reverse strand, counting down.
TCGTCAAAATTTTGCAGGCAATAGCTATTTAACTGGGTATACAAATGAAACTAAAGTTGCTTCATAAGGGTTTGTTATACTATACAGGGTGTTCCATAAACATACCGACGAACTTCAAGGGATGGTAGAGGACATCAGAATAAACATTTTTGCTCGATAAACATAAGTCCGGAAACCCTTCGTTTTCTAGATACAGGGTGTTGAAATTAAAAAAAAACGATTTTTTATCAATATCGTGAAAACGATTCAGTCGAATTCACTGAAATTCTCACAGATTATTGATACATTCATAATATATCTTTTGGAGCTATTAGAATTTGCCTAATAATTTCAGGGGCGTGCCAACGGGCTATGTCGGATAGTTTTTGCGCAAAAAAAATATCGCTCAGTAGATTTTTTGTGATTATGATAATTTTTTTTCAATGAACAACTAGAAATGCAACTTTTTTGTCCCTTGGAATTTTTCCGTATCTACCTTCGTTTTGAAGAAAAAAAAACCATATCTTACATCTATGAAAAAAATCAAATGCTTCAAAATTATACCTTACATTTTACCAATGCGTTTATTGAAATATTGAAAAACTAATAAAACTTCCAATTACTTGTTTTTACTAATCATTTATTATTATTAATGACATTCAATCATTTTTTGTATCTTGAAAACGAAGAGTTTCCGGACCTATGTTTATCGGGCAAAAATGTTTATTTTGATGTCCTCTACCATCCCTCAAAGTTTGTCGGTATGTTTATGGGACACCCCACCCCGTATAATACTAAAAATGTATCATCGAACAAGTTCTACTAGTATTTACTTTTCACACATCCGCTTCAGAGTGAGAGCCGCTATCACAAATACATGCTCGGAAGCGGAATCAAATTATTTTTTATGTGCACGGCACCGTCGGTTATCCTTCGTATGAGTTCTTCCTGGGTATTTACTGGGGTTACAGGAACTAGCGCTTTCATATGACCCCACACATAATAATCAAGGGAGGTTAGGTCAGGGCTTCGCGCTGGCATACCAATTTGACCTGACCTTCCTCAGGAAAACGTTCATCCAGGAACTGCCGAACGATCAGCCCATAATGCGCTGGACAACCGTCTTGTTGGAATATCATTAGTTCTCTGATGGCAAGAGAAACGTCCTCCTGTAGATCATGCCGTAGGGTATGTGCGTACATTCCCCCGTTTCAATTGTCTAGGAAGAAATATGGTCGTATTAAATATCGGTCAATGAGTCCCATCCACATATTTACAGAAAATTTCCGTTAGGAAATAGTTTTTCTTGTTGAACGGGGTTTTCTTCAGCCCAATAATGGAGGTTATGAAAATTTGTTATGCTTTTTGGATGCCTGGAGCAAATAAAAATGAAGAATAAACTGTTGCAGCATCGCCAAAAATGAATACTGATAGTCATTCTTCCAGTATGTTTCACTATTCGTTTGAAATAACAAACCAGCATTTCAGTTTCATTTGCACCAGTTAGACAGCTGTTGCCTAAAAGAAGTCTTCTCAAGTTTTTGACAGATGTTGCTTGAAGATTTTTCTAAGAATAACAGCTAGAAAGTGTTAAAATCTACAATTCACAAACAAAAATGCAATTTATCTATGATCTCCTTTTTTTCAATCAATCAACTTTATTATTTCCAAGAAACATCATTTGTTTATAGAAGGGAACATTGTGAATATATTAATATATTTGAAGAAATAAAGGAGGAATCTCTTTTCTTTTTTAGTTCAACTGAAAATGATTTTTAATTGACTCAGCTGTTACCTTGCACTCCTTGAACGCACAGATGCGTATCGCAAAATGGAGCAAAATAATCCAAATCAGTTATTTTCTATGGAACACCCCATATATATTCAATTCTATTGAAAGATCGTCTTCTTCTAGAAATTTTTGTTCTGAAATTGTTATTATCCATCATTCTGTTGCCCCCTTATGAGCAACCCTCAGAAGTCTGCAAGAGACTTGTGCGAGCAAGGAATGACGGGGGTCTTGCCTTTTAACATGTGATCCCAAACACTTTCTTAGGACATCAGAAAATTTTTTGCGGTCGTGGTGGGAATCGAACCCACCTACCGGTAATCTAACGTGGATAGAATATTGACGCTTTGTTCACAAATATATCAAGTTTGCTAATGTTTTCACGAGCCAGTTATCTCCTATTCAACATTGAATCAAAGTTGCCGATAACATTTAGATGGCTGTGGACACAACAGAAATGCCATTGAGACAAAAACAAGTATTTCTCGACATCTCTGTTGATTCTTCAATCGAAATGGGTTGAGATTATATTATAAAAATATTGCATAAATTTCAGTTGTGCAGCAAGAATTCAGACAGAAGGGAACATTAACAAACTATATACACTCACCGGCAAAAAAAAACCGGCCACAAAAAAACTAAGGCAAATTGTTTGCCCTGTTACTTTTTCAATTCTTGTCCGATTTTGTTGTTGCGGAATGTTAGCCTGAATATTAGGTCCTAAGGAGAGCAGATGGCTTGATCATTATGCAGGGAAAAACAAAAGTTACTGTTACACCCTAAACTTCTCAAGCCCTGTGGCAGAGGTGAGTGGTTGAACTTCATTATGTTTTGAACTGAAGTGTAATCCCTTCTCAACACAATGGTTTTTGAATCACATCGATAACCACAGTTTGAGAAAAGATAGAGGTATTTCAAGAAGGTATGGGATTTTTTTATTTTTATCAACAATGATTCAGAACCATCCTCCAACCTTCTGTTTCATTATGTTTTGAGTTAAAGTGTGATCCTATTTCTTAACACAATGGTTCTAGATTCACGTCAATATATCATTCTTGAGAATTATTCGATTCTTATTGACAATGTTCTCTGAACATTACAGGATATCCCTTTTCGTGGGAACCAGAACATGAAAAAAAAACAATAATTCAGAACAACTAGAGCATCAAAGGGATGAACTCCAGAGGCTCATTCGCCATCAGTTCTCTTTCGTTTAAGATTCATTATAAAATCTTATGGCTTTACTTCTTACATTTCAGATTACACCAGTGTTACATCATCATCTTCAACTTGCATTGATAATATAATTACGGATTTGAATGATCAAAGTATTGAGGTAGGCATTCTAGAGCCTTGCTTATCTGATCATCAAGCCCAATTGTTAACTATCATATTAATATTTGATAACAGAAATGATAGGATATCTATATCCTCCATAATACGAGTTGGATTGAATGAATTCAAATCAATACTATCTGAGTCAAACTGGAGTATATCAGATTCTCAAGGTGACATTTACTATCTATGCGAATTCTTCATTGATACACTCCATAATTCCATCAGGGTCTCTTTTCCCGTGACGAATTAAACTTGGGGTACAAATAATTTCCAGATGAACTAGTATATTGATGATCTTGAAAATATGGAAGACCCGAACTATTGAAATATAACATATCATATGGAGGATATATAGTTAACTCTGCAAATATATCAAATGAATGTTGGAATTTGATAAATATCGAAAGAAATGAGTCAAATTGCAGAAATACCATTAGAAAATTTTCAAATACTGACTTTAACGATTTCTTCTGTACAGTAGCTGAGAAAACTATTAGATCTCTTGCCACCATGGACTCTGATACATCGCATAACTTTAGAAATTTTTCACAGCCATCGAACTCTCTTTTCTTGAAACCAGTATGTTATCAAGATGTCTTCTTCGCAAATAATAAATTAAGCGATTCCAGCTCTCGCGACATCCATCCATCAATTGGCAAAGGTATCTTCTGAATTTATTGTTTCGCCATCGGCTCAACCTATTAATCGTATTTTCAACCGAGGGATCTTTCCAGAAATTCTATAAATTTCTAGAGCAAAACCTTTATCAAAGATGATTGGCTATGGATAATTATCCTCCTAGAGGTATCAGTATCATATCCATCATGTGCGAAGTAATTGGAATCATCTTGGAAGAAATAAGACTGTACTACTTCTCTGAACTGAACTTCATTTCAGTGGGTCACAATATGCATGGCTTCCGCATGAACAAATTCACAACTCAGGCTGCCTCCAGAATTAATGTGACAGATATAGTGGAGGGCCTCGATCAAGAAAGACATACTTTATTGACACTGTGTGATTTGACGAAGGCCTTTGACTGACTGAATAATGATAAGTCTGATTACAAATCAATCAAACATGAGGTACCACAGGGCACAGTCATTGGACCATTTTTATTCATCGTTTCACATCATGGACTTATGTCAGTTTATTGCGCCTACCGAATGCGTCCTACTTGCTGATGACACAACTCTTGTCTGCTCAGGAATATCATATACGGACCTTATCGAATCTTCATCAACGGAACTAATTTCAGCGAGCAATCTGAATAAACTCAAGCTAAACAAAACACAGAATTAGATAATTCTCTCGAATTCAAAGTTCCAAGAGGGAGAAAGTGTGACATTTCTAGCCCTCAGCATAGACATCAGACTGATTGGCAACTATTCTTGGCATCTTGAGAGTTGCTAATTTTTCGTTGTTTCATTCTGTTCTCTTTTACGGTATTTTACTCAGGGGCAATTCAAAAACGCTATAACAGTGTTCAGATGCCAGAAGAAAGCTATACGAATACTGGCAAAACTTAGGCTATAGATATCACTGCTATCAATATTCCATTAAGCTTGGTATCATGCCAATGCCTACCTTATACATATTCATAGTTTTGCTAGAAATACACCAACATGTGAGTAAATTTGGTGAACATTCTGACTTTCATATTCATAAAACAAGATCGGCTTGTTCATTGAGAACCCCACAACACAAATTAGCTGTTAGCTGCAGAAACTCTTTAATTTTATTCAAAAAAACAATCCAATACCCTAAATTTTGCGTACCAGCAAGGGTATAGTCAATGTTCAAAACTTTCCAAGGCCGACCAAGTACCAATGATATACTTGTCATTGTCAACCAACTTCTCCAAGCCCATCACGTGGTATTCGTGAGTTCAATTCAGCGTAAAACAGGATATAGGTACTTGATATACTGTTCAGTTTGGAGACTACTCACATATTTTATTTATGTCGATTATAATTGTTATGTTATTCCAGATGTTGTAATCATGACGATACAAGATTAGATTAGATTTACAATTTTTTAATATTACAATTCAAGATTTGAACTTAGATGCTGTTGAAATATCAACATTCAAATGTCTAGTCTTGTTAATAGCTATCGCAACACTATTTCATGTCTCAAAATCGTGAACCCTACAGTGTGGTACGATTATTATTTTGCAAAAAATCTTCGAGAAATTTTACCACCAAAAAGTAGCCAATAGTTTAGGAAAAATTTCTGTAAAAGCTAAATACCCGATTTGGACGTTTTTTTTTTCAATTCTGAATGACAGGTCTCCTTCTGAACATTGCTGTGCAAACGCATAAGAACCTAGTTTTCATGAATACCGGGTGTAGCAATCATAGCGTATTTTTTTCATGAAATTTGTAATACCCTGTGGAGTGTAACAGTAGGTGACGTTATCAAGTTGGAATTAAAAGTACACTTCAGCCTTATCTTTTTTCAATATTCCTATTTTTATTTTTTCCATTATCTTTTCCTATTTCTCCAGAAACACAATTTTATAGCATGACATGATTTTATCGAATTCAACTAGCATTATAAGCACTAAAGTAGGAGGCTATGGCCTGGGAAGGCATTTCTTTGACTGTCCGCATGAAACTTGTGATCATGAATGGAAGCGTTACAGCAATAAGGTACATATCGGTGATTTTAGAACCAAATATGGTGTGAGGATTTTTGTTGATGCAAGATAATAGGCCTCACGTCGCCCGAGTTGTGAGAAAGTATCTAGAGGAAGTCTGTATCACTACCACTCACTACCATGACATGGTCAGCTCGGAGCCCGGATTTAAATCCTATCGAGAATCTCTGAGCCATTCTTGAGACAAGATCACGAGCGGAACGTAACTTGAATAGTTTGGAAAACGCACGGCAGAGACTGATGATTCAAATTTGGGAAAACGTCTTTGCTAAGAAGTTTTCCGTGTCCGCGGCGGTTTTCGTTTAACTTGCGACTTGTGACTTATTCTGTTTTGAAAAAAAGATTCCAAATCGGATAAATTGTTTCGACGAGAATGTTTCGCAAACTTTTGGCATCTTTTTGGTGGTGCGCTAATTTCTTGGAGAAGTGTATTTATTGAGATGCTTTACCTGTGAAACACCCTGGTATAACTGATAAACTAAAAACAATTCTGATAATTCGCGAAGTCTGTTGGTATGACCCTCTGAATGCGCAACTTTCTCTCCATCCAACTAAATTTTCCCGTTTCCGAGATCCTCATGCTGTGCAACCTATCTTGGTCACACTGTATAGTGTCCTCTTATTTGTTGTTTATAAATCACTGTAAGTAGGTAGTAGTAGGTACGTTACAATTTGATTCCACCCTCATTCAGCGATATTTGAAGCCACCGCCGTTACGGATTCCGAGAGTTCTCATGAGAACGGTGCCGAGATGCTGACTTTGCGTATTCACTTGAATATTATTTCACATTTTATGGTTAGTCTGATTTCAAAATTCTCACTGTTTACTTGGTAATTAATTTATATTTCCGTCAAGTTCTTTTCCGAAATGAATCTTTTTTAAAAATAAGATTTCACGGATTCACACTTTAACTGGTGCAGTCGGTAGGATCGCGAAAGAGTCTTTTTGAATAGATCCTCGTCGTTTTTAAACGTTTGTTCGCGATCTGCCAAGAATCAAGACCATCAACAGTGAACCGATGAAACATCTGAGCCTGATCCGCCTAGAGAAAGTCGCCCTCGATGAACTCCATCAAATCCAGAGCGAGCAAGAACACCTTCAACCCTTAGTCATCAGAGAAGCCGCCGACCACAGTCACTTTTGGACAGTCCCGGTATACATCGTCACTTAGACATCTTCGTCGCAGCCATCCTAGCAGCCATTTGTTACAAGTGGCGCCGATTGCTCACCTGCCCAAAGAAGTCATCGAAGAAGCCAGCACCGCAGTCTCCAGTTCTGTTTGTCCCTCACAAAACTTCTTCAGGGGATGAAGCACAATAATTTGATTGATGTTTGAATAAATAGTTATTTATGTATCTAGGGCGTAAAATAGGCTTTTATGGACCCGCAGCGTGTAAGTAATACACCGAGCGATAGCGAGGGCTATTAACACGCCTAGGTCCATAAAAGCTAGTTACGCCCGAAATACATACAACATTTTATGCACGACCTGTATATATTTGATATCTCATGTAGGTATCTCTTCACCCCTCAAGCACAATAAAAGTACATCACGGTTGCAGTGAGACTGTATTGTATCCATATCGCAAATACAATTAATCAAGAAGTATGGAATCAACGTTACCATGGCAACTCAGTCAATTTTTCGAAATAGGAATTAATAGGCCAGTAGCCATATTAATTGTCAATTTGTGTAATCATACATAATTCATTAGTGATTTCAAAATGAATTCTAGTGATGAAGAAAGTGTGAATTGTACTCCACCAGAAATTAGTGAGGCAGCTGAGGAAGCAAAATCGAGTTTATTGCCAAGTAAATCAAAAAAAATATACGAAGAATTCGTAAGCTGGTGCGATATGACAGTGACATTAGCTTTACCACCAGCTCAATGACTTTATCGCCCGCCGGGCGGTAAAGTAGTCCGCGGGCGGTAAAGTGCCACTTTACGCCGCAAACCTGGGCGGTAAAGTGCTACTTTACGCCCGGTCGTGCATAATAGTTATTTATGTATCAAGGGCGTAAAGTAGGCGTTTATGGCCTGTGGCGTGAATAATGGCCCGATGGCGCTAGCCGAGGGCCATTACACGCTGAAGGCCATAAACGCATTTCACGCACGAGATACATACAAAATTTTATGCACTAGTGGTTTATTTTCTGACTCATAACTAATGACTATAGATTTCAATTAACTAATATTCCCCAGAATTTAATTTGTTACTTATATATAAATTCAGTAATCAAGAGAAGCGTAATGTTCATGGATGATTTACATATGAAAATTATCGTACTAATATTGCAATTATCGTAATAGTAAAACTCTTTCAGCTCTAGAAGAGATTCACTCTTCAGAATTTTACAATATGCATACCCAGTATATAAACCTAACTTATTTTGACGTTGTCAATCAATCTGATGGTTGTTGTCTATAGCAATACATCCAATAAACGAGCTGAATTGTCATTCTTTGATTGAGAAGTAAAATTAGTGATAATAATATTAGCAAGACTATGGAATCGGATGAAGAAGAAGTTTATGATATACCGCTGGATATATCAGAATCTAGGAATATGATCATAGGTTTTTCATAAATTGATATGTGGATATAAGGTGACTGAGAACAGCGGGCGGTAAAGTGTACTTTACGGCCCGTGGGCCATAATGAGCCCGCGGGCGGTAAAATGCGACTTAACGCTCGCAAAATCGGGCGGTAAAGTGCACTTTACGGCCCGCTAGTGCATAAAATATATTATTATAATCTCTGGTAGAAGTCCAACATTTCTCAAAGTGGAGTGTACTTGTAAAAACTAATTAAAACTCGAAATCATCTCCACGACAGTTTACTATGTGAATAAGTCACATCAGGGAAAACATGTTTTCGGACATACATATGTTCATCATCAGCCTATTAGAAATTAGTCTTACAAGAGACAAAAATGAGTGTAATGAGTGAAAATCTTGCCATACAATCGCTTACGTGAAGGTGAAAAAATATCTGCAATACATTGAAATTATTATCATTATATCGTGTAATGATATTCCCCTTAGAGGGGCTCTAGAAACATCAGCAGGAAGGCAGGAGTACAACGATCATCCTGTAACACGCATCCCAGATTGTTCTTCAACCTCTCAATGATTCCTACATGCACCAGCATATTTCCGAACACTCAATATATGCCGCGGTGACAAATAACGTGTCAGAAGATTCTGGAATGTTCTGGAAACAATCGATGGAACAATTAGAGAGAGAGGTATTGTTCTAAGAAGATTCTAGAACAAAAAGAAGGAGACGGAAGATCATTCGAGAACGTTCTCGAACCAAAGCCTACCAATGGATCTTATATATAAGGCGGCCGAACAACTCCGTCAGTCAGTCGAGCAGCGAGTGTCAGAGAGACAGTTATATACCGCGTGATATAAATCGTTTTACATAAATAGTAGTTATAAGTACGATATAAATTAGTGTTTTCTTTAGTTCAAATAAATCAATTCGAAGATAAATAGTGTCGTGTTCGCTTCTGCACCCGAATAACGTAACAATATTATTATTATTATTATTCCGCCCTTATTCAGCGATATCTGATGCCACCGCCGTAACGGATTCCGAGAGTTCTCATGAGAACGGTGCCGAAATGCTGACTTTGCATATTCACTTGAATATTATTTCACATTTTATAGTTAGTCTGACTTTATAGAATTCTTACTGTTCACTTGGTACCTAATTTTGATTTTTTTTAAGTTTCTTTCCGAAATGAATCTTTCTAAAAATGAGATTTCACGGATTCAAACTTTAACTAGTACGAAGAATTGTGTCAGTTTACTCATACCAATGTATTGTTTCTAGTGTATCACAGTAACCTGGAGAATGACATCAAAGGTGATACCAGCGGCATTTTCAAACGCCTTATGGTCTCGCTTTGCAGAGCTTGCAGAGACGAAAACACACCCGCCAATCAGGAAGAAGCTACAGAGGATGCGCAGTGGCTCTATGATGTTGGAGAGAAACGCATACTAGGCACCGACGAATCCACCTTCATCAGGGTCTTTTCCCATCGCAGCTTTACACAGTTGCAGTTGATTTTCATGGAGTACGAACGAATCTCAGGACATGACATCGAAGAAGCCATCAAGAGTCAGTTTTCTGGGATTTCCCAGTTAGGATTCTTGGCAATTGTGCACAACATAAAGAATCAGCCGCTGTTTTTCGCGAAGATGTTGAATAAGAGCATGAAGGGACTGGGCACGAGAAATAGGCAGTTGATAAGGTTGATGACGACTAGATGTGAGATTGATATGGAAGATATCGCAAGAGAGTATGAAGCGAAATATGGCGAGTCTTTGATAGATGCAATCAAAGTAAGTAATGATGGATGTGGATACAATCATTACACAAACTTTCTTTCGAATTGATTGTTGCCGGTGTTGCGTTAGTGGTGATGGTGCTACAGTATTTTGTTTCTGATGGATGTATTCCTGTTGTTTCAGTGGGATTGTTTATGTAATTTTCAAAGGTGGTTGAAATCTTTCATGAACACCACGAAGGATCAGTCTCTTCTTGGTAATGTGAGAGTCTTCACATCCATGTCCGTTATACTCACCTAACACTACACTCCCTTTTAGGCCCGTCTGACCTTAGTGTCTGTGACACTTAGACCCCTTGGCCATTGTATCATCCCTGTTTCATAGAACCCACTTCATAACGATCGTGCCTTGTACATTGAACAAGCCTTTACAACTTGTTTCCTTGTTGTGAGTTTTATAGTCTGCAGCTGTGATTGGCCAGTCACAAGCCCTGTTACTTTCAGTTTTCCCCTGCTGAGATTGAGCAATTTCGCAGTTTCATTGTGACACGATTCTTTGATATATTTCTTCCTTTGTGTCTTTTTCCTGGAAAGATCTCCCAGAAAATGACGTTCATGTTCATTTCGCGGACGTTGAACGCCTCGTGGGGTGTAAATGCTGAGAAGCATTCACGATGGGTCAGGTTCGCACCAGATAGCGGTCAAAAATGCTATCTATGATAGCCCTGCACTGATGAGAGCTCGAAACCGGTCTGCAGGTAAGTGATCAGAACACTTGTTGGTATCAACCAAGTCGATATGTACTTACAGTTCGCTTATTCTAAGTGAACACTAAACTAGTGCTAGGTTAACGAATACTCACTATTATTAAATTATTTTTCTGACATAAGATCACTTGCTCTGAGCGAACTCATCAATGAAGACAATCTATCAAGTCGATTATTGCAGATGACAGCTCACCTGTAGTTATAGATCTCTTTTCCGTTCGGACATCTCCGATATTATTCGAGTACCCACGCCCAACGCGATCACTGTCTAGTGTCCACGAGTCCACGGCGTCATTTCGATCTTAGCATTCGTGAAGTTAGTATACTTGCGTTCCCGCTAGTAACATTTAAATTCCAAGTCATGCAAGTGCCCTTTCGAACAACTATACTATATCATATTCGTATGAGAATTCTCTGTTTGTGTGCCGTGCTCTGTGACCGTGCTCTGAGCTGTGGGGTGTTGAGTTCTTGATCTGTTCTCTTGAAGGAGATAATTAAATACAAAACTCTTCTAGAACAGTACATAATTGTTTCTACATATACACAGGATTTTTTTCCACTTCCTATGATACTCGAAGTGGAAGGAAGTGACGTTTAAAAAGTATGAAAGTTGATTCATCTTCAATGCTGGAAGGAAAAAGATAGTGATAGATAGAGAGCAGTGCAGTGAGTGAGAGTACCGTTTTTTTCGGTGCATGATGCTGATATACGCGGTATCTAGTATCTCAATATTTGTCGTCAGCCTTACCTTTTTTTGTATTTTCTGGATTCATCATACCTATATATTGAAATGTTTCGAATGCATGTGATTTTGTCTTATTACCAAGGTTTCATCATTTCTCAGAGAACAATGGAGGTATTTTCTCATACTATCTAAAATGACAAGTGAATAAGTCACCATTGACAAGTAAATAAGTCACTGATGACTAGTAGATAAGTCACTTATGACATGTAATTAGGCCACTAATGACTAGTGAACAAGTCACTAATGAAAAGTGAATGAGTCACTAATGGCAATTGAATAGGTCACTGATGACAAGTGATGTGTTCACTAACCGTTATCACTCTGAAATTCAATGGAACAGGTGAATAGTGGTAGGTGTACATTTTCAGGAACACAAATATTCTTGTGGTTATTAACTTGTTTCCTTGTCCCATATAGTATACAAGTTTTTACTTGCCACTATTGAATGTTCACTTAGGGTAAGTGGTTTTTTTTTCTCCGTGTAGCCAGGAAAGTAGTTGTTTTTTTCTTGTTGTTCACATTTTCGTTCATATTTTGAACTATTGTTGTAAAGACTTTGCGTTTCTCTCTGTTTGCACCCAGAAAATTTTGTGTTTTCACGAAATCCAGTCTTACAGACGCCAGTGCTATGCGTTTTGGCACTCGCAGCGCGTGACCTGGTCTGGGTCATTTCCTGACCCTCTCCTACCGAGTTCATCCGCTTTTCAGAGCATGCTATCCCCTGATGTTTCGTCACAATCGTCACCTAGAACAGTTTCATTCTCTGTTCTGTTTCGCCAGTTTTCTCAAATCCATTCCAGTTCATACCTTACTTCCTGACCTCCTATGGCACTGAGTATTGCGACTGTCTGACATAGTAAGGATCAAAGGATCTGCTCGTCTTTGATGACTCTCCTAAGATTTTCTCTTGCACATTGTATAATGGCATACACCTCTGCTTGAAACACGGAGGTGTATGCCTCCAAATCGTAGATAAGGCGCGTCTATATATGTTCTACGAGTACACTACTGCCCCCTCACCGTTTTCAGTTTATGATTTGTCTGTATACAAGATCTTTACTTGTCCTATTCAGTTCTGTGTGTTATATTACCTATATGTTCTAAATATGCTCTGAAATCGTTTCATTTCGTGGCAGTTCACTATTGATAGAGGCCGCTGTTTGCTGGCAGTACGTGAAATGAGTATTCTTTGATTGACTCCAACACATGTTTCCAAATTATGATAAATTTTTCAGTTTTTGAGTTTCTTACTCCAGCATATTCTTTGTGAGGTAGTGGACATAGATGTCAGTGAAAGTTCAACATATTCCACCAAATGGGATTGTTCTCAGACTAGCTGTACCTATAAATTAATTAATTTTGAATTCAGGCTGAGCCTTATGGTTGAGAAATCATGATAACCTTGATGTAGGTATTCCAACTGATGTGCTTATGTCATGTGTGCTGTATATTTATAGATTCATGTTATCATTCTTTGCAGTTGTTTGCAAACAGTTAATATTTCCTGAATTTATGATTTCATAAATGATGTACCTATAGTAGGGCATTCCTCTTCTCTTAATCGTCTGTTTATATCAAAACTGTTCATACTAGAATGCATTCGAGAATTGTAGTGATAATTAAGCACAATGAAGATGTGTACGTGATATTGTAGTATTTTACCTCGCATATTTCACTGAATTTACCGAATTTCCAATTCGGTCTCTTCATATTGACTTTCCATGTTCTGAGTTCCTTTTTATTTGTTTGAAAGCTGACAAATTCAAATTCACCATCCAACCGGTTGATACAGTCTAACGCATCACATTTTGCCATTCTTCCTGAAAAGAATTGAAATACTGTGATTTAAATCTTGTAAGATTTCTTGTAGCGCCTATGGATGTGACATAGTATGTATTTTTTCCTTCTTAGTGCATTTGTATTGAAGCTTGTCTTCAAAAAGTTTTTTTATATTACTTTATTTTTAACTTTTCAGTATTTTTTATAATGTCAAATAATAACTCCATTAATTTCTATCGAATGTACATATATTTCATTAATAGTCGAAACCCTTTGGGTCTATACTGTATAGACACAGATTAACAAACCTTATTGTTAATCTGTGGTATAGATATGAGTATGTTTGATTACAGACACACAGACACACACACCCTGACATCAGGTGAAACTAAATAAAAATGTGTAATAAAGGTACTATGATCCGGCCGTACTAGCCGTATCGGCGTCCTGATGTTACAAATATTATTAGAGAGTTGAAGTAATCACTGTACGTAGACCTCCACGTAGACGTTAAGTTACGAAAAATAACGTTTACGTATTGTCGTTAAATTGAGTTGAAGTCGTCACTGTCATCATAACGTAATAATACATTTCGTTTTCGGTTTGTATTGGTCAATTTTGGTTGTGTGTTTAGATTCGAACATTTATTCCTGTCAAAATGTCCTTGATGCAGAACTCGTTGGGGATCCCAAATTTGATGATTTTGACTCATCGGCATATTTCGAGTATGGTTAACGTACGTTGATATTTAAGGTATACGTGAAAGTTCGTGAGATAACGTACACCCGTAAGCCCACTAACAACGCAAACGTGAAGAATTGGGAAATGCGCATGCGTAGCTGTCAATTTCTACGTTTACGTTAACGTTCATGACAACACTTCAACTCTTTAATATACCTTAGGTTATGTATACTCACGTCATTGATTGATATATTACGCTTATGGAAGTGAAAAAAAGAGAAGGCAACAATAATATTAGAGCGCTCTACCACGTCATGTTAACCTTGATTCTCATGATGGGCTCCATCTTTAATCAATTGGATGAACAAGTGTTGAAATCCTCCATAAAGCCCCCTTTGGGCCATGGGCAATTTGCCCTTCATTATTTATTTGTAATAATGTGAATTGTACCATGTAATATTATAGTTGCCTTCTCTTTCTTTCACTTCCACGTGAGTATACATAACCTAAGGTTTAATATTTGTAACTATATAAAAAACTGTTCTTTGTAGAAATTGTCATTCAAAATATGCTTCTGCTGATGATGGACACTGATTATTCAGTTAATAAATTTGTGGAGATGACTTAGTGTGTCTTGTTTATGAATATAACATTTCGTTATCAAATGACGGTATAAATCTGCAGCCGGCTCACCTACTATACAGGGTGTTTCATGATTGGATGTCAATATTTGGAGTGGCGTTTTATATGCATCAGGTATGACCTAAACGTCCTATCTTTTGAGATACAGGGTGGCAAAGTTCTCAGAAATTAATAGTTTTTTATTAATATCTGTAATTCCAATCCAGATATTCTGATGAAATTCGGCATACATGTACTATGTATCAAGAGGCATCAGTTAGTGTACCACATTCTTTTTGGTTGCCACCAGTAGCGTTCGTATGGATTTTCACACACCTATTTTGAATCTCGAAATTGAAATCATCCCTGAAATTCCCAATCATTTCTTAGCAAATTTGATCACCACGATTCTTTCAATATGATGCACAGTTTTCGCTTAAAAATTAAAAAGCTTTTCAGTACATGATTATGGCAATATCGTTAATATGACAATATCACAATGCAGAGCAATAGATCTCAATTCATGGTTTATGAACTTCATATTCGTATTTGGTATTTTGGAATTATAACTTTTCATTGTAGTAGACTATATTAATTTTTGAGAACTTCATCACCCTGTATCAAAAAAGTTAGGACGTTTAGGTCATACGTTCATATGAAACTGTAATCTTAGAATGGTCCCAAGAATCTCCTCCTCAAATATTGACATTCAATCATGAAACACCCTGTATATTGTATCCATGGCTGACAAAATTCACGTCGAATATTTCTCTGATGAATGTGTTTTCGATTGTTTCAGGGGGATTGTTCAGGAGATTACAGAAGGTTCATGGTAGCTCTCATTAGAGGTCCCAGTTAACACTCCTTCGAGGTCCTTGTTAGGTTTCATTCGGGACAGCTATAGATTTACAACTTCCTGTTATGTTGATTTCATGAAATGTTTTATACTTGTGATATATTTATCAATACAATTTTCGTATGTACATTGCGGGAGTTTATTCATTCCCAAGATTCCATTCAAGAAGAAAACATTCGAGAATAGTTATTTATTATACAAGGGAAAAAAGTTGTAGATTTTTCCCGTGTATAATACACTATTTTTTTCTGTGACAGAAGGAAGGACGAATCAATATTGAGAAGATATTACATTATTTTGAAATCTGAAAATTATCGACGTGAAATTTCAAGTTTTTAACAGTAGGGACACCTGCGTTTTATAGGCATCTTCATAATTCTTTTGAAGTAATCAAATATCTGATGTCACTACTGTCAGTTCAATTCTGTGATTTGATTTTAAAAAATTGCGAATTCAGTAGTTGTTTAGTAATATACGAAACTGCGAAGTCGAATGGAAGATAAAAGGACTTGCAGTTCTTTCTCGGAGACGGTATTATTGACTCATTTTTCGGAACTATTGCACAACAAAAGCCATTAACAGAGTATATATATGTGATATATATATCCGGGAAAGAAGTACTCACTTTTTTCCCACGGGAAAAAAGTAATTTATGAAAAGTGACATTTTATAACCTGCCAACAGAGAAGAAATGCCAAACTTTTTTCCCGTCACAGAAAAAAATATGTATTTTACGTGTATGGTAATGTTCGATGAGTTTCGAAAGTACTATTCATTATCATTCCAAATTACCTTCTGGAGTATAGTGCTCATATGCTCACTATTGAACTTTATTTATGTATCATAATTCTACTATATAATGGTATGATATGGCATTGTCTTGAATACTTACAATACAAGTGTATTTTATTGTATGCATTGAATACACTGCGACCTGAAAGATCTACATTACATGTATGCTATTTTTATCAGGACTTCAAATAATGAAGACACTTTCATTGCCGTCGATCAGAATATGTTGAAAAAAAGACTTCGAGGTCATCTATACAGTTCTAAACACACTAAATGGACCACTCATAATTTGACTCTATTTCGAAGACCTGATGTATTTTTTGAAAAAATTTACCGAACTTCGTGCGGTTTTCGATATCAGATGTTAGAAGAGAGCTAGAACACTAGAAGTCCGCAGAACAAAACTTACACAGGGTGTACACTATGGTCTGAATTTTCAATGCTGCCAGAACTCGAGGAATTTTTTTCTGATCAAAAGTCAGTCATATTATGATACACTGGGACCTCATCTCGGGACTTTTTCGTGATTTCTCCTTAATTGGCCATTGGAACAAAAATTAGATTTTTTTTCGAAAGTCTTGCATTTCTTGAATTTTTTCTCTAGAACTCCACTTGAGCTGACTATTGGAAAAAACTGTTCTCATGTTTTGTGCAGGACAATGAGAGACGAAGAAAGCACTATTGTGGAATATACAGGATGATAAGAAAATAGGACAAAATCTCATTTGGTCCATGGCCCATTCGCTATAGTATATTCAGAAATGGCCTTCTCGATATCCATTATTTATATAAGACTATTGATTCGCCTCTAATTGAAATACAGGATGAAAATTGTCAACTCAAACTTGTTTCCTGATATCGATGATTCTTATCAACCGATTTCCAATATTCGATTTTTTTCATGTTCTGGTTCCCACGAAAATGGATATCCTGTAATGTTCAGAGAACATCGTGAGAACCAAGGGAAATAAGGTAGGAATTGGTGTTCTTCTTGAATTTCTGGAGGTTATATGCCTCGGGGAACACCTCCCTTGGCAATGTGCCCAAGTATATGAGACACAGAGTATTGTTGTTCAATATACTGAGTGTTTCACAACTTATCTGACAAATTACGAACTCTAGAAAACAATAATGTTAGAAGAATGTGGTGACCAGCATTATCTCCAGATCTGGATTTGATTGAACATGTGTGGAGCCGAATGAGACTTAACCTATCGAGAAGGCGAGAGCCACCCCAAAATGATAACAAGCTGTATCAGAAGCTGTATCATAGCTTTGCAGATGATAGTACCCTCCATACTGCGTTCTCTTCCAGAATTCCCATTTCTTCCCAGGAAACTAAGAAGTCACCTCGAAGGCAGGTCAATGCTGTCAATGAAGACCTTGCTGAAATCACAGCCTGGGGAACCAACAACCTAGTTGAATTCAACGCCACCAAAACTCAAGCCTGTATTTTCTCTAGAATGGCGGAACTCAGTATGCCCTATATTGTAATGTCTGGCACCACCATCCCCACCAAGCTCACCATATCTATGCTCGGTATTTCCATCAGCAACACTCTTTCATGGGAAGCTGCTTCACAAATACTCGGATTCTTGTTCCGTGCGAAAAGCAACTTTACACCTCAATAGCTTCTCATGATCTACAAAGCGCAGATACGGCCTGTTCTAGAATACTGTTCCCACACATATGGGGTTCAGCACCAAAACATACGCTGATGCTCTTAGATTCCATCCAGAGAAGAGCCATTCGCCTGGTGGGTGACGCCACACTCACTCACTCTTTGACATCATTGAAACACCGTAGAAAGGTCGGCGACCTTTCACTTTTTTATGGATACTTCCACGGGAAATGTTCTTCGGAAATCTCTGCTATCATGCCTTCACTAGCAATACCAGTCAGACGAACTAGACAAGCCCAGTCAGCACATCCTTTAGTTGTCAACCTCGAAAGATGTCGAAGAGCACTTTATCAAAACTCCTTCATCCATAGAACGGCTAGGCTCTGGAATTCATTGCCTGAGGAAGTATTCCCAACATCATATAATCTCCAGAAGTTCAAAAAAATTCCAATACCTACCTCCTGTCCCTATCCTCCCAAGGAACGCACGATGTTCTTTGAACATCATAGGGATTTCCTTTCGTGCGCTCCAAGCGATAAAAAAAATGGGAAGCAATTACAATAGACTTCATCAACAACCTCATATAATCTATGCCAAACCGATTTCATGAGGTTTTGTTAAATCCAGGGAGGCCCTACCAAGTACTGAAATTTAGGGTATAGGACTTTCTAGTTGGATCTTCTCTTCATAATGCTTAAGAATTCACTGATGTCATATTTCGCCAATAGAGACCATTATCTCGAATAGTTTTAGTGGATATGAAGTGTTTTATCTCGTTTTACTTCTACAAAATTTTTATGTGATAGACTTCTTATGCAATATCGTAGTTGTGGTTGGAATTTGTCAGATAAGTTGTGAAACACTCAGTATATTGAACAACAATACTCTGTGTCTCATACTTGGGCAATAAATATTGGAAATTAGTTGATAAGAATCATCGATATCAGGAAACAAGTTTGAATTGAGAATTTTCAACCTGTATTTCAATTAGAGGTGAATTCTCAAAAACATCTCGAGTTAATATAGTCTAATATAAATATCGAGTATCGAAAAGGCCATTTCTGAATATACTGAATCGAATGGGCCATGGTTTCAGTCACCGTTTTTAATTTTTTTTACTGAAATGAGATTTTGTCCTATTTCATCATCCTGTATATTCTGCAATGGTGCTTTTCCCGTCTTTCATTGTCCTCCGTGAAACATGAGAACAGTTTTTCCAATATTCAGCTCAAGTGGAGTTCTAGAGACAAAATTCAAGAAATGCAAAATTCTAATTTTTGTTCCAATAGCCAATTAAGGAGGAATCACGAAATTGTCCCGAGATAATATGACTGACTTTTGATCTCGATTCTCGAGTTCTGGCAGCATTGGAAATGTAGACCATAGTTTAATGGTTCCACTTTACACCCTGTGTAAGTTTTGTTCTGCGGACTTTTTCAGAGTGTTATAGCTCTCTTTGAAGACGATGAAACATCACATCTGATATTGAAGACCGCATGAAGATCGGTAAATTTTTTCAAAAAAATACAGGTCTTCGAAATAGAGTCAAATTATGGTTGGTCCATTTAGTGTGCTGAGAACTGTATTTCGTGTAACGTTGAGAAAATATTTGAGTATCTCATATTCACATGGAAACATCAAATGTTAAATGAAATTTTGAAAATAGCCTTTGCCATTTCCATCATAATCATTATCAAGAAAGATTGGTAATTTTGAAACCAATACCATAATAATTCTGCTCAAGTTCTTGCTCGAATGCACCCAAAACACTTGAATCAGGTCATAAAATGCTAATGAGGTGTACCCTTAGTACATGGGCTCAAACAAAATATACCAACATAGCTCAAGAGTCGTTACGATTTATTTGGGCCGCAGTGTATACATATACGTCAAACAAATACGATAATCATCGAAAACAGAATAGTAATTTGTGAAGTTGCAAAACAATAGTGTCAGAACATTGTAGTTTTCTCTTCATAACGTAAACACTGAGTCTCACATCAGTCTCGTTTTTCATGAAAATGGAAGTTTGCCAAATTATACCCCAGGCGCTGCCGTTTTTGTTATTCGAAAAACACAATTCCGTCAAGTCATGTACTATTCAATAAATAAGAACAGTTCTCTCCCACTAATTTCAACAATTCTAGAGAAAATGTAAATAAAAACAGCCTCGAAATTTCCCCAGATGTTTTGGTGTAACCGACTACATTTTCTATTATTACTTGAACTCTTATTAGTGTATTTCGAAAGCAAACAAAATGGGGGGTTTTAACAGCCACTCCAAAGAATAACAGACATCAACGAAATATATCATTCGGCACATAAAATTTATTTTCGGTTGATATATAAGGCTCTGGAGGTCTGTTTTGCAGACAGTTGCTCAAGTTGCATCCACTGAAAAAGTTTTCCGGTGTTTTCATTTGGAGATTTCGTTCCGTCATGTCTGCCGTAAGTGTTAATAATATTAAGCAAACGGAAAATCACTTATTTTATTATAAAACGTGAATTGTGAAGTGTATTTCAAATGAAAACGGATTATAAAGATATCAGGTGATATATTGATTATATTCCACTGCACCTAAAAATGTTGAAGATTAACTCGATCACACCCTCTCTGACACCCAATTAAGACTAGACGTTGAAGTTATTGAGAATAAAATGGAGTTATTGTCTAGTGCGCAAGCTATCGCCGTTGCACCTCAACCAAACTACCAGAAATGGACTTTGAGCGTTGATTGATATACATATTACGCTTACATCAATCAACGCTTTGAGCATCAAGCAATTATTGAGTGCGGAAAAACGCTTGATTTTTTTTTTGGGAACATGAAGTTTTAATATAAAACTTGCATAAACTTAATAATTCCAATAGTCCAAGAGCCGGCTGCAGTGATATATCGCACGTTGAGAACAATAGTGTGACAACTCAAAAAAGTTGATTTTTGAGTTAGAACCACCGTCGGATAGCAAATTTCGAGCTCTACACTTCTAGAGTATTATTGTGACATCTCTAGGTCCAATAGTTGCTGCGTGACATCGCTGGTCACGTTATTGCACTAGAGGAGAAGTAGGTACTACAGCCGAGCAAGAAAGTGACTTTTTGCGTTGTCACCTGAACTTCGCAGGATACGCCTCGTATTCTGATTTTGAGGAAATTTTTATGATATATAATGTGACAAGTCATTAAAAGTCACCTTATTGACTAAACAAAATTAGAAAATTTTCAATTACATATTCATCATTGAATGAAATAATGATTCAATTCATGACAACAACCACGGTTTTGGAGGCTCATACCACCAGAAATCAGGATGAGCCTTCTAATGCATGAGTTAGGAAGACAGAAAATAAAAATTCATGAAACCAGAATTTCTAATTTGCATATTTGGTGAAATAACGAGCTAGCCAACAGAAATACAGTTAATTGGGTATTAGGTCCGGAGTAGAAGGAAATGGGACAAAAATTCACGTTCCAAGAACGTTCTCATAATATTTTTCAGAACACTATTCAAAGAACATTCTATGAATGATATATAGAACATCCTCAAGATGACCTAGAAATATTCTCAGTATACAGGGTGTTTTGAACCACATGGAGAATATTTCAGGGATCGATATATAGGAAGAAAATATAAGCCCTGGATGGAGTTATAACTTGGGTAGGGTAGGAAGAAAGTAATTGGAGAAAATAGCGGTAAATTTGAATTCACTAAATCCTATTGCTACCCCAGATGATCGTGGCAAGTTTCTTCAAAATCAGCGAAAAGGGAATAATCAATGAAAAATCGATTTTTCTCGGAAAATTTTACTCCCTGCTGTATATCAAAAACGAAGCAAGTCAGGACATAATATGTTCATAGGAAACAGAAATTATTCTTTTTCTCAGAGTATTTGAGTGATAAATGCTTGAACATACCTGGCGAACATGCCTAGAAAATTCGAACAGAACATTCTCTGATCATATCTTGATAACATTTATAGAATATAATGGAATATTCTAGGAACGTATCTAGGATGAAATGTTCTACGAATATTCTCGTGAAACATTCTATAAACATTCAGAACATTCTCATCATATTCTATGAACGTTCTTCGAAATATTCTGGAGGAGGTATGTTGTGAACGTTGTGAGAACATTCATAGAACAACCTCGATAGGAAAGGAACTCAAACAACCTCCGTGGTGCAGTACTGTACCAGGAGACATTAGAAAATAAGAAGACAAACTGAGATTGATATATCTGTGAAATTCTTCAAGGTCTTAGACAAGCTAATGAAACTTCGTAATCTAACGGGAGTCCTAACAGGACGTCCTAGGAAGCTCAGTTCAGAAGAGGAAGAAGAATGCAGGTTCTATGTAGAAATGGTGGAATCCTCTATTCAAATCGCCCTACCATTACCTCCGGTATGTGTGACCCTACAGAACCCAAGGGGGCACAAAAGATGTTTCAGGTCGCGCTGTGTTCACCTCTTATTCAATAGGTGGGATAGGGTTCACGTTGATTTTCCTACAAACATAAAAAATTATACGGTTCGCGGATTGATAACAATATGTGACACTTTTTCTCGGCTTACTTTAGAACTATATATTTTGATGTTCGTAGAAAATATGTTTCTTGCAACTTGTGCGCGAAATACTTTGGTGATCTCGACTATTTATATAACTCGGCTGGACCTCGTTAAAAGAATCAGTTCTTGATCACCAAAGTAGCATTTCGCACAATAGCAACGAAAATATTTTTTTATCACAGTGTATATATTCAATTCTTCATCATGAATGTGGTAAATTGGAAACAAAACATAATGATTAGGAGATTCCTGAGAAAGGGATAGTTTAGCTAAAAACACACACAAATTACTGGACGCACTGTATACAAACCCTTTATGTGTCATATATTTTCGAATCCAGCTTCACATGGAAATTTCAAAAATTGAATAATATTTAGGGTGTTCAATTTGAAAATATTGTCGCGGACATAACTCACACATAGATCACTCTGTATATTTAATGTTTCTCCATAAAAATGTGGGAGATCATAAATTGAAATCGACATGATTCAGAAGGTTCCTAAGAAATTGGTAATTTGGCTAGAAATTAATATATTCAGTACTTTACGAAAGCCCTGTATATACCGGGTGGTCCATTCGAGGTAATTCAATTCTGAAACTAGCCGTGGAAAGTTTTTTGAATTCCAACAAGTCGTTCTCGAGATATTCGAGTTCAAATGGTATGTTTTCCAATTGCGAGTAATAATTGAAGGAGGCAGTCAATCCTGCTTCAACATAAAAATTATGGAGACGACTTTGAGTTTTCTTTTTAGATCATTCCACTCCACTTTGAGTATGGACTACTACAGAAAATTATTTAATGGTT
This sequence comes from Phaedon cochleariae, assembly GCA_918026855.4. Taxonomy (NCBI): domain Eukaryota; kingdom Metazoa; phylum Arthropoda; class Insecta; order Coleoptera; family Chrysomelidae; genus Phaedon; species Phaedon cochleariae. Next base: position 28,675,332 of record OU896718.1, on the reverse strand, counting down.
ATCCACAACAAATGTTCAAAATAACCTTCATTGACTTCGAGACACTGGTAGAATCTATTTGTAAATTCCTTTCGCACATTTGAGATGTTTCTCTGTGCTGGCCATTCTGATGGTCCTCTACGACCTATCCATTTGTTTGGGAGATTTTGGGGTAGCCATTCTCTCACCTGTGATACGGAATATGTTTTGTTCTAAAATTTGTTCTATCCGTCATTCGGTTGCCCCCTTACGAGCAACCCTCAAAAGTCTTCGAAAGTCTTGTGCGAGCAAGGAATGACGGGGGCCTTACCTTTTAACGTGTGATCCCAAACACTTTCTTGGGCCATCAGAAAAATTTCTGCAGTCGACGGGGATCGAACCCACGACCGGCAAGCGAATGCGAATTAGAATATAGACACTCTGTCCGCACGGCTACCTGGCCACCCAGGTAGCCGTGCGAATGAGGTGACACATCATCTTGTTGAGAATAAATATTATCTGCCAATAGATTTCGGTTACCATCATCATATATAGGTCCGTAGAGGACCAATAGAATGGACAGCACGTCTGCCAGACTTGGCACCCGATGATTTTTTCCTATGGGGTCTTTTGAAATCGGTAATTTATGAAACGGAACCTACTGACCTCCATGATTAGGAGAGAAGAATGAGAACTGAATGCCATCAGGCAATATCAAGAGAAACATTCTCAAACGTACAAGAAGAATTTTCAAATAGACTCTACCACTGTCTATAAGAGTCAATGGAGGCCATTTTGAACATCTTTTGTGAATACCTGTTCAATAATCTATTATTTACATTCATTTACCCACAATTAAAAAACATACCATTCGAACTCGAATATCTCAAGAACGACTAGTTGGAATTCAAAAAACTTTCCACTGCTAGTTTCAGAATTGGATTACCTTTGCAATGATGTATAACACGACCCTTATTCCCTATTCAAATTATTTAGGGGGTTGCTCTGGGAAGTAAAGGGTTGAACTATGGATTATTTATTTCGCGTTAAAAGATGTCCCCCTCCATATAAAAATCGACGTGTTTCGTCAATTTTTTGTGAAATAATATTTCTGGGAGATATCAAGGGTGGATAGTCCTAAATGGAGCACCCGGTATAGTGTATAACTCCATGATTACGTAACAACACCTGACCTGAGAGCAGAGTGAGGGGGGGAAGATTTTCAGTCATGTGACCTCTGGAGCAAACAAATCAATAATATATAAAAGAACGCTCCTGATGGGGAGTTTACTATTGCAATTCCAATAAAAATCGTGATTTCTTACCGATTTGAATCAAAATGTTTTCACTTTCAATTATGGGCACGCCTTTTTCTGTCTGAACTATAATAAATAGCTTCGTTCATATTTGGTTTCAATATTTGAGTTGTTCATCTATGACTACAGACTTTGCTGCTCATACTGAACAAATTAATTCAATTCAAACTCAAACCGAACCAGAAACCAGGGCTCAAATTGCAAGTGCTATAACTGACCTTATTTTTTTCCTGGTTGTCAAATTACAGAACGCTCCAAATAAATTGTGTCTTGCCCTTGATTATATACATGGGTCTTGCTCTAAAGAGTCTAAAGGATATTGATAAACGGCTCCGGAGATAAACAAGAAAATAAATGTGATTGCAGAACATCTCTCTCGTTTCACAAATTTTTTTTTAATTGCATTTTCTCATTGGTCCCAGCACTGGGACAAACGTCCTATGAATCGAAACCTGTGCATAGCATACATAGTTCACAAACATACATGATATGTGTGGGAGTGGGATTCGAACGCAGTGGGAGTTCCAAGTCCCTAGCATTCCATGGAATTGACAGTTACTATTCTTAAGAAGAAGATGAGGGAGCAGAAGGAGTTGTAAAAGTATCACAATGACAAACATTTTTTGAAGTACAGCAGGTCAAAGATCTCCTCATGAAATTTCAACCGAGCAAGATTCAATACGAGACACTAATATTTTGACCTATTCAAGAGGAGTTTCGAGCCAGTAAGATTTCTAACAGAGCATTGCAGACTCAAAGAACGCCTTGAGGTTTGTTAATCTGTGGCCTGAGGAACCTAGGCTTGGAAGAAAGCAGAACATGCAGATGCAGCAGGAAAAAAACATAATCATTTCACTCTAGCCTAATGGGATATAAGATTGAAAACTTGTGAGACGGTGACTGTGGAAGAAATACCACAAATTGATCCTCTCAGAATTCGAATACTGAAATGCAGCTTTCAAATGTGGAATCCCTATTGATAAAGGAGTGGAAGATGAAGCATAATAAAGTATTCAAAACCAGAAACAGGCAATGTTTGCCCACGTTATGATTTATCGAATATGAAGACCCATCTGCTTCTTCACTAACCTGTGAAAGAAAATTAAATCGATATAAGTAGGTACCAAGAATAGAAATGTCAATAATTTATCGAAACAAAACTTTTTCGCTTCCACCTGCTACTGAAACTTGAACTTCATTTTAGAATTGGAGAAGAATATTTCATCAATAAAATGCTCGATGGAATGTGTAACAATAAATGTCTGAATGGGACTACTGTGTACTACTACATTTTCAAAAATTCATCATCATCGACATAAGAATAGTTTCATACAGGGTGTCTCAAAATTAAGTATCGAGATATCAGGGACTTATTTTTCAGGATTTTTTTTCTATGAACATATGTTCGCAAACGCTTCGATATCGATCGATCTACACAGTGGTAAAGTTTCAAGATTTTTTTTTATTTTCCAACAACATTTATGAAAGGTCAAGGTTCGTTTTAGGTTTCTTATTCTCTAGGTTTTAGGTAATGTTTGAATTCTCGTAATGAAGATCACAAATTAAATATGTTGCGTTTCTCCCATTTGTTGAAAATTTTAATTCAATCTATATTATGTATAGCAAATAAAAGAAATGTTTTTCTCGATAACGGTTGCGTGAAAATTACAAGAGACAAAAAGTTCATAAACAACAAAAAACAATTATTTCATAATTCAAAATCTATCAGTGGCGCCCCACAAAAAAGTGTATGACGTGGAAAAGGGCTTGACCCCTCAAAAAATATCTTCCTGTAGATTGTTACCAAACTGTATGATGTGAATCCTAGAACGTAACCTATGTTTCAAATTTGATATGAATATCTCGAAAACTATAAGAGTTATGAAGAAAAAATTTAGAAAATCTTGAAATTTCAATTTTGATGTGAAGAATAAGCCTCTGATATCTTTATATGAAATTTTGGAAACACATTGTATAAAACAAGCAGTGAACGTAAGTATCCATTAAACGACGACAAATCAAAATTGTAAATTGTTCGAAATCTGTTGTCCAGATAAATTGAACGTTCTACTCCTCACATCAATTTTCGTTCCGTTTCACAATTTTTGTCATGCCTGAGTTCCAAATTAAAAATACATATTCAGTGTAAATCACTCCCACGTGTGAGTAACAGTGTCATTCAACCGTAGAGAGATCTGTCTAGATTAGATCGAAATAGAAATTATGATGTAGAACTGTTTGCTAGGCTTCTGAAAGAGTCGGGTCGACCCAAAATCATCGTTTGAAGCATAGATTAACGACTCCCCCAAACATGTATTTCATCTGAAACGTCTATTTTATTTTTTTCAGAAAATATGTAGTAGTGACAATAATGATTGAATGATCTGTCTAGATATAGCATCAGATACCGCTTTGAATCATCAAAGAATCTCGTCAAATCAAATTCAAATGAATCTGGAGAAAACCTCCTTATAATATACAGGGTGTTCCCCCATGACATGGTTTGATTCTACCGTATGGGGGCGGCTCAGAATAACCCCCCATGGTGAATCCTGCCTGTCGTAAAAGGTGACTAAAAGAATAACTTAAATGGTGATATTCTTTACTACCTTGGTGTATAAATAACTAATATACTCAGTTCCAAAAAGAGTGACGCACTTGATATTTGACCTATCTTCTTAAAAAATATATATAGAAGGCTGATTTTTTTTTCATTTGTTGGTAGGTAATGCATTAGTATTTGAAAAAAAATTGAGAGGTGAAAATTTTTTCAAAGCCTCATTGATGGAGGTGGAATAACTCGAACCATGATTTATTCTCAATTTTTGACTCACCCTGTGTGTTAATTGAGTAATGGCATACCCTATACGAAAGAGGCTTCTTCTGCGAGCATTTGTTTCTTTATTCATTGATTTATCTTCAAACTTTTCCGTATTACAGCTTTTTTTGCTGAATCCATGCAGATTACCAACTTGAACTGAATTTATCGAGAAACAATTTCCTAATGAAATAAACTGATACCAATAATTTTAAAAAACAGTTTTATTGATCACAAAATTATAAATTGGGATGGCTGCTTAATACCGTGTATTGCCTCCTCTAGCAACTCTAAAAACTTCTAATCTACGAGGCATACTGGAAATTAAGTTGCATATCGTTTTCATTGGTATACGATCCCATTCTTCCACTAATGCATCTGCCATTTCTGCGAGACTTTCTGGAGACCTCTCGCGAGAACGTACCCTTCTCCCTAATTCATCCCACAAATGTTCTATAGGATTCATATCGGGGCTTCTCGCAGGCCATTGTAATGTGGTAATACCAGTAGCTTCTAAGAAGTTTCGCACTATTGCTGCGGTGTGTGGTCCGGCATTATCCTGCATCAATATAAAATTATTGCCCACTAACTCTGCATGAGGTAAGACATACTGCTCTTAAATGGGCAATGTAAATTTGGGCATTCATCGACTGCCTCACCGGAAAAACATGAGGGGTTGTCTTTTCATTCATTGAAATTCCTCCCCACACCATAACGGACCCACTAATGAAAATTTCGCATTCTGTTATTAAATTTTGATTAAACCGTTCACCAGTTCTTCTCCACACTCTTTTTCTTCCATCCACCATGTTAAGGCAAAACCTTGACTCATCCGTAAGCAAGACATTCGACCATTCAGGAATATTCCACTGTCCATAATTTTCAACAAAATTTCTTCTAGCAGCACGATGTTCGGGCAATAATTTGGGACCTTTTGCAGGTCTCCTAGCTTTTAAATTAACTTCTTTTAGACGTCTACATACCGTCTGTTGACTTACTGCAACATCACGAATTTGGCGAAGATCTTGCTGAACATTAACCGCAGTATTTGATCGATTCCGTAAAATCCGCAATCTCAAGAAGCGATCATCTCTTGGAGTTTTTCGGGGGCGACCATAACCGACCCTCCGAGCGGTCTTCCTGTTTGTTCGTACTTGCGGATTGCTCTACGAGCAGTTGCTTCATGAACTCCCACTGCACGAGCGGCGTAACGTTTACTACGCCCATCGTTTACTAACGCAACTAATCTTGCTACTTGTTATATGGAGGCATACAACAAATTAGTTGCTATGGCAACGGCATTCGTTTTTTTTTTAAGACAATGTGATCCTACCAGAGTACAACCCAATCAATTTTGAGTACTCTGATCCTTCAATAAATTCAATTTGTGGGATAAGCGTAAGGTATCAGCAAAAAAGCTGTAATTCGGAAAATTTTAGAGATGAATCAATGAATAAAAAAACAGAATGCTCGCAAAATAAGCCTCTTTCGTATAGGGTGTAAGCACTTTGTATAGCATTATTCAATTAACACACAGGGTGAGTCAAAAATTAAGAATAAATCATGATTGAGTTATTCCACCACCATCAAGGAGGCTTTGAGAAAATTTTCACCTCTTTATTATTTTTTCAAAGACAAATGCATTACCTACCAACAGATACAAAAAAAACGGCCTACTATTTTTTGTTTTTATTTTGAGAAGATAGGTCAAATATCAAGTGCGTCACTTTTTTTGGAACTGAGTGTATAAACCTCGGTAGTAAAGAACATTTTTACCACGGGAACTTATACCCCTCGACTCTGAAGCATCGGGATATGATCTTGGTCCCTGGGTAATACTGATATTCTTTACTTTTACCTTGGTGTATAACTATTATTATTCGAGTGCTCATCCACCACATAGATTGAACGCCCGCAATAAATTGCTTTTGAATATCACGATTGGAGTGATGAAGTATAAATACTTATTATAGATATCGCTATAAAATGCAACGTATTTTCTGGTCTGTTGTTACAAACAATGTGTGCAATTATAGCATGTCTCTGCCAAATTTCGCAATCCCACAAACCGAGCCTGGCATTTTTTAAATTCTGGAAAAACAATGTATTTTTGGCATACTAAACATCTACCGATATCAAAATAGTCGGTTTATATTAAAGCATCGCAATAAACCGAACAATAAAGTTGGTTAAGAATAATTCTAAAGCAAGAATCTTGTAGCCAAAGTTTTTGCCAAGATAAATATCTCAGATATTTGGTTGAAAATATAGCATATATAAACAGTATTCTCATGTTCGAATGTAAGTATAGGTACATATCAAGCAGATAATTATTTATATACCGCATCCGAAACCAAATTAAATGCTAATTTATTGATCAAGATCATGAAAATTATCAAGTCTTGAAATCCCATCAAATATCCATTACCTACTCACTTCCTCTTCCTAGCCTCCCACACACATCAGGATGCTTTCCGAAAAGTATAGGGATTCCCTTTCGTGCGCTCCAAGAGATGAAGAAAACTACTTATAGCAAAGTACGATGACATGAACTGTCCTTCATTTCTCCTTTTGATGCCTATTGAAAAACTATGATAAGGATGTATATTCGTGTGGATCGTGAATTATAGGAAAACAGTAGACACTTTCTCATTGAGCTCTAGAAAATTGCATTGAGAGATTCTCCGTACGACGTTTCGTGTCGGAAAAACCATCATCAACTTCACCCTATGATAGACATTCTTATCTTGGACACAATGTATAATATTCCTATACTACTCATAACCTTTCTATAAGTAACTTACATTGGGATACTTTGCGATTAATTATTATAATCAACTAGGAAAAAGCCAAATACTCAAAGTGGAATGCAATGGTTACACATAGAGAGAAAATCAAAGTCATTCTCATATAGCTCTTTACGTCCTGAGGACGTCCAGTTTAGGCCCGATTTAGGTCTGAACGTCCGGAACCTTTTCAAGACTTACTGAAAACATCCGTTTCTGGACGCACTGGATATGTACGATTACGATGTACTGGGTACGTCCAACTCTGGACTTTGTCGACTTTCAAGGGACGCGATAAAATAAAACTGTATATACCGGGTGACACAGGAGACATGTAGCAGCCTGTAGTTTTTTTATTTGAAGAGATAAAATTTTGAAATTCACAGGGGGTATATAATAAGGGGTAGCGCACTTTACAAATTCAACGACAATTTTTTTCAACCACCTGTTTGACCGGAAGTGACACCAACTTTTTTGTTTTAAATGTCACCCTGTACATTTCATCAGTCTATCTTTTTCGCCTTGAAATTCTCTATCCAACCATGTATCACAAAGTGGCATTTATTTTTTAATTCGCTGTTGAATTGCTTTCTATTCAAAAAGAATAAGTTGGCTGTGACATCATGAATTCGATGATATATCGACACTTGGTAGGCTTTGAAATTTAAAGATCATTAGTAGACCGATATTATTCAAAATGTTTCGATTTTCTGATCAATGTCTGTAGCTTGTTTGAGTCAAGATGAAAACCTTCGAAAATAACTCATGATATTGAGGAATCTAAGATAGGAACATATTTTTTCGAATTCAGCTACTCGTACAGAAACTATCTGTCTTTTATTTTCGCCATGTACCTATCACATGATCTTCCCATTTGGAATAATGAAACTAAAATTCTTCCTCTTATACGATGATCCACAGGGCTATCAGTCTATTTTTTCATAATCATTTCACTTAGTAGGCGGTGTACCAACACAAAATGTTTTATGTGTTTGACTGTTAATCGATTGCATCAATAATTTTTCTTCTTCATTTGTGTGTTGATTAAAATTGCATAACATAATACATTTCTCACAATTCTTTTTTACTGGCCGTACCTGATCAGAAAACATGGATATCTATTTAGGTATTAAATGCCATGATCATCTAATGGGCGTGTACACCTTAGTAGAACTTTCAACTCAAACCATGTTTATAATGATCCTTTTATACATAAATAATGATTGATGACATAATTAACTGGAATGTTTTATTTTTGGACATAAATGATGGTACCTTCTGAAAACGGCCCCTTTTATGACGTAGAAACCTCATTTCGCCATAGTTGAAAGAAAATACCAAACGCCCGACGGAGACTGAGGCAACTGATATATTAATTCTTTCAACTGTGATCTCGCGCTAATTCACTCTGTCAGAAATCATGCACCATTCATCTCTGTCTGGAATAGCCTTGTTTCAGTATTAGGTATTAGGGTTTTGACGTCACATCATCGCCTCGTTTTCAGAGGTCCGAAAAATCGGGGATTTCAATATTTTTTTATAAAACGTAGGAAGCTCACAGCAAGAAACGGTTTCTGGTGGTGAGCTAGTTTGGGTGAGTTCTATCGAATTATGAAATACAATTTTTTTGTGATATAAGCCCATTCTATGCAAGTATCGATGTAAATAAGGATCAATCAACATTCGCACATAATGTATTGTTGTATACTGACAATCAAGTCTTCTGTAGAGTAATAAGTAGAACATCTGCACGGTAATCCAAATCCATCTGGACAGGGGAATCGTGCTGTACTTTGACGAGTCAAAGATCTGTGTAAATAGTGAGAAGACTGAAGTCATCAACTTCTCTAGAAAAAGAAATGACTCCTACACAGACCCTTGACCGTCAAAGGGGTTGAGGTGACAGACACGACCCCTGTGAAAACCTGGGGGTTAAACTGGACGCTGGTATGACTCTCAGGCCTAACACCAAAAGACATATGCACCCCTTGCTATCCAGGACTTCTGCACTCTCGTTGGAGAACAAGGTCCTGGTGTACAAGCAGGTCATCAGGCCTGTGATGACATACGCATGTTCTGTGTACTGCAGCATCCCACCTACTCAGATGAATAGGTTACAGGTGCTGCAGAACAAAGTACTTCGTATTATCACCAATGGTGATAGATACTCTCGAGTGGCAGATCTTCATGAGAGATGTGGTAATTTGCCTAGAATCAACGAACTCATCAGGAAAATATCAAATAAATTCTACAAATACCACATCGCTGGAAGTGACCTTACCCGGAACATCACCACACTACGCCAACATCATAACATACGCAAAAAACACGGGCTGATATATGCATCAACCGATGTGTTCAGAGAACCTGATAATCTATAGTTGGGAATCTCCCCGGATTCTCGGACATACCCGAGACACCAAGAGGGATCTGAACAGGACTATCTCCCAAGCAGGAAAATAAAAAAGTGCCGCGGACGTGAGAAATCACAGCCAGCCACTGAGCTCGGGCCGATGTGCTACACAGGAATGTGCAGTACAACTGCCAGAGCAAAAACAAGAAGGAGGTTTTCACGGTTTTTTACCAATTTTATTTTTTTTTTCTCCAAAAACGCGAGACTCTCCCCACACTGATCGCGTCTGAACAGCTCCCCCACCCTCTTGGGTACCTTCAGTGAGATTTCCTGTATAAAGGGCCTAGCCTCGGGCCTAGCCCTAGGAGATAGGTATCTGTGATATGAGATATGATATCACTGTTTCGCTTCAACCAGATTAACCCCTTATATAGTATGAAATACATTGTTTGATAAATAATAAAAAAATCATTGTAAAAAGTCTAACAGAAAACAACCCCTTTCCTGGCTACTACCACATCAGATATCGAATTATAATATATCTGACAAAATATGGACATACCTAATAAGTTTATGACAAATAATAAATTTTTCTATAAATATTGATAGTAAGAAGCTTATAGTTTCCTAGATACTGGTAGTTAAAATTGGAAATGAACTCACGTTTATTATAAACATCTTGTATGGGTTATCGTTATTGCAAAACTTATAGTCTGTTATAATATGTGACCGAAATGGTGCCAATTTGAAATATATTTTGGTTTTCCAGTTCTCGAAGTGTTGGATAAACTATTCTACACCTACCACCAAAATTTAAAATTTGTTTTTATTTTTCGCTTTCACTCGAGAACGGTGCGTTTCTATATATGAAGTTAGCATTCTTCCTATATGAAACAAGGATGAAACTGAAAATTCTTCCATGTAAGTACATAATATTATGAAATTCTCGTTAAATATACCTCATTTTGAGTTGTAATAAAACACATCACATATTGATATCAGCTGAACATTACTTCGACTGTATTTGCTTACAGTTACAAAAACTTATTAGGTAACCAGAATATATCGTATTTTTGTTTTTTTTGTTTAGTTAATTGAGGGAAAATTACCTCCTTCTTGAACGTCTGCATCTCGAAAATGAAGCGTGTAAACGTCCAACATGCATTGGAACTTTCTTTCTTAAAATAGGGTCTTCTAGTAATCTAGTAGGTATCTAAATCAATATGTTGCTTCGATTTCAAAAACACTTCGACATGTGTATGTTCATTGTATATATCCTGAGAACTATGCATCTCCGGACGTATCTTTTTTTGTAGAGTTTTCTCAAAAGAATCACTCCTTGAGGTTTGGCTCCATACTTAAATAACACCCTGAATATTTCAATGATTCACGTTCATGGATTGGAAAATCTCAGTACGAAATAATGAAAAATCGCAAATCTTTGAGTTGAGTTCAGAAGACATACAGGTTGATTCAAGAGTAAGCTGCTTCCGGTGGAGTTTATATAATCCTTGCATAAAAAGAAGGCAAGAAGTTCGTCCGAAATCGCTTCCTAAGTGAGCTATGCCCCTTTGAATAGGGCACCTTATTCACATATATATAGGGTGTTTCATTACTAATTGGAAATATTCCAGCTATAAAATCCTGAGCTCAAAATATAAAGATTTAACCGTAATCACCAAGATAAAATGTGAATCCTGATGTCTGTTACAGGAGGTTCTATTATTGAATATATTTAATTGAAAAATGATCATGTTATTGTGTTTTATGCAGTTCAATTTACGTGATGATAATCAAATGATCCAAAACATCGACATAATTATAATACACATCAAAATCAAAATTATCAAGTTCAGCTTGAGATATCTCCAAAAATAATGAATATCACTATAAAGAAAAAGTCGGATGATTACGTAAAAAGTATTGGAGGAATGAAAAATTTTGATGAAATGGCAGTTCCGCTAGTGACGTAGAATTTGGGAAGGATCAACCAGTCACTTGCTTCTGTCGTACGCCTCTGGTAGTTAACGTGAATTTTACATAATTAGGTAGTGTATATAGTATCTACACTTTCCGCCAATTATGAAAATGATACGTCAATAAGTTTCAAAGTAATAGGCACAAATATTTTTCAAATTCTCAAATAACACACCTTGTAACGCAGACAGGAGGAACATTTCATCTAGGTGATTTGGGTTGAATAGTTGGAATATATATGTATATAGAGGTGCATTGAGAGAAACTGGATATTAAAAATATCTACCAGCTCTGATTATAATAACCAGTATATAGAAATCTCCTATTCCTGATCATTTTATTACTACAACAGTATTTTCTCCATTTCGTAATTATTAAAATCGCTTTCTTGAACCATTTATAATACCCTTGAATGGACATTTGCTATCATCATAACGCAGGTGTGTTATGACATTATGAGAATTTTATAAATTCTAGTCTATTTAGATTTTTCATTGGCATAGCTCGTTTTGTGAATTATGCTTATTGGAGAAGTCAGATAATGTTTGTCCCAATAATCATAGCTGTTTGTGTTTCTAGCATTGTACGTTGGCGAATAACTATAGCTATCCATATGTATGACGGTTATTAGACAATCATTCGACAATCGTAATTCGGCTCATCATTTCGCTTTAGTTTTTCAATAGTTTTGGGGCTGATAAAGCTACAGATCGCGTTCATTTTCACTCCTGTTCTCGGTCATATGGGTGCCCGTGTTCAATCATTGTTCAATGGTTTCGATCGTCCGAATCGATAGAGCCGTGTCTTGTGGGTGAAGGTGTGTGATGTAGCAAAATTTTGTTTTAGTGCTGGCTGTGAACCGAGCTGTGAAATACACCGTGTATTGCATTACTGCAATGAAAAAAGTATTCTTCATACCCACTTTTCACGACATAAAATTGTTTTTTTTTTTTCGAAAAACAAAATGGTCGTTGAGATTCTGGATTGAAATATCTAGGTTTCTGTGAGAGAAGTTTTATTGAAAATTCCGTAGGAAGAGTAAATATAATTAGTATTTAATTTCTTAATAAATGCGTCAGTATGCATATAGATGATATTTCTCCAAAAAAATGTCAAAAAACTTCCAGAGAAACCCAGATATTTCAATCTGGAAACTAATAGTATTTTTTGTTTTCTGAAAAAAATAACTGTGGATCATGAAAATTAAGCGTGGATAGCATATTTATTTTCATTGCAGTAATTCAAAGCACGGTTTTGTATAATGCATACCATCGAACAATGTTGATTAGATAACCTAATTACCACTGTTTGATGAATATACAAGAGTAGAGAAATGTTGGGATAACTGTTGAAAAAATATTATAATAGCATGTCAAAATGTCAGGTTTCATTCAGATAACAGATAACTATAATAAAATGAGACGAATTACTGCGTTACCTCAGGATGGTTGTGCCATAAGTACTGAAAACTGGCTGTTTATTGACGATAGTCGAATAACCACTGTATAGAGTGGATAAGTTACTGCAACATTTCTATAGGAATTATTTCTATTCGACACTCTGTGTTGTCATAGAAACTAGAACAAACAAATGTTATTCAGCAGCGGTGTTTATGCAAATCTGCAAATTGAATATGCTGCCATAACTACAAGCCACCTGAAAATTCACTTCATCTATGGTAGCAAGTGAACACATCTGTCCTCTATTTATTGCAGATATCGTATACATATAATGACGGTTATCATCAGATTTCCAATTATGATAACTGAAGTTTTCTCTCAGTGTGATTTTTCTCTATAACTTCAACACCGTTGACGAATAAATTTTGAAAATTGATTTTATACGGCTTAACCATTCAATGATGAATTAGATTCTAACTTCAAAATGGTTAAATAATTGATGTTGGTAAAAACAGGGTTATATTTTTCTACGGTTTTGCGGATTGATTTTCATCATAATTATAAACATATGCAATCAGAAAGTTTTCTAAGTCGATTTTCTCGAAAATGTTACGCTCTTACTGATTAAACTCAAACTATAAGTTCTTTCATGTTAAAAAAATTATGTTCTTACCCTTGCCCTCCCCCGCATGTGACACCCCTGTATGAAATTTCAGAAGTTTGAATTCGGGATCTTATAAACCATCGAACGTTTATACCGCACACCAATTTTCAAAATTTCATTATTGAAGGTATTGAAGTTATACAGAGAGAAACCCTCTTTATATAAGGTGTCTATTCAAAGGGGCGTAGCTCCCTTAGGGAGCCATTTTGGACAGGAACTTTTTACCTTATTTCTTTGTTAGGACTACGACGCCCTTGAAAGGGTGCTGCTCAATTCTGAATCACCCTGTAAACAAGAAGGCAATTTTATTATATAAAATTATAGCACGCCTCTGCCTGTAACGATATACAGAAACGAAAGCAGCGAAAACGCATGTTTATTCAACTTATATCTAAAAATACTGGATGCTCGATTTTGCTGCCGTTTTCGAAGAATCTTATTGGCCAGAAGACGTTTTCGGATAGCATGCTGTGTGGGCCGGTGTATACGTCCTGGAAAGTCTAATAGAAAATATAGGAGAAAAGCTAGAAACCCACTATAACGGCGACGAAATTGATATTAAGGACGGCAGGCGTCCGTTATCCAGTTCTTCGGCGAGTAGGTACGCTTATTGACCAACTTTTGGACGAACTCACTCAACTCAACATCAAAATGGTACTTGTTTTTTTTTATATCTTCATATTGATAATAATGTCGATATAGTGTTTCCCTATAATAAGATGTTTGTGTGGTGTCCAGATATTTATCAGTGATATGAAGTGTTAGTGGTTCAGATTCCACTGAATATACAGGGTGACCCAGGGTTAAACCGCCAAACGTTAAGGGTCGGTTATTTGGGCAAAAATAAGACTTTTTATCTAATGAACATATGTCCTAACTTGCTTTGTTTTCGATATACAAGTTGTCAAAGTTTTCAGAAAAAATCGGCTCTTCATTAATTACGGCTTGAACTTACGGCAGATTTCGATGAAACTTGGTATGCTTATTTGCGGTGAAACGGAGCTCCATTTGATGTAATCCGAATTGAATAATTTCCATTGGCGTCCAAGAAAGTAATCAAAATGATATAAGGATATTTTTGTTTTATTTTATTTTATTATTAGGAAACTGATAACGTCCAAGAATCACATGAAGTGCTCAAAATGACCACCATCTTTCTCGATGCAAAGTTCGCACCTACGGACGACTGATTCTGCAGCTGCACGGCACTCTGCTGGTGTAATCTCTCGGGCTGCATGAATGATCCTTTCCCGCAGAGTACCTTCGTCGTTGATGGGCTCCTCATGAACTTTGGATTTCATTGTACCCCATACAAAAAATCCAAAAGGGTTAAGTCAGGAGAGCGCGCAGGCCAAGGAAAGGGACTGTCTTGACCTCGACCTATCCATCTTCCCGGAAGATAATGGTGCAGCCATCGTCGTACAGGTAGAATATAATGAGCAGGGCATCCGTCCAACTGGAACCATCTGTTTGCTCTATTGATTATAGCCATGTCATCTAAGACTGGTTCAAAATCGTTTTCCAAGAAATTGAGGAATGCTAGACCATTAAGTCGCGGAGGTAGAAAATATGGGCCAATGAGTGCATGAAAATTCATGTTGAAATTTATTGACTTTCATTGCACGAGGATTTTCGTTCGCCCAAATGTGAGTATTATGTTGATTGAAGATACCAGCCCGGGTAAAAGTTGCTTCGTCAGTCCAAATAACCCGCCGGGAGAAGGAAGCATAATCCATTATTTGCCCCAGGAATCTCTCGGAAAATTCTCTTCTTCGTTGGAAATCATCAGGTAACAAATTTTGAACTTTCAGAGTCCTGTTCACAGTGCTCCGTTTATATCCTAATTGACTTGTCCTAATATCAGTTAGATTACCCTCTATTACGTTATCAGTTTCCTAATAAAATAAAATAATAAAACAAAACTATCCTTTTATCATTTTGATTACTTTCTGGGACGCCAATGGAAATAATTCAATTCGGATTACATCAAATGGAGCTCCGTTTCACCGCAAATGAGCATACCAAGTTTCATCGAAATCTGCCGTAAGTTCAAGCCGTAATTAATGAAGAACCGATTTTTTCTGAAAACTTTGGCACCTTGTATATCGAAAACAAAGCAAGTTAGGACATATGTTCATGAGAAAAACAGTCTTATTTTTGCCCAAATAACCGACCCTTAACGTTTGGCGGTTTAACCCTGGGTCACCCTGTATAGGCTGTAGATGTTCTGCGGATTTCTTAATCACGGAGAAATGGGTTTGGCAAAACGAAATTCGAATACAGAAAATAGTTGTGAAATGACAATTCAACTAATAAATATATTATGTAGGATTCCGAAGGTTATATCAAATTCTTCGAAAGCCACGCAATGCAATTTTCCCACTCACATAATTTAAATGGCATTCAGCGTACGAATATGTACTATGTTCAGTTTCAATCTCCTCCTGAAGATGGTAACATAGTAAGCGAAACACATGTCGAGGCGTTCGAAAAATCGGTTTCTCTTCTTCTTCTCTTTGGGTTTATTGTATTTTTGTCTCCTTTCTCCAACAATTTCTCCAGATCAGGTAATTAGTTTGTTCAAGAATAAATACTTGGTAATAATATTATCACTCGACTCGCCACATAAGACACCGGATGTCTATCACAATGGCCTGAAGCCGAGTCATCAGTGTTCATAAGATTCGATCGTATGTACTCCTCTTATCCAGCAAATCCGTTGCTGATCCGGCCTGGTTACTGGCGTAGAAATAAGTCTATTAGAAAATATAGGAGAAAAGCTAGAAACCCACTATAACGGCGACGAAATTGATATTAAGGACGGCAGGCGTCCGTTATCCAGTTCTTCGGCGAGTAGGTACGCTTATTGAACAACTTTTGAACGAACTCATTCAACTCAACAACAAAAATGGTACTTCTTTTCTGATTTTTTTTTATATTGATAATAATGTAGATATTATAGTGTTTACCTATAATAGGACGTTTGTGTGGTGTCCAGATTACTTATTAGTGATATGAAGTGTTAGTGGTTCAGATTCCACTGAATATACAGGGTATGTCACGACGAGCTTATAGTATCTCTATATCGAGATTCAGTGGAGAGAAATACATGGAAATATGCTCCCTAATATTTCAGAATACGCTCTTTCCATTTAAAATAATTTCAGCAATGCAGTGTTGCCGCTTCTATAATAAAATACCAACAACTTTGTTATTTCAAATAGAATACCCTGTATTTCATTGCATTTTTGAATTCTCCATGAAGAGATGATTCCATCGATACATAACACTTGGGGTCTATCAAAAATGATTAGAGAGATATTGGGAGTTCAAAATCGAGGTTTTTCAACTTTAGGATTTGTTTCAGTCGAAACTATGCATTATCTGCCAAAACGGCTCACATGTCCCTATCTCAACTTTTGATTTACTATTTACTGATATTTAATCGGAACAGATACAGGGTGATCAGAATTCTGAATCTTGAACCACCCTGTAATATCAGTAAATAGTGAATCAAAAGTTGAGATAGGGACATGTGAGCCGTTTTGACCGATAATGAATAGTTTCGACACAAAAAAATCCTTAAGTTGAAATATCTCGATTTTGAACACCCTATATCTCTGTATTTATTTTTGATAGACCCCAAGTGTGATGCATTGATGAAATCAGCTCTTCAGGGAGAATCTAAAAATGCGATGAAATACAGGGTGTTCCATTTAAAATAACAATGTTGCTACTACTTTCTAGTAGAAGCGGCAACACTGCATCGTCGAAAATATTTTGAATGAAGGGAGCGTATTTTCGATATAGAGATAGTATATGCTCATCGTGAAATACCCTGTATAGGCTGTAGAAGGCGTGTTCTGCGGATTTCTAAATCACGGAGAAATGGGTTTGGCAAAACGGAATTCAAAAACAGAAAATAATCGTGAAATGACAATTCAACTAATAAATATATTATGTAGGGTTCCGGAGATTATAGCAAATTTCTCGAAAGCCACGCAATGCAATTTTTTACTCACATAATTTAAATGGCATTTAGCGTACGGATATGTACCTTGTTCAGTTTTAATCTCCTCCTGAAGATGCTAACATAGTTAGCGAAACACGTGTCGAGGCGTTTAAAAAATTGGTTTGGTTAGTGGTTAAACAGTGTAGTGTATTATCCGACCCAAACATACCCTGAAACTGTTGGATTCTGTCCGCAAAAAAGGGCAATTCGTCTCGTGGGTGATGCCTCGCTCACAAATAACTCACTTACTTCTCTGGAACACCGGAGAAAAGTTGGTGATCTGGCTCTATTTTATAGATATTTTCATGGACGATGCTCCTCTGAAATATCAACAATTGTTGCCCCCTTGGCAGTCCCCGCGAGATTAACCCGTCGAGTTGAGGCTTCGCACCCCTTCGTGGTCACTTTGGAGATCTGCAAAACATCTTTTCAAAAACTCGTTCATTCAACGAACAGCGAAGCTCTGGAACACATTGCCAAGGGAGGTGTTCCCCGAGGCATATAACCTCCAGAAATTTAAGAAGAACACCAATTCCTACCTCATTTCGTTTGGTTCTTACGATGTTCTCTGAACATTACAGGATATCCCTCTTCGTGGGAACCTGAACATAAAAAAAAGTCTTCGATATATGTACCACGCTAAATGATCTATTAATCATAGATTGACGATCTGTCATTCATTCAAAATATTTAACACATTACCATGGCAACACAATTTCTTAAACACATTACCATGGCAACCGAGTTTTTTGAACACACCTTCAGTCGTTTGAGTCCTGTCCTGTCCGTCCTGTCAATTGTAGAAACTGTCAACTGTCAATTGTAGAAACTGTCAACTGTCATTTTCGAATTTTGTTGCAATCAGAATTATTCAAACAATTTCTGTTTGTATCAGAATTCTCCATTAAAAATGTATGCGAAATGTAGACGAAAGTGAAATCGAAGAGAATGTTTTAGGTAGGTATAGTTTATCCCAAAAACAATTGCAGAGACTTGTGCCGTACCTGCACTCATTTCAAAAGGAACTTCAAACACACCGACGCCGCACGTTGTGCAATTGATATTGGATATACTATACAGGGTTACTGGTAATTCGATACATTCCTATGCATTATTCAAAAGTTTATAGTTCTTGAGATATTTAAATTTTTCTGTTTTTCTCGAAAAGGTAGACTTTGATGGTTTAAAAGTTAGTGTCTCGAAAATCTGCTCTACATTTTTTCAACCTTTCAACTAGAATACATGATCAACATCAACACTATGGTCTTCTGTTTGGAACTCGATTTGGAATGAAAAAATCCTAGAAATATTTCAGATCATATATGGAATGAAAATACAAAGTCGTATTTTTGTTTGTGAATAAATAAACAGGTAAACAGAAAATGTAATTATCTCAAAAACTATTCACATTTGCAAAATGCATATTTGGGTTAAATTCACTCACTACCACCTCCCCTATCACATCTCCAAAGGAATGTATCGAATTACCAATAACCCTATATACAGGGTGATTCATAATTGGATGTCAATATTCGAGGAGGCGATTAACCAGTACTTTTCGAATTATCTTAAAAACAAATAATTTTATCGAAATTTTACAAGGAATGAAAAATACTCAAAAATGATTGAACACTTGAAGAAAAATAGATCGGAAGTCATTAGCGCACGTACAAAAAAATTTGGGGTAAGTGTGTACTTGACCCCCAGTATTTTAAATATTTGACAGTTATTTTCTGTTTTGTTTTCCTCACACAATGTAACTCTTTGTGCTGAGGTAATGTACCAATTCTAAGATTAATATCTTATTGAAAACACGAGTAATTAAAATAAAACAGTTTTTAATTTTCAACTTTGACACCCTGTATATCGAATATGAAGGGCTTAAATGAAAAATGGTATTTAGAAACTCATTTTGTTCTTCTTCAAGGAATATATGGTTGATGGATTGACCTCCTTTTAGCGGACACCCTGTACAAATTGAACTGTGTATCTATATAAACTCTGATGATCAACAAAATAAACGTCGTGGTCCAGAATGTAGGCTGATGTCAATAGTATATTATTCAACAAGCAGTTGATAGCTCATCGTATGCGAGTAAGATACTATACTTTATCCACGACTGTTGTATAAAATATTCATAACACAATCGAAATGTGTCCCCGGCGTGTTCGCCAAAACTTTGAATCTAGTGTATTCAGATTTAGATCTATGATAATAATGGAGGTCCACGCCCGAAAGTCTGTAATCCATCTTATTGGGCTCTTACCCCTGTAAATGATTTAATATCTCTCTATCTATCTATCTATCTATCTATGTACTTCATTTTGAATTCTGTGTCTTGAATTTGAAACAATCCACACAATAATGTGAATTTTTAATAACTTATCTATTTGATCTTGTAATTTAAATTCCATATATCGTGAAATTCGTTATATTGAGAACCGTAAAACAAAATGTGTACTGAAAACGATTTCATCTTTTGAGAAAAATGTTCTACAGTATTATTCTTTTTTTCAGGATGAACTTCCTCCAGAACAACTCGCTGGTGAGTTTTTATCTCTTCTCATTTTCACCTAATCAAATCACCTAATGTGGCGGTTTTAGTAGTTATATGAATGTCCCAATGGGACACTTCTCACCGCGTTAGGTAATGTAGATTCATCAGTGGCGTTATGTGAATTTCAAATACACTCTCGTTATGTTCAATGATAAGATGCCATAACGAATCACAAAAATTATTCTGGCAGCCGTCAAAGTGGAGAAAAGCGCGTTGCCTAGCAACGGTATATACAGTGTCATTCATAAAGTCGGCATCATATGGGAAAAACTTTTATTACTGACTTATTTTGAAATTCGAGTTGGACGTTAAGTTTTGCTTCAAGAAAGATGAAAAATGGCCTACTCAATCGGGGTCACGTGACTTTCGCTACATGTCAAAAGTGACATTTTTTTCAAATTGATCGCTGAAAATAGGCTTATTTGTTCGAATATCGAAAAAGTTCACTTGAAAAAGTTATTTCTATTTGAATTCTACAAATGTGACTCGGATTTTATCTTTCTATTACATTTTTCAGATTTTGATATTTTTTAAAAATTTTCGAAATTTCTGTAATATTAAAAAAATTCTAAATTCGATAAAACTACTTCATACCAGTAGCTTCATCATGTTACTAACTTTCAATTACTAATTATCACTAATTATCGACAAAAATCTCCGCTTCAAAATTCTGTTATGTTTGAGTCAAGCATTCAGAAACGAAATTCATTTATATTTATTTTTTTAGTACTGAAAAGATCAGTTTAAATGAATTTCGTTTCTAAATTCTTGACGATATATCAACTTTGCATCAAACATAACAGGATTTGGAAGCGGGTATATTATCATTTTCTGAAGAAAATCATATTTCTGTCCATAATCAGTGATAATAAGTAATTGAAAGTAGGTAGCATGAAAAAGCTACTGGTATGAAGTAGTTTCGTGGAATTAACAATTCATTAAATATTACAGAAATTTCGAAAAATTTAAAAAAAATCAAAATCTAAAAGTTGCAATAGAAAGATCAAATTCGAGGAGCATGTGTAAAATTGACATAGAAACAACTTTTTCAAGTAAACTTTTTCGATATTCGAACAAATAAGCCTACTTTCAGCGATCAATTTGAAAAAAATGTCACTTTTGACATGTAGCGAAAGTCACGTGACCCCGATTGAGTAGGCCATTTTTCATATTTTTTGAAGCAAAACTTAACGTCCAACACAAATTCCGAAATAAGTCATTAATAAAAGTTTTTCCCATATGATGCCGACTTTATGAATGACACTGTAGGTTCAACTTTTTTTTATATCTGTTAAAAAATTTCCACATCGTGAAATGTGAAATGTTCGTGATTTGAGTCATGTTTGTCATTATCAAGTGTAAACTACCTCTAAATTGCACTGATGAGGGCCAGCCCAAAACTTGTCTGCAAATTGTTATGCAATAACTGACTTCAATTCAAAATCATGTAGACCTGTATTGACATTACTGAGTCTATATATATATACCTCGATATACAGTGTGTCCACCTTAAGGACTTACCACCCCTGTAAAATCGTTATTATCCGACCAATTTCAAAAAACCTTTTTTTGTTGGATAGGTATTTGAAATGCCCATCCAACGAGAGAGTGATCTAATCCTTGGACTGTTATCGTGGCCAACTGCGACAAATTTCAATGACCCATACTCCAGAAAGTACTACCTATCAGGGGTTTTTTCCACGAAACTTGATGATGGATTCTGAATCAGTACCACTTGAAATATACCTGTACCGATTTTCATCATCATAAAACACAGGGTGTCCGAAAAAACGAATTATTCAAATAGGTGATCAGCAAATGTAATTCTGTGGTTTTTCTAGAAAGAAATAATCACAAATTATCATTGAAGATTATTTCAAATATACCTGTCTCAATTTTCGTCATTTGAATATACAATGTGTCTGAGAAAAAAATTAAAAAGGATAGGTAAGCAATATTTTTCATCCTGATAATTCTTCACTCAAAATAAGGAGATGAATCAGGATCACTTGGAACATACATGTACCGATTTTCATCATCATCGTCTTTTTGAATGATGAAAATCGGTACAGATATGTTCAAAGTGATCCTGAATACTAATGTGTCATCAGTTCTTCTCAAAAATTCCACAATACTACATTTTCTGATCATCTTTAAAAAAAAACATAATTCGTTTTTTCGGTCACCCTGTGTGTTATGATGATAAAAATCAGTAAAGGTGTTTTTCAAGTGATCGTGATTCAGAATCCATCATTTTGTTTTTTGTGAAAAAAAATCCCTTATAGTACTTTCTCAAATATGGGTCAATGAAGTTGGTCGCAGTTGGCCACGATTACAGTTCATGAGTAAAATCACGCTCTTGTTGGATGGACATTTCAAATACCTATCCAACAAAAAAAAGTTCATTGAAATCGGTCAGATAATAACAATTTCACAGGGGTGGTAAGTCCTTAAGGTGGACGTATAATAGTGTGTGCACCCATAGGGACTCACCAAATCCTGTAAAACGTTTATTTTTATCGATCTTGATACGTTTTTGATATCAGTGAACAATATACGTACCTTATAGTGTTTTTCTATATTAAAGTATATAAAGAGTTCATAGTCGAGCAACGATTACAAACGAGATAATAAACATGCATTTCAAATACCTCATCTACATACAAAAATTTGTTAAGATCGATGATATAACCTATAACAGGGGTAATCGTAATAAGTCTTCCAGATGGGCACACGGTATATTATGTATACAAGTATACACAACATAAGATGCGTCGCAGTTCAGGTTAGGTTACCAGAGGGTATATGAATAAGATCAAGTGCACTTTTTTAGCCATAGTACCTAAACATACCATGAGTCTTCTATCATTTCAAGTGCCAATACGACATAAAACAAGAGAATCAATTGACCATCAAAGTTTGCAAGTATAATAAAATGCTCATAATTTCATCCATTATTTCAAATGTGAAAACTTCACAAACGATAAGATTTCCACAAAATTCTTGAAGACACATACTGGTATACGAATTATAAATGAACAAATAAACAATGGAACGAAGAAAAAATAAATCTAACACTTTTGGTGTGCTGTTGCTATAGCTTTATTCTGATGCGGTTGACATTGTTTTCGTAAATGATATAACACCCCTAATTTATTGAAAAGGAATATTCTCAGATATATCATGATCGAACATGAAAAAAATGGATAGGTTTATATTTAGACATTAAAAAATACATTGAGAATTCGCATTCTCTATGAACTCTTTCTCGGATTCTCAGTATATTCAACAGAAAACATGCAGCTACTTTCCGAGGTATATGCCACGACGATCATTGAACACAGAATGAACATTTGAAATAATATTCCATTCTACCATTTTTGTAAAAAAAAATAGGTAGGTATTTTTTATGTATAATATCATTCGGAATATTCAACAGAAATAGTATATTATTCGACGAGCGTGTAATGATGGCCATTACTCATGAGAATGAAGTTTGCGACGTGAGCCGCAGGCGGACGTCGTAATCATTCGAATGAGTGATAGCCATTACACGCAAGTAGAATACTATACTTTTTCTATGACTGAGTGATGAACTGGTTGAGTTCATCAGCAGTGAATATCTTCGCTTTCTCTGACATATATCCATCAGATTTCCTTTTTAGAAATGCACGTTATTCCAAATATTTGTCAATATTCACATAATTTTCCATTGAAATTGTGCTTCTTAGTATATGCATGGAATACTGTGACCACAAGGAGAATGCTTTGTGTTTAGCTGCTAATTCGCCAAAATAGGCTAGCAGTACATTACCCGAAAACGAATTTGCAAGTTTTGCTTTTCGCCAAACCACTTCATACCTTTTTTCAGATTCCTCGGGCAAAAGGCTGATTGTACTTGAATTGGCAGCTTTCGAAACTTCTGATGGTGGAGAGCAGTTGAATTCATTTTCGCTTTCTGAATCCATATTTGTACAAAAAGTCAGTTCTAAATCACTCCAGATAGCTATTGTCAAATTATGACATTTCATGACGAGTCTGATTCAAACGTTTCACTGCATGCCCCATATTATCATTACAACTGTTGTCAACTGTTTTGTAGGTAATGAATCTGCTTTGTTGCTGATTGGCCATAGCCTGTTGTGTAATAGATATTTACGTAATCAGTTAGGAAACGCGTTGTTTTGTGTAACGATGGGATTTTGCGGGACGAGCGAAGCGAGATCCCGCAACATCACAGAGTTACACAAAATGGCGTTTCCTAACGTGTCACGTACAATATTTTTTCTAATTTTGACGAAACATTTCGCATGAACAAAAATAATGACCAGTTTTACATGAGTTCTACCGACTCTTGTTGTGTGAAATGAATGAATGAAATGAACATTACATCACCAGTTATGTAAAATTTTACTTTACGCAACTGGTTACGTGAAGTAAGACGATTCAAAACTTCCGTCAGTTTTGAAAAGTGTCACATTACATGTCAAAATTAGAAAAAGGCTCTTACACACGGGGCGTGGCTTGTTTTGTGTAATGCATCCAGTTACCCAACAAAAATGTTACATTAAAAGGGTCTAGTTTTCAACAGTCATAGAAAAACAATATTACTACCCTGGCTATATGCCTCATCAAACCACCATCGTAGATAGGGGGGGGGGTACTGGGGGAAAGCACAAAAATAGTAAAACAGTAAAAGACTTAGAAACAATAAGTAATAATGAATTCGAAATGTTATATATCAACAGATTGATGCCTGATTATGTTCTATACCAGTGATACAAAGATTCTAGTAGAACAAGTTTCTGAATATATCAGTAAATTTAGGAATTAATTCTCTCTCTTTGAAAAAATGAATGGGAAGAAACCAAAAATGAACCTATAATAATTCACCCAAAGAAACAACCTTAGAGACTTTACAGCATTGCAGTATCGAAATATTTCCCACTATTTATACACTCCTGCAGATAAAATCTGTTATGCCGGTGAGTGTGGCGAGTGCTGAAAGATCATTTTCTATACACTTAAGTAAGACTGAAATCATGGTTGAGGTGTACAATGGGTCAGGCTAGTCGAATTTACTTTATATTGAATATTCTAGATGTAGATGCTGTTATCGATAGGATTTCCTCGAAGTCTACAAAGCAATCAAGACTAAGGGATCTGGAATTTGGTGAATCTATATCATCAGCTGATACAAGACATACTGTTTCGGTGTCAAATTTTCATCAGTTGCACTAGGCCAGATGACAATCCATTCATGTCATCAATATATCGAGAAATTTGATAGACCAAGTGTTTACATGTTGAAAAATATGCGAAATACACGGTCCCTCTTTGAGGGGGCGTTCATCATGATTATAGTGGTTATAGGTAGCTAGCAACTACCATCAAATCATAACAAGTCTGTGAGTATGTTTTCGTGAACGACAAGGAACGTTGCTGTTTTCGAAGGAAAACGAAAAATAGAAAAACAGATCTTGGCACAAAGCAGCGTAATATAAAGTCGTAGGAGATGTCACTCAGTACTTAAAAACAGTTTTGCTCTGGCGCTCTTGCAGCTGTTTCCAGAAATTATGCCAACGAAACATATGCATTAAATATTCAAATCAGTTTTCCAGAAATATGAAATCCTACGATCGATCAATCAACTTGACAACTATTTTTCATAATGAACAGATAAATTTATTTGAATTGCAGTTGGCTGGACTTTTCATTATACATACATAATCTATGAATATACATTATTATCATCTGCTATGTATTTAGCAATGAACCAATTTTTGTTTTTATCTACAGTGTGTCCACTTTAAGGAATTAATATTCCTGTGAAATCGTTATTATCTCATCCATTTCGAGAAACTTTCATTTTATAGGTATTAGAAATGTCTATCTAACAAGAGAGTTAATTGGTTCTTGGACTGACTCATATTTCGGGAAGTACTATTGAGAATTCTTTTCACAAAAAATAATAATGGATTCTGAATCAGGATAATTTTAAATACACCTGTACCGATTTGCAAAAAAACGAATTAATATTTTTTCCTCCGATTGGCAGCAAATATTAACTTTGCTGACACATATCAATCAGCAAAGTATTACTTTTCCTGCCTAGGCAGCAAAATGGTCACTTTGCTGATTGATATGTATCAGCAAAATTAATAATCCATAAATCGTTTATAATTTCCGTCATATTTCATCCGAGACTTCTCCGGCAACAAATTCAACTCTATATTTTTTGCCACCTCCCTTATTTCTGGAGGTTCAAGTACTTTCAGGTCGCTATCACTGTCCATTTTATGATAATTCAAATATACCGCTATTTTTTCGCACAACTGTCAGAAATTTCATGAATTGTCAAACTATAATTATTATGGACTTTTCAATAGCATCCAACCATTCCAATAACTGAGATTTCGATCAAATTTTATTTCAATTGAACACTACAGGAAAAATAAAGAGATATGTATCATTATGAACAATCGGAGAAAAAATTATATGTTCAACTCGGCAGCAAAATAGATTGACTGCCTTAGCTGGATTCCTAGCCTCGCTACGCTCGGCTATGAATTCAGCCTCGGCAGTCAATCTACTACTTTGCTGCCTAGTTAAACAAATAACTATTTCCACCACTAGGTATAGAAGCTACCATTATTTACTCTCTTTGAAGGCGTAAAGTGTGTTTTTACTACCAAGGAAATTTTCGTCATATTATTAACCACTAGTCAATAAAGACATAGCCACCTCTGTGATAATCAACCCCAATTCACTGTTCTCATGCGATATTCACAGGAATAGCACTCGAATCTAGTAGGTATTCATCAATAACGATAAGAATAACGACTTGTCATATTATGCTGTCATGGTGACTGGATTGTAATCAGAATTGAAAAGAGGTGCTTTCATAGTGACATAGGTCAACATTTCAGTTTCACAGAACTATGATGATTGAAATACACTCAGTTCCAAAAAAAGTGACGCACTTGATATTTGAAACAAAATAAAGCGGTGAATTTTTTTTCAAAGCCTCCTTGATGGTGGTGGAATAACTCGAACCATGATTTATTCTTAATTTTTGACTCACCCTGTGTGTTAATTGGGTAATGGCATAGAAAGTGCTTACACCCTATACGAAAGAGGCTTCTTTTGTGAGCATTTTGTTTTTTTATTCATTGATTCATCTCTAAAATTTTCCGAGTTACAGCTTTTTTTGCTGAATCCTTGCAGATTATCAACTTTCTGAATTTATCTAGAAACAATTTTTTAATGAAATAAACTGATACCAATAATTTAAAAAAACATTTTTATTGATCACGAAATTATATATTGGGATGACTGCTTAATACCGTGTATTGCCTCCTCTAGCAACTCTAAGAACTTCTAATCTACGAGGCATACTGGAAATTAAGTTGCTTATCGTTTCCATTGGTATACGATCCCATTCTTCCACTAATGCATCTGCCATTTCTGCGAGACTTTCCGGAGACCTCTCGCGAGAACGTACCTTCTCTCTAATTCATCCCACAAATGTTCTATAGGATTCATATCGGGGCTTCTCGCAGGCCATTGTAATGTGGTAATACCAGTAGCTTCTAAGAAGTTTCGCACTATTGCTGTGGTGTTTGGTCGGGCATTATCCTGCATCAATATAAAATTATTGCCCACTAACTCTGCATAAGGTAAGACATACTGCTCTAAAATGTCAATGTGAATTTGGGCATTCATCGACTGCCTCACCAGAAAAACATGAAGGGGTGTCTTTCCATTCATTGAAATCGCTCCTTACACCATAACGGACCCACTATTAAGACTTTCGCATTTTGTTATTGAATTTTGATTAAACCGTTCACCAGTTCTTCTCCACACTCTTTTTCTTCTATCCACCATGTAAAAGCAAAACCTTGAATCATCCGTAAACAAGACATTCGACCATTCAGGAATATTCCACTGTCCATAATTTTCAACAAAATTTCTTCTAGCAGCACGAGGTTCGGGCAATAATTCGGGACTTTTTGCAGCTCTCCTAGCTTTTAAATTAACTTCTTTTAGACGTCTTCATACCGTCTGCTTATTTACTGCAACATCACGAATTTGGCGAAGATCTTGCTGAACATTTACCGCAGTATTTGATCGATTCCGCAAAATCCGCAATCTCAAGAAACGATCATCTCTTGGAGAAGTTCTTCGGGGGCGACCAGAACCGACCCTCCGAGCGGTACTTATTCCTGTTTGTTCGTACTTGTGGATTGCTCTACAAGCAGTTGCTTCATGAACTCCCACTGCACGATAGCGGCGTAACGTTTACTACGCCCATCGTTCACTAACGCAACTAATCTTGCTACTTGTTCAGGATTTATTTGAGGCATTTTATGTAATTTTAGTCAATAAAACAAGACACTTAATTAATGACACAAATTGAAATGGTCAAATATGGAGGCATACAACAAATTAGTTGCTATGACAACGGCATTTGTTTTTTTAAAGACAATGTGATCCTACCAGAGTACAACCCAATCAATTTTGAGTACTCTGATCCTTCAATAAATTTAATTTGTGGGATAAGCGTAAGGTATCAGCGAAAAAGCTGTAATTCGGAAAATTCTAGAGATAAATCAATGAATAAAAAAACAATATGCTCGCAAAAGAAGCCTCTTTCGTGTAGTGTGCAAGCACTTTGTATACCATTACTCAATTAACACACAGGGTGAGTCGAAAATTAGGAATAGAATAGAATAGAATATAAATTTATTCATCATTGAAAATTCTACATCAATAAATCATGGTTCGAGTTATTCCACCAACATCAAGGAGGCTTTGAAAAAATGTTCACCTCTTCATTTTTTTTTAAAGACATGACATGACAGAATGCATTGCATGTGATGAAAATTATTTTATTTGTAAACGTGATCAGAGAATGTATACTTATAGTCCTGTCGTATTGTTTGAAAGAACTAATGATAAATTATTATCGAGGACTGCTTATTGAATATATCTGTACCGATATTTATTATTCAAATATACGATTCGCCTGATGAGAACAAAAAATAAAAGTAGTTTTAAGGTAATTCATTCTTTCTAAAACACACGAAAGAAACAATTTGACGTATAGTAGAATCTGTGGTGGAATGTTCAATTTCTGGAATATTGATTTTAGAGAAATAGTTATTTATGTACCAAGGGCGAAGCACTGTATATTTTAGTCTAGCCTGCAAATTCATAGCCGAGGACTTAGCCGAGGCTAGCAATCAAACAATAGACAGTTTTTCGCTGAGGTGCATATTACATTTTTTCGTCGACCTCGAACACTTATATTCACATCACGGTCCTATTCACAAGTGAAATCTATCGGATTTTGTGAATAATCAATTTGACAACGCCTTCTTTTCCAGTTCATGATAGATCGGCAAATTGCTTGCCATGGCCAAGCTCCACTGGTCAAACGTCGGCTCATTGTATGACATATTGTAATCGTTTGCCTATAATTCAGCCGGCACTGGGCCAATAGTATCAATTCGTAATATGACTTTACCTACGTCAACAATCGTTTGCCATTAGATGACAAATTGAAATCGTTTAACTATAATATAGCCGGCACAGTGCCAAATAAAGTATGATTATATTTCAGTTTTAATTGACAAATCAGATTTTCAAGACGGCGAAATAGCGCAGTGATTTAGACGCTCAATTAGTAATCAGAGCATCGAAACGTTGCTAGGTTTGGATCTCTGGAAGAGCAGAGAATTTTTATTCATAAAACAAGTTATAGATTATAATTTTCGTAGCATCGGTCGGAGATGATTTCGTACGATTCGCTATTATTGCGGTCCAATTAACAGTACTGCTCCTGAATTAGCGTATGGCGTTAGTAACAAAGCCTACACAGAGCACTCATGAGCTGGAGGAACTCTCGTCGATGGCCAGTTGGTATGTACACATAGGTATACATGCCAAACCAGGTACATAGATACTACTACTACTACTACTACTCTACTACTACCACTACTACTAATGTTCATTCATTGCATTCAGATATCATCATAAAGGTCATCCAATTCGGCCACAAAAAATTGGCAACTCTTCTGACTCATGGAATATGACAGAAATTCGGTAGTCAATCAGAGAATCGGATGTTGTTCCTTGTTGATCGTTTGTATATATCTGTTATGATGATGATAATGAGAGTTAACCGTAAATAAATTCCGTACACACATAGCATAATATCAAGGAAGGTGTAGTACCTCAGTGAAGTATTGTCCTTTTTTGGCTTATACATATCTTAGTACCTATAGTAACAGAATTTAAAAAGTAATAAATGTACATATGACTCATTATGTAAAATTGATTTAAACATAGTGTGCCGAAACATCATGCAATTTATACGTGTATGTTATGAATTGAAGATTAGTAATAATAAAGGTAATTATAATAATGAATACGTGTCAAAATATTTTTCAGTAGATTATGAAATGTTTCAGTAGATCAATATGTATATATAAGGAAATCTACTGAAAATTCAGTCGAACTGGCAACCTTGCACCGGACGAAAAGTACTTGCCTTCGGAAATAGTCGGTTTTTCGTTCGGGAATTAGAACGTGAAATGAGATTTTTTGTAGAGGTCGGCGAAAATAGTATTTATTTTATTAGGAAGTTGCAACTGCCAAGAGAAATACAGACTGTTGCACTGGATAGATATTTTGAACAGTCCATTATACAAAAAATACGTAACGTGAGCCTTCTATAAGCTTACATGGCATACAAAATAGAATCGCCATGTTCTTCCCGGAATAAAATTTTCCAAAATAAACAAACTGTTCCAGCCATTATAAATCTATTTCTGAATAATGTTCTGGAATCGAGACACAAACACAACTTTGAATAGCACTCATCACCCACATTAATTTTCCACATCAGAACAGAAACTCGAGGAACTAAATTCTAAAATTAGTGACTGCCAAGCATAAAGAATTCAATTTTGATGAATTATTGTCAGACGAATCTGTATTGTGACATGATTTGAGAAATAGGATATCAGCTTCCATAGTTGAAATGCTTTTGGAAATAAAGTATATAAATGTTCAAAAAATTAGTAAGTGTTGAAGGATACCTTAGTGGAATTTTGAAACTGAAATGTTTCATGAGTTCAAGTTTCATCATATGAGTGAAAATGATTGATTCTCAACATTCTGTTGACCAGAAAATAACCTCCATTTATTAGTCTAGGAAGTGAGGTCGACTTTCACAGAGGATGTTTGTTATCATGACTGATTCGTCACATAAAATGTAAATTGTTTAATCCTTCACCCTGTGGAGCATTTTAAACAGCGACATTTCCTTCTTGTTGTGACCGTAACAATAGACATTTTGATTTACCAAGCAATTGAAACAAATTAAATTTCTTCAATATCAGCAATTGCTTTTGAACCTTGAAATTATACCGGGTGTCCACGAATCAATTAGACAAAAGTCATAGCTTCTAGAATAATAGGTGTATCAAAATAATATTTGGTATAGGTGAATGGTATGTGAAAGCATAGATCTAAATACACATTTAGATCTATGGTGAAAGGCATGGGTGAAGATCGAGGAATGTTTATCACTTTTCGATCACTTTCGATTCCACTGGAAATGGCTCCGTATTTGAATTTTGGAATGGAACACCCCATATATAGTAAAAAAATTTTAATTCTAAGATAATTGTAGACTGGAATATGATATTTTGAAATGTTTATTGTTTCAATATTGAATCTAGGCTATGATCGGCTATGATCGGACGTAACCTATAATCTAAGGATATACCTACCTAGTATGCATGATAGACAAAAAATGGTGACAAAACTACATTTCGTGTCTAACTAATAAATTTCGAATGGTACCCATTTTTTGACAAGTAAATACTTTTCGTATGAAGGATTTTTTGGCGGATTTAATGATATATTGGCTTATTAGCGAATCGATTGAAAATAAGATTGAGGATTACAGAGGAACATTTTGGATAATGATCTATTTACTCTTGTCACGTGCCATGATGCATACTATTTTGAAGTTAATTACATCAAGTCTTCTTTGGAAAACAGAACACTCACTTACGTTAGGAGCAGACATCAGTGAAAGTTCACTTGATTTCATGTTATATTGAAAGTGACTGAAAAATATTGAGTTTGCGTGAAAACTTTCGGAAATTTCACATTTTGATCCAGAATTCTGAAAAATCTAAAAATGTTACAGTATATATCGTGGTTCAATTTGAAATGCAAAAGCGGAGGTGTTTTCAGTGAAGACGAGAGGGACCATCAGAAACTGCGGAAACTTTCCTCTTCGAATATTCCATTCACCGATACCGAAAGAATTGAAATATTCTGAAGTTATTACCCGTCTGATAGATTCGTTGAAACCATTGAGTTTTCAACTAGTGTATATAATCAATGGTTGAAACCCAGTATACTGATATAAATAAGAATAAGATTTTTTCATATTTTGACAAATAATATATTTATAATATATATTATGAATATTCTCCGGATTTGTTACGAAAATAACCATTCTTGTAGAACATCGCTACTTTGTCCTGTCCCATGAATTTCTAACCCACTGAGCACTCAAAAACAAAACAGGAAATCGAACTCAAACTCAAAGTAATCCTTCTTTTCGATTCGAAGTACATGTACAGGTGTCCCATTTTCGATGTCCTCACGTCAAGGGGATTGTTTTGAAGAGCAACTCTTGAATACCGTCTCCTTTATGTATTATTTGTTTATTGCTGTTGTGAATGAAGAATAATAGTTATTTAACCAACTAGTGTTTTAATGAGGGCGATTGATGATCGAGATATTTTAACGTGCGAGCGAAGCGAGTGCGTTAATGTTCGAGATCATTAATCGCCTTTTAATATACAAGTTGGTTACAAAGTTTTTCCGTCGAGTATATTTCTCATTTCTCCTGCAATGAAGAAAACTTGGTTCGCGAATTCATCATCCATCCGGAAACTGCTAAGAATCACCCAGTAGCCTTGTTACTGGCATTAGTGTCATTTGAAATTTGTCGAAATGATCAACATAGGAAATAAATTCCTTGTGTTAGAAAACAGGGATCAAAATCGTGTCAGAAACTTGGAAAGGCGAACCCGTTAATGGAAAATCGTCGATGAAATCCATATATTTTCGATTCAAATGCAGATTCCGCTAGTTATAGCATAAACAATGAATGCACGCGGTGTATGTTTGGTTGCCTATAAAACAATCGTGCATTAATAGACAAATCGTCCATTAATAGGGGTCATTAATGGACGATTTCATATACATTAAACTTAGTCGTTAATACCAAGTCGACGGAAATAGTTATTTAACCAACTAGTGTATTAATGAGGGCGATTAATGATCGAGATATTTTAACGTGCGAGCGAAGCGAGTGCGTTAATGTTCGAGATCATTAATCGCCTTTTAATATACAAGTTGGTTACAAAATTTTTCCGACGACTATATTTCTCATTTCTCCTGCAATGAAGAAAACTTGGCTCGCGAATTCATCATCCATCCGGAAACTGCTAAGAATCACCCAGTA
Organism: Phaedon cochleariae; assembly: GCA_918026855.4. Taxonomy (NCBI): domain Eukaryota; kingdom Metazoa; phylum Arthropoda; class Insecta; order Coleoptera; family Chrysomelidae; genus Phaedon; species Phaedon cochleariae. Next base: position 28,641,932 of record OU896718.1, on the reverse strand, counting down.
GCTTTGTTACTGACATCAGTGTCATTTGACATTTGTCGAAATGATCAACATAGGAAATAAATTCCTTGTGTTAGAAAACAGGGATTAAAATCGTCTCAGAAACTTGGAAAGGCGAACCCGTTAACGGAAAATCGTCGATGAAATCCATATTTTCGATTCAAATGCAGATTCGCTAGTTATAGCATAAACAATGAATGCACGCGGTGTATGTTTGGTTGCCTATAAAACAATCGTGCATTAATAGACAATTCGTCCATTAATAGGGGTCATTAATGAACGATTTCATATACATTAAACTTAGTCGTTAATACGAGGTCGACGGAAAAGATACATTATTATCATTAGGTTTCATTATATCTCAATTAGGAGGAGTGAAAGAGCTTACAGTCACAACTCACCACATAAACAATTAAGTAATGACCAACGGGCATGAACATAAGAACATGTTTCGAAGGATTAATCCTCCATCATCAGCAAATTTATAAAAAGAGAATCTGTTACGTTGTTTATTCTTACAGATTCTCTTTTTAAAAATTTGCTGTATGTCCATGACCGTTGGTCATTATTGAATTGTTTATGTGGTGGAGTTGTGACTGTAAGTTCTTTCACTCCTCCTGATTTATATTACCTCCACTGTAGGTTATGGATCACCTAAGTTGGTTATATCCCAATTAAACTACTCAACACTAATTTCGTCGCACACCAAAATGTCGCCCCTGTTATAAATGTGAATAACTTTTTTCAGTTTAGAACAATTTGAATTTGGTTCACACTGTTCGATAGCCCAGTCCTTCAGCTATAATCTGGTACTCCATTGAAACATAAGGGTATTCACATAAAATCTCTACATGGTGTTTTCCGACACTGTGCGAAATTTCGGAATATTCAAATGGCTCTCAAATGGTGAAAAAAATGTTTCTCTCAACTTCGACAACAGAGGCATGAAGATGATCTCATTACCTCGAGATATCTCGCGAATCAACTTCCTATCTCTCTTATTTACAGAGTGATCTCAAAAAATCAACTTTTTGGTTTTGCAGCCATAACTTTTTTCCACGTCAACCGATTTTGGAAATCTTAGGCTCATTTTGAAGATAAAACTTCAGATGAAAAGATCTGAATATCAGAATTGACTCAAGATGGCTATCAAAGATCTAGAGTTTTCTTGAAAGTGACCCAAATCTGGAACGCCCTTCGAATCTTGGTTGGGAGGAGAATTGAATGAAAACCAACTTCTTCTCCTCCCAACTGAGATTCGGAGGGCGTTCCAGATTTGGGTCACATTCAAGAAAACTCTAGATCTTTGATAGCCATCTTGAGTCAATTCTGATATTCAGATCTCTTCATCTGAAGTTTTATCTTCAAAAGGAGCCTAAGATTTCCAAAATCGGTTGACGTGGAAAAAAGTTATGGCTGCAAAACCAAAAAGTTTATTTTTTGAGATCACTCTGTAAATAAGAGAGATAGGAAGTTGATTCGCGAAATATTTCGAGGTAATGAAATCATCTTCATGCCTTTGTTGTCGAAGTTGAGAAAAACATTTTTTTCACCATTTGAGAGCTTTTTGAATATTCCGAAACTTTGCACAGTGTCGGAAAACACCATGTAGAGATTTTATGTGAATACCCTTATGTTTCAATGGAGTACCAGATTATAGCTGAGGGACTGGGCTATCGAACAGTGTGAACCAAATTCAAATTGTTCTAAACTGAAAAAAGTTATTCACATTATAACAGGGGCGACATTTTGGTGTGCGACGAAATTAGTGTTGAGTAGTTTAGTTTCAAAGATACAGATTTGCGGTTTTCGCGTTATTGGCTAATTTTTTGTGAAACTCTCGACACCGCAAACAAAATTTTCATATCTCGCTTAGTTTTAGATATACAAGGCGAAATAGAAAATGATGTATTCTGGAACTCCCCTGCATCTCTTCTTTTATTATCAACTTATAGAAAAAGTAGAAACTGTCTCATACATTTTTACTTAAAAACCAGTTTTCAAATGGTAAAACCCGAAGTTATGTTTTTGTTTAAATGAAAACACCTGTTATGTTTTTCATATTCGGAACATGGGTGCTGTGCACTTCTCGAAAATATGTGACACAAATATTAGCCATATATGTATTCGGATAGTTTTCAGTTTCCCAGTACATTTTCCATATCACAAATATTCATATCCACCTTGTTGCTGCCACAGTGTTCCGTCACACTATAATTTCAATTTTACATATTCAACTACAAAACCAATATTCAGCACTATTTATTGACTATAAAAAGCTGTGGACCTAATATTAGTAGGTGGCTATCAAAACAAAAAACGAGTACTGGTTATATCCCAACCACCACGGAAAGTATACCACAGTTTTCCAGGCTGAGGTCTTTGCCATTCTGGCAGTAGCGGAGAGGCAACCAAGACAGCACTGGATATTCCTAGAATATTCTCTAAATATGCTAAAAGAGAAGAATATATTCCGAATATCCTTCGAATATTCTTAGAATATATACGTGCCTCTGGAACATTCAAGGAATATTCAGATGTGAATATTCTAGTAATATTCCAAAATGAATATACGAGGAATATTCCAGAAGGAATATTCTGAAGTGAATATTCCTAGAATATTCCAGTTGGATAGTGCAGGGAATATTCAGGTATGAATATTCCAGGAATATTCCCAACTGAATATTCTGTTCCTGTATATTCATGGAATATTCCGATAATATTCCCATTTGTTTCAATGAAATTGTTAAATATGGAAATTAACCAATCACTATTTTATAGATGTGAGTCATTGATTTTGAAATCTGTGGTAGAAGTCCATCGTATTTCAGAGTAAAGTGGTTATATTACCAGGGATCAGAAACCCAAAGTCGTCTCCACAATTTTGATAGGTAGTGATCAAAGTACTCAAAGATCATCGTACATGTGGAACTGGAAGTGTTTATGATCCGCTTCTGAACAACGCAATTCAATGAATTGTTATGTACAGTATTATTCAACTCGATTACTGGCCTAGTGGTTAAGGCGTTGATCTGACAGTCTGAAAGTCCCGAGTTCGAGCCCATCTTGGGTTAGCTTTTTTTAATTATGAATATGTATCGAGGAATATTCCCGAAATATTCATATATTTATATTCCTGTATTATTCCTGGAATATTCCGAATATTATCTGAATATTCCTAGAATATTATAGGCACATTCTGAATATATAGGAAATATTCATTGTGTAATATTCCGGGAATATATAAAATTTTCCCCACCAGCATATTCAGGGAATATTCCATAGATGATATGTATATCCCTGGCATGTTCATGAATATTCGCAATATCCAAAAACAATATTTTATGAATATTCATGGAATATCTGGTGCTGTCTGGGGAGCGGTGAAAGAGGGACCAGAGATTTACATCTGCTCGGATAGTCAGGCGGCTCTCAGGGCTGTCTGCCATCCTAAACCAAGCTCAGCTTTGGTGCAGGAATGTGGCGATGCTCTTGAGAAACTAGCTGAACAGAAGGAAGTCGAACTAGTATGGGTTCCGGGGCACAGGGGGGTGCCCGGGAACGAGGTGGCCGACGAGCTGGCTAGAATCGGATCCGCGACACCGTTCTGGGGACCGGAGCCTGCACTGGGCATAACAAGAAGCCAAACTTCGTCTGCCCTTAACAAATGGGCGGACGAGGCACTAGAAGTATATTGGAGACGTATAGGCGGCTGCAGGCAATCGAGAGACCTGGTGGCCGGTCCAAGCAAGCCAAAGACGGCTTGGTTACTGGGCAGGGATCGCCAAGTCCTGCGCCTTCTTATAGGGATACTGACAGGGCACAACAGGTTACGCAGACACCTATCACTCATAGGTGTGGAAGATAGTCCCACTTGCCGTGAATGCGGAGAAGATGAGGAGACATCACTTCACTTCCTCGGAGTGTGTGAGGCGTATGGAAGGATGAGATTCGAAATTTTTGGAGTAGATAAACTACAACAGGAAGATTTGGTCGAATTAGAGTGGACGGACATCCTGACCTTCATCAGAAGGACGGGAAGGTTCGAAAAGGACAACTAAAAGAGGGATGTGTAGATATGTGGAGGCAGGGGTTGGCAAAAAGGGCCCATGGGGGCCTACTCACCTAGCTACAGCCTCCCCACAGTACTACTACTACTACTACTATATCCCAACCAAATCTAATTTTTCGTAATTATAATATCATTCGCCGTTCTAAGGAAATCTAGAGTCAATGGATGGTATTAGATCTCTCTGGTATTAACATTGAGTATTCACAAGAGTATATAATCAAAGGTATTAGTCAGATAAGAGTTCGGACACAGATATGTTAGTGTTTTTTAATGTTCATATTCATTAAGTTACACACCTTGCATTGTGAGAAGAGCCACCATAATCGTCCTGCGCTCATATATCTATCTGTTTCCATAGCGAAACATGAAGCCGATTTTTGAAGACAAATGACTATCCATAAGGAAAAGTTTTGAAACGATCAGACACATACTGCTTTGATTGAAAGGCTAGTAAACGTCATTGTCCACTGAAACGCATGTCTTTGATGACTACTATAATAGCGCATGGCGCATGCGTATCATGCCACTAAATCCTTATGGATATTCATTTGTTTTATATTTCTGGCTTCATCCTGGCACCCGTTATGATCCGTATTGTTTATTAATACGTATATGCCTGCGCTTTATTTTCATTCAAAATTGTCTGAATTTGACATTACATTTCATGCACGTCAGAAGAAGAAAATGGATTTCATTTATTTAATTTTCCAAAGGAAAAATCAACCATTCTGTGAGGTACATATATAAAATTTACTTCTTATAACAGCAGATATAAAAAACCAGAAGACACTTTCTCATTCCCATTTTTGAGGCTCGACAAAATAGCGTTGAGACATTTTCCGTACGAAGTTTCGTTTCGGAAAGAACATCATGAACTATATACCCCATGAGTTCTTCTCATTTTTATAACTGTTGTTCTGCGAACAGTGCCCTAACGCCATAAATTGAAGTGGGTGTTATTAATACCCCATTTTTCTTCTACGGGTCTGACTGATTTGACATAAAATCTAACCTCCAAAATCGTATCTGACAATCAGACGTCATTAGACTAATTGAAACACAAAGAACAGAATACAATATGTCTGATTATTCTCTCATTAACTCAAGCATTGTAATTCAGAAAATAGTTCTGCTGTGTCCGAATCTACTAATTCCATCCAGTGACTCTTGGGAAGTCGTGGGTTTCACAAAAAGTATAGCCTACATTCGCGAAAACCGCGAATCTTTATCTTCGCAAATGAATGAGATATCTCGTGAGGACACCGCAAATCCTTTATTTAAGGCTGATAATTCATGTCTGAAATGTATTATGTTTTTCAGTCCTCCGCAAAGCCTTTGAGGCTTTCGACAACCAAAAATCTGGAAGCATTCCGTGCGACATGGTAGCCGATATCCTACGTCTCATGGGTCAACCTTTCGACAAGAAGATCTTGGAAGAACTGATTGAGGAAGTTGATGCCGACAGTAAGTATAACTCTTTTCATGTGATTTCTCAAAATCTGGAATGATGCTAACTCAAACCTTTATTTTGGTAAAAGTGTACGTATCATGCGATGGGTTTTATTTTCGAAAATATTTTTTGGTACTTACGTATTTTCGTCTGAAAAACAAGAATTTCACAATGAAAATGTGATAGAACCGCTATCTATTGAGATATTTTACGAAAATATGCGAAATTTCACCATGTTTTGCCACCCATCTTGGATATTCATTTAAAACTATTTGTCCTTATTTTACCATCATTGGACACTTTATACCGGGTGTCCCAAGTTATCGTATACAGGCAATATCTCGATTATTTGACAGGTTAATTGAAAAATTCAAAAACTTCATTGAAATGGCATTGAAGCACCTTCCTAATGACATATAAAAAATTTATTACATTTGACAGTTCTCTGGCAGCCCCCACTTCTACTTAATTATATCCTTATGAAAGAAAAATTGCCTCCGCTCATGTTTTTTGTTTCATTACGCCGATGCTTTTCATGTCAAAATAATTTTGAATACTAGCTGTGATTTTTAGTTCATTTTATGATTCGCATAAAAGATATTTTAGTTGAAATTAATAAATTGAATGTTGCTGTTTTCGTTGTTATAATAAAAAGTTACCAAGTAAATGCTATCGTTGTACTACTCATAGGACGACAGACACCTTTCAATGACAATATACAGGGGATGTCATTTGAGAATAAAAAGTGGAGAATATCTGCCAGAGAACTGTCATCTGAATTAGATTTTTTTAAATGTCATTAGGAAGGTACTTCCATGGAAAAGCAAGTCCTTTTATCTTCCATTCGACTTCGCGGTTACGTATATTACTAAACAACCACTGAATTTGCAATTTTTTGAAATCAAATCACAGAATCAGACTGACAGAAGTGACATCAGATATTTGATTACTTCAAAAGAATGATAAAGATGCCTACAACGCAGGCGTCCCTACTGTTAAAAACTTAAAATTTCACGTCGATAATTTTGAGAATTCAAAATACTTAATATAATATATTCTCAATTTTGATTCGTCCTTTCTTCTGTCACAGAAAAAAATTGTGTATTATACACGGGAAAAATATTAGATTTTAGCTCACAACCTCTGTAGCTAAAATCTACAACTTTTTTTCCTTGTATAATAAATAACTATTATTTCATAGCGTTCCAGTTTTCTCATATATTATCGTGTTCATTTTTGAGTTCATATATTTGTTCCCTCCATAACAAAATTCGTAAAAGTTTCTCAGTACATTTTCCATATCACAAATATTCATATCCACCTTGTTGCTGCCACAGTGTTCCGTCACACTATAATTTCAATTTTACATATTCAACTACAAAACCAATATTCAGAACTATTTATTGACTATAAAGAGCTCTGGACCTAATATTACTTAGGTGGCTATGAAAATAAAATGATTACTGCTTATACCACGGAAAGTATACCACAGTTTTCCAGGCTGAGGTCTCTGCCATTCTGGCAGTAGCGGAGAGGCAAGAGGTGAAAGAGGGACCTCCATAACAAAATTCGTAAAAAAATAATTATAATTATTTTTTTCTCACGTTTGTTCGCATTTCGGTTCTATTAACATTAACATCAACTTCAGGACCAATACTTTCGACTCTCTGGAGCTGAAGTATACAGCCATCTTTGCTTTTCTGGTTTGTTTATTCGTTTTTCTTTATGTTTCAACAGTTTGAATAATGTGTTTGGCTCGGTGATCAAATGAAGTTAAACAATATCGTTGTTAGACAAAAAAGTATTGCTGGCCGTGATTCAAAAACAAGTTATTCATCCCGAGAATAACGAATGAAATACAGAACAAGCAAGTATGTGAATCTTGAAGGCTTCCCTGATCAAAACAAAATTACTGAACTATAATATGGTGTATTTATATCTCCAGCATGGGTATGAAATGCCAAATCTGCCGAAATCGGAAAAAAATCAGGTATACGTCCCAACCCAAATAACCATCAGCCATAACAATGTTGTTTATTCTTGATGACCATAGTACATCCTCTTTAGTTCCTAGGAGCTAAAGTTCAACTTCAGCTCCTAGGAACTAAAAGTGTTGCCTAGCAACATACCTATGTTTGTGTCAGTAATAGATACGTCAATTCAAGAGCTAATTTTGGTATTAAAATGGACGACTTTTGTGTTGGTTGCAGAAAAACTCTTTCAACAAGTTCCTATGAGATTTTTTCCGTAGCTCTCGAATCTGAGCTCAGATTTTCGATAATCATTATACAAGGTGAGTTATTCTTACAATAACTGAACATGAAAATAATAATAATATTCCGGTCCTGATATCGGTTTCGTTGAAAAGGCTACTTGTTGAGGCATTGCAGTATACAAGTCATGTACAGTCGTATTCAAAAAAAAAGCGTAAAAGTATATTGGAGGGAGAAATTTACGTCATCCTATTCGCGTAAAACGGGCTATCGGGAATGAAATTTTACCAAATGTTGACAGTAGAGTAATCATCATAGGCTCTCAAAAACACAAAGCATTGGCTGAGCCAATTTTACACAACGAGAGAACTAGAGAACAATTTTCCCAGCCAGCACAAAGAGGTCCTAAAGATATCTTGAAGAAATCCTTTTAGGAAATTGTGATGCCTTTGTAACTTCTTTGAGAGATCGCCGAGAGTGCTATATCTATGCCAAATGTCCGCCACCTAGGCTGAGCTCAGCGAGGTCTTGAAGATATCGCACGCAGAAATTCTCATACAATGCCCTCAGGCGCGCACTTTGAGATATACGCTTCCATCGCCACTGGCGATAACTGAAAGTGCTCGCAATCATGAGCTGTTTGAGAAATTCGCATACATTGCTTTGTGACGAGGACATGGGGAGATTCGCATCAATTGCTTCTGTCGAGGTCTTTAAGTGGATGATATCGATGTTACTTCAGTTTCTCCTCTATTAAGGGGTAGAAGACGAGGTAAATATTTGAAATTCCAGAACGGACTCCGTCTTTCTCACTAAATATCTCCGCCTCGCTCGTTCGATCGGCGCATCTTATTACCGCGAAGAAGACATACGAGGGGATGTCCAAGATTATTCGAGAGCGAAATATAGAAAAGTGAAGGGTTTTTAGATGCTGTGAGATAAGTTGCCGTGAATTCTCCTCGGAATTCTCAAAGCTGCTCTTCTGTATGATAGTTAGAAGGGTCATTTTATAGCATGAATGCGAAACTGCTGTATTTTTTCTCACGATGATTTCATCAAAATTCTCTTGATCAATTCACCATATTTCTAGACTTTTGAGTGAAATATAGGAATTTCCACAAGGATACAAGGATTATATTGTTATTGAATATATTCATCAGTTTGCTGTATATTGACCGATATGAGGAAGATGCTACTAGAAACTATAGGACAAATTTGATATACAAGGTGTTTCTAAAATAGGTGGTCAAACTTTGGGAGCATATAGAGTGGGTGAAATAGTTACGAAAACCTCCGTAACATTTTTTTCTGAAGTGACCCCCAAGAAAGATACAGCCCCTCAAAGGGGGGCCTCAGTGAATGATTTTGAATTAGTATCTCCAACACCTTGTGTAATGAAAATCTGAAATTTTGTCCATCCACTTACTATTCAGTGCCGGTTCGAATGAAGTTAAAATCACCTCAAAATTAAATACAGGGGTGTGTCAAAATAAGGAGGTAGGGGGTAAAAATAACCCCAACTTTTTTGTTCATCACAATTTCAGTTTTTTTACATGAAATTATGAAATCTCAGGGCTATTAACATAGAAAAGGAGCTCTTGTTGAATCTCGATAAAATGAACCATTAGCGAATAAAATTTATTTTTCCAAGATTTCATTTAAATTGCAATTTTGGTGTGCGCTCAAGTTTAATTATCTAGTTCAAATCTCGCAACTGAATTTTTACCTATTTCTGATCGTCTGATCAACTCAGAATCTGGCAGATGACAGTTGACAATGCGTTATGGCGGCTCCAATGTGGCTGCCCAGATTTGTGATTATGGTTCGATTCGATTCAAAATTGGTATGTGAGGGTTTTTGGGGTTGGAAATTTAGAATTCGTTGTCGGAATTCGTGAAATCAAAATAGCCGACGAGTTTTGTTATTATGGACTGATCCTATTAAAAATAGAATAAAAAATATTGATGAAAACAAGCTTTCATTACTTTAACTATTGAAATAAAAAATTAAAGATGAAATAAGGTGAAAAAAGACAAGCCTTTCTTCAAATGCTCTGAAAATGACGAGAAAAATGCTTTTGATATCTCACGTAAGTTATTCTGTGAGTAAGGTATTCGATAGCTTACATATCTGAAGAAATCTTCTTCCACTTCCTGAAGCATCTGGATAGAAACATTATTGTCACTGATTTTTTTACCTTATTTTATTACATTTCAGTTCAACATAACCCCAACGAAATGAAACGTAGAATTTAACCCTGAGTTAGAGAGCGTTAGAGAGCACAGCAGGAATATGACAGAGATGATTAAGTTTTCTATAAGATTCAAGCTCTATGACAATGAAATAGCGAGTGAAATAGTGAGTGATCCGCAACATTACTTCAGCGTTGTAAGAATTCTCTAATGACGTGATGCTCAATCATCATTTCACTCCTCAAAGTGTCCTCCATTCATTTTTATGCTTTGATACAGTCTTTGTTCACGACATAATTCCATAATTTCAGTCGTTTGACATGAAATTATGAAATTTCAGGGCTATTTACATAAAAATGGTATGCTCTCGTTGAATGTCGATAAAATGAACCATTTCCGAATAAAATTGATTTTCACATTTCAATTCTCCGATGAGAAGTAAACATATGGGAACAGAGAATACAAATAGGACCACTAGATTATCAGTTGACATTTTATTGTCAGTTTTGAGAATTGTCAAAATCAGTTGGAATTTCGTTAGCATTGTTTTCAAATCGTCAAACATGCCAAACTATACATTTTCTGAGTACGTAGATATGCTATTAACATTGGGCGAATGTCATGGAAGTGCACGGGCTGCAGTGAGGCAGTACAATGAGAAATATCCGCGAAGAAATCTACCAGATTACAAAACTTTCCTGTCTACTGAACGACGTTTACGTGAATGTGGGAGTTTGAAACCCAGAACTTCTGACAGAGGAAGACGAAGGACTATGAGAACAGTCGCGAATGAGGAAAATATTCTGAATATTATTGAAGATAACCCCTCGTCAAGTACCAGGCGTTTGTCATTACAAACGAATATGTCACATTCGGTTGTTTGGAGAATACTAAAAGAACAACAATTGCATCCCTACCATTACCGACAAGTCCAGGATATTTTGCCAGGAGATAGGCCCCTACGAATGGAATTTTGTAATTGGCTTCTGAATCGGCGTGAACAAAACCCCACGTTTCTTTCTGAAATCATTTTCAGTGATGAGGCTACTTTCACCAGAAGCGGAGTGTTTAACATGCACAACGAACATGTTTGGGCCGATGAGAATCCCCATGCCAAAAAAGTTACTCATTATCAACATTCTTTTAAAATTAATGTTTGGGCAGCATCACTTGGGAATGAGCTTTTAGGCTATCACATTCTCCCAGGTAATTTAACCGGTGAAATGTACCATGAGTTTTTATCCACCCAACTGTTTGACCTTTTGGAAGAAATTCCTATAGCGAGATGGCATGTTCTTTGGTACATGCACGATGGGGCCCCACCCCATTTCAGTCGACAGTGTCGATTATGGCTCTCCGAGAATTTCACGAATCGATGGATAGGTCGAGGTCATGATGCTCCTGTGAATTGGCCCCCGAGGTCACCAGATCTCAATCCTATGGACTTCACTGTTTGGGGACAAATGAAAGAAAAAGTATATTCCCGGTCGATTGATTCTATCGAAGAACTGCAGCAGAGAATTGAAAACGCTTTCACTGAAATAATTCATGAGGGAAGGCTTAACCGCATATTATTTTCTCTTGAAAAAAGACTGCGTCAGTGCATAGAAGTAAATGGAGGACACTTTGAGGAGTGAAATGATAATTAAGCATCAAGTCATTAGAGAATTCTTATTACGCTGAAGAAATGTTGCGGATCTCTCACTATTTCATCGTGATACAACTTGCCTCTCTCCAGAAACTCACTAATCGAAAACTTCATCATCCCTCTCTTACATTCCTGCTATGCTCTCTAACTCAGTGTTAAATTCTACGTTCCATTTCGTTGGAGTTATGTTGTATGAAAATGTAATAAAATATGGTAGAAAAAAAATCAGTGATAATAATGCTTCCATTCAAATGCTCCAGGAAGTGGAAGAAGATATCTAGAAGCATTTTTTTCTCATTTTTAGAGCATTCACCTTATTTCATCTTCGATTTTGTATTTCAATAGTTGAATTAATAAAAGCTTGTTTTTTACAATATTTTTTATTTTATTTTCAATAGGATCATCCATAATCACGAAAATCGTCGTCTATTTTTAATTCATGAATTCCGACAACGAATTCAAAATTTCCAACCCCAAAAACCCTTACAAACCAATTTTGAATCGGATCGGACCATAATCACTAATCTGGTCAGCCACATTGGAGCCGCCATATTTTTTTCTATCAAAAAGTCCATAACGCGTTATCAACTGTCATCTGCCAGATTCCTAGTTGATCAGTCGATTAGAAGTAGGTAAAAATTCAGTTGCAAGATTTGAACTAGATAATTAAACGTGAGTGCACACCAAAATTGCAATTTAAATGAAATCTTGGAAAAATAAATTTTATTCGCTAATGGTTCATTTTATCGAGATTCAACAAGAGCTCCTTTTCTATGTTAATAGCCCTGAGATTTCATAATTTCATGTAAAAAAACTGAAATTGTGATGAACAAAAAAGTTGGGGTTATTTTTACCCCCTACCTCCTTATTTTGACACACCCCTGTATTTAATTTTGAGGTGATTTTAACTTCATTCGAACCGGCACTGAATAGTAAGTGGATGGACAAAATTTCAGATTTTCATTACACAAGGTGTTGGAGATACTAATTCAAAATCATTCACTGAGGCCCCCCTTTGAGGGGCTGTATCTTTCTTGGGGGTCACTTCAGAAAAAAATGTTACGGAGGTTTTCGTAACTATTTCACCCACTCTATATGCTCCCAAAGTTTGACCACCTATTTTAGAAACACCTTGTATACAGGGCGATTCATGAAGAGACTCACATAGCCAAATGGTGAATAGGGGAAACAAAACAAGTTGAGATTCCATGTATGAAAGATTCTGTTGGCCTTCAATAACGAAGATATTATGTGAAATTGCCATATTATAATTTCAATGGCCGACATTTCAGATATGATTCATCCCAATTAGGTAGCGACGTTTCTTTATTCAAGATGGCATATTATAAAAAAATCAGATCCGAAAAATTCATGTTCTCTTGTTATATAGAAAAAGCTCATTTTATGATCAGTTTTCTAGAAACATTTCATCAGATTCAGGAAGATCAGACATAATGCCATAAGAACTGCTCTTCAATTTGCACGACACACTTTGATCGGTTCATTAAAAAATATGAAACAAAAACGTTCGAATGAATTTTCAATTTTAACCTAGCTGATAACTCTCTCATTTCAACTGGATTCATGTGAATTTACGATAGGAATCGACATATTTAAGTAGTTGATAAGAAACCACAGAACTGCTTTTTTGGTGATTTGAAATGTTCGTTTTTGATCGAAATCGTGACTTGTTTCTATTTACAAATATCAATGAAGTAATAATGAAATAGTATAGGCGGTGTTTTTCATCATTTGACGTGATGTGACTTCTGTTGATAATCCGAAAAGATGGGTACTGGTGAAAGTATGGCATGAAGATTTCACAAAAGTGTGCTGCTGGGCAACACCACGACGAGTGGTATTTCAACACAATTGAGTTAACAATGAAAGCCAGAATCATGAGAACATATTCAGAACGGAGTTGTTATTTGCTAGGGAGAGAGAATTTTCTATAAATGAGCGATTCGTATTCTGCCGACAGATATAATTATTTTATGCCAAACTGACAGACTTTGCTCCGCTATCCATGGTTATACATCTTCGAAAACACCAACGCTGATAGACCAATCAGAATTGAAAGACCGCTTGTGTTTTCGCGATTACACACGTTGTGATATGATTGATCAGATCATGTAATAAACGAAATAAGTATATTGTTTAACGAGCACGGAAAGATAGTGATTTCCTACGAGAATAAAAGTTTGCAGCATGAGCCATATTGGCGAATGCTGCCATAATTTTTCTACGGCTATAATAGATAACAGCGACATATTCGATTTCTTCGGATTGTATAGCCATTTGATTTCCTGTCAAGTAATGCTCATCTATTAGACAGCGATGTCATTGCTTCACATTTGACATTCCATGAGCGATGAGATTTTTTTGAAATAATAACCCAGAAAAACCACCTTAGAGTTTTCCGATTTCCTTCATATTTTAATGACATGATATTGTTTTGAGTACAATAAAATGGCGAAATTTCAAGTCGATATGTCAAAAGGTTCCGGAGAAATATCGATTTATGATTACCACAGAGTACAGACAAACAGACAGACAGACCACACACAAAAACCAAAGTTGCTCGAAATTCGATGGGGATCATTTTCTCCAAAGTATAACTATACCTCTATATCTCGCTTAGTTTCCGAGATAGCATTTTTGGCAAGTCCGTAGTATACTCCACTATAAGTATAGCGTAGTATAACGTGGTATAACCAATAGCCGTAGAAAGGTTTTACCCCTATACATATTCTTGGGTCTGTAAATCTTCTATGGTATTGAACATTGCAAACATTTGAACTTTCTCTATGTTTAGCATTTGAAAAATAAAGTGACATCTTGAGTGCAAGAATCACACGTCACATCATGAAATAAAAAATAGGGCACGGCTACTAATATCTATCTAGAATTTCGATCAAGAACTAACATTTCAAATCATCAAATAAATCAGTGTTAGTGGTACTGTGCTTTTTCTCGTTTGCTCTTTTCTGTCAATTTCTACCCAACAAAAATGTACAAAAAATCTATTTACATGAATCCAGTTGGAAGTACTGTTTACTTCATCAGTCAGGTCGAAATTGAAAATTCATTCGAACGATTTTGTTTCATATTTCTTCATTGAATCGGTCAAAGTGTCGTGCCCTGAAAATGAAGAGCAGTCCTCATGGCATTTCGTCAGATCTTTCTGATTCTGATAAAAATTCTCGCGAACAGTGATCACAAAGTGAACTCTTTAGAAATCAGTAAAACATGAATTTTTCCTATGTCCGAATCTGGATTTTTTCCATAAGGTGCCATCTGGAATAGTTTCGATAGAGAAACGTAGCTGCAAAATTTCAGCAAATTACGATGGGTCATTTGTCAAATGGCAATTTCACATCGTGGTAGATGGATTTTTTTTCATATACAGCGTCCCACACTTCAAAAAACGCTTTTCTCTTTCTATATTTTAGTTATTGGTCGTGCGATTTTTACCAAATTTGGACTGGTATTCTCTATCTGGGGTTCTATTAAATTAAAACGGGGTCGATTTTTCATGAGAAGGCATCTTTCAACACGAAAACGAACCTCATAATATTGTTCTTCATCGTTATGAGAATTTTCACATGAATTCTATGGAGGGTATCAGCATCAGCATTGTTGCGAACGTAAATTAGTATTCTATGCAACGATCACGAGGAAACCATGTATATAGGAGTGTATTGATAGTTCAATATCATGATAGATTCATAGGTACCCTATTTTTTGTAGGACTACAAGTCGGAAGTGACAACTTCGATGGCCCGTATTGTATTTCCAATTTTTTTCAGACAATACGGGGAAATCTGAATAAAGTTATATCAATATGAAAATATTGATAGAGAAATTTGACATTTGCGACTAAGAACTTTCAAATTGCATCTCATCAAAAGTATTCATTACTCACCCGGCCTGTGTATTATAAATGATGTGAATGATTTTCGTAATCCGAGCGAGAACACAATATGATCAGATCGACTATCGGTGACTTCGATGCATGTATTACGCTATTCAATACTCGAGAACATATTATATAACCGCCATCGCATATCAACATAAATAGATATTTTGAATTGACTCAGCCGTACCAGTATACCACCTGACGAAGCTACTGTATTAGCGAAACATGTCGTGTGTTTGAGAATTTTGTGAAGTTTTTACATAAATAGATATACCTACACTGGTACGCGTGCTTCCATGACGCGAGTCTGCCGGTTTACTCTCATCCCAGAAAGTGCCTAACTGGTCTATAGAAATTATCGCTCCAAAAATCAATTAATTTCTCACTATTTGTATTTCAGCATTCTCCAACATCATAAGTACATGAATTGCATGAACTTTTGACGCATTCGCGTTGTCAGTATGATTTTCATTTGGAATTAAATGTCAAACAACTCAAGCAAGTGAGATAGAAACATAGACCCACTTGATCATACCCCGCAGTACTACGTGTTTTTATGGGCCAAAAATGTGTTATCATGATGAAAAGAACGTGTCTTCATTGGTTAAGATCTGTATCATGATATAAATCCGAGATAATTAATTCGCTTCTTACAAAATGGGAGTAGGAAAAATTATTCATTCGGAAAAGATGAGTTCAACAAAAAAAGTGTGCCTCGTTTTTTTTATGTAAACCATAATTTTCTACCTACTGGTGCTATTGAACGTTCCAGAATTTGCGGTTAATTAGAATTCATTATTTATTCGGGGCTGATATAATGAAGAGAGAAATTTGACCCATTCTATAGTATTATAAAATTATTGAATTTTTGCACATGGGGGTTCGAAAACATGAGTAACATACTGTAAAGTTAGTTCCTACAAAAAATCCTGATTTATGAAACACATTTCAATTTCAATAAAAACGCACGGCACTGTCCATAATGATGTTTCTATTCCTAAAAACTGATCATATCAATGGTAATTCATACTAGTCCTTTGGCAAGAATCGCACGATTGATAGCAATTAATAGCTGAGATATAGAGGAGTGGGGGCGTTTGAAGTGAGACATGCTGTATATAATTATATATTATACATATATCAATTCGTCTGTACCCCGTTCTGCTGTTCACCATTTGGTTATCTGAGTCTCCCCATGAATCACAAAAACCTGAACTTCGAAGTAAACACTCGAAACACTCGCGAAGTCTAGTGCTACCGCTACCGCAATTGGTCAAAAAGTTTATTTCACGAATCCCAATATAGGCGATATTTTCTATATAATACAAAATTGAAAGATCAAATGACTTACCTGAAGGAAATTTGATCATAATTATACGAGGGTTCTGTCGAAATTATTACACCTGTAGTTATGTCTGAGTATATCGTTTTCATACCACGTTCAAAGAAATATACCTGAAAATAAGAGTAAAACCGGCAACCCTGTTTTCCTGTCTCCACCGTCAACCGCCGCAGCCGTAGGGTGTCCAACTTCACTTGTTTAAAGGAGAATACAACTAGATCGCTATATGGGCGGGAAGATTCGAAATCTTGAGTGGTCTCAAGTTCCAAAGACCTCAAGAATTGACCAACGAATTCGGGAGGGTTTGTAATAATTTCGACAGAACCCTCGTATAATTATGATCAAATTTCCTTCAGGTAAGTCATTTGATCTTTCAATTATACTTCGGGTTCTGTCTTCATTATTACACCTGTAGATGTTCAAAGTATAGCGATATAGTTGTAACAAGACTTTATTACTCTAATGTATTTTATTTCTACAAAATTTCACTTATGAACAATGTGAACATTTTGTCTACCAATTTTGGTAGTAGGTGAATTATAAGAAACAAAAAACCCAGCCATTCTTGGCCAACCATTATTATAACTAACTATTCTAGTTTGAACAAAACTTGAGGAATCAACATATACTATATCTACTACTTATGACTTCCAGTTTATATTTGACCCTTTCAGTACTCCTTTTGCAAATGCGTCTTTCCTTGTTGCTAGAGGTTTATTGTAAAAAATGTTGAAGGTCTGCGAATTTTCGGTCCAGCCGGCTCTTTTCCGGATCTCTTCCAGACTAACTCCTCCTCTGAAGGCTGCCGACGTAGACGCGTGTCTAGTGCTATGGCTACTATACACCGTTGTGTCAATGCCGCTAGCTTCTAGCATTGTTTTTACCCAGCGGCTTATTGTCTGAGCTGAAGCAGGGTGTATTGGTTTTTGAAATGTTAGAAGGAGCTCATTTTCACCTCCAGATCTTAGATCTCTTGTCTTTTTAATGTATTCTTTTATTGTAGATGCCAAACACAGTCCTGGTTTGTCTATGAAAAAAGGTAGTATCAACAATGGTTGATGTGTGCTTCTCCTATTACTAGTCTTGACCTTGTTAGGAATGTATATTTCTAATCTATCTTCATATTCTTTGATGTTAGAGATTTCAATTTTCGCAAAAGTTTGCATCCTATGTCCTGATATCAGGGCCAATAAGGTTACTAATTTCAGAGAAAGTTCTTTCATGGATAATGATTCCAGGGGAGACATTTTTTCTATTTTCAAGAGGACAGGTTGAGGGTCCCATGTGGTTGAATATTTTGGTTTCGGAGGTCGGCTGTTATAAATGCCTTTCAAATACCTTTTAATGAGCTTTTCATCCTTGTCAGTAAGTGATAAAACTAGGGACAAAGCAGACTTGAAACTATTTATACTAGAATAAGAGGCTCCCTTATTATAATGCTGGTTCAAGAAATCTATGATTCCATCAAGATTATATGAGTATGGGTTGAGATTGCCCTCCTTGCAGAACGTCCACCATCTTTTGTAACATATTTCATATTGCTTCAGAGTGCTTTCTGACACTGATGAAATCATAGCATCCATTCCTGTGGCTGGGAATCCTCTGTAGAGGAAGGATTCCCTGACAAAAACCCTGCCACCAGGGAAATGCTCGCCCATAGAGGGTGTGGGGTTCTGAAAGGAGAGTGCATGAGATTAATATCTGGTCCAATTATTATTGGTTTGGAAACGAGTAGGTTCACAAATGTTGGATACCAAGCCTGTGTGGGCCATCTAGGTACTATAACTATTCCAGTGGCCTTATCCGTAATTATTTTTGCCAGAACTTTGTTTATCAATGAGAATGGGGGGAAAGCATAGAAATGTAGGTTTTCCCAGTCCACTGTGAAACTGTCCACCGCAATTGAATTCGGATCTGGTTTCCAGGATATATAATTCGAACATTTTGCATTGTTTTGTTGCAAATAAATCTATATGTGGTTTACCAAATGTTGAGCAGATCATTTCAAAAACTTCATTTGACAGTTCATATTCAGTTTCTACTGATTTTGATCTAGATTCGGCATCAGCCTCTACATTTAATTTTGTGTTTATGTAGGATGCGAAGACCATCATATTTTTGTTTTCACAGTAATTCCAAATTTCCCTAGTTATGTAGTTCAGATTTTCATATTGCACTCCCCCCATTCTGTTGATATATGAGATTGCAGTGTTGTTATCGATTCTCATCAAAACATACATGTCAGAATGTTTTTTGGTGAAGCATTTGAGTGCATTAAATGCTGCTGCTAGTTCGAGATAATTTATATGTTGTTTCAATTCTGTACTGGACCAGAACCCGTGACATCTTGTGTTCCCACAAGATGCTCCCCAGCCAGTTGACGAAGCGTCAGAGAAAATTTCCAGGGAGTATCTTGGGGTGCTAATATCAGCATGCGAGGTTACGTTACTTATCCACCAACTTAAATCTGGCTGGATATGTTCCTTGATAAACATTTTCTTATCATAGTTATTATTATTCTCTAGTAAGGCTAAGTATTTATATCTTTCAAAGATCTTTAGATGTAGCCAGCCATATTTAATAGCCGGGCATGCTGCTACAAGCACTCCAATGAACCTTGAGAAATCTCTTATAGTACAGCTATCCGTGATTGAAATAGACTGTGCCATGAGCCGAATTTTTTCTTGCCTTTTTTCAGTCAACGATAATGTTAATTCAGATGTATTGAAATTGAACCCTAAATATTGACATTGTTTTGCAGGTTCAATTTGACTTTTTTGCCTGTTTATAATAAACCCTAATGAAGACAACAATTTCGTTGTTTCTAATGTATGTTCTATGCCTTGTGTATAGGATGTACTGATGAGGATGATGTCATCCAGATAGGCCACACAAGTAATACCTTTCATGTGAAGATGATTCAATATGGGTTTCAACAGTTTGGTAAAAATGTATGGAGCTGTATTCAGCCCAAATGGCATAGAACAGAACTCATACAGTTTCCCAGAATATTCAAAACGAAGAAACTTCCTGAATTTCTTATCAACAGCAACTAAAAAATACGCATCTTTCAGATCGATGGTACTAAGAAAACTATCTCTCTGTATAAGATTTTTAACAGATCTATAGTCATCTAATTTGAAGTGAGGGGGATCAATGTATTTATTTAAAGATTTCAAATTCAATATGAACCTGTATGACCCATCGGTCTTTTGTCTTAAAAAATATGATGACCTGAAATCATTGGATTCTGGGCCACATGAGCTAATAGCACCAATTTTGATGAGTTTTCCAATGACTTGGTTATATTTATGTACTTCATCATTTTTTATATTAACTTTTGGCTGAAATTTCTGACAAGGGACTGAAGAAAAATCAATTTTGACTCCTGCAATCCAGTCTAAAACAAGTTTGTTTCTTGTGATTTTTTCCCATGCTGGAAGAAATCTTTTAAGCCTACCAGCATACCTGGTTTCGGCACATACCTCTAATGATGGTAGGTTTTCATCTTTTTGAATTTCCTCTCTTGGCTTCTCTCCCCTCTCCTGTCTCTCTTTTCTCCCCCATTTTTCCATTCCCTCATTTCTCTCCCCTCTTTCTTCAATCTGTGTTTTGCCTTCGGTCGCTGGTAGTTTAAACGATTGTTATCACCTGTGGAAACTGCTCCAGATGGACCAGGTTTGGGTGTATAATAATTATTGTTGTTTGCTGGTTTAGGATATGTCAACTTCAGTTCTTCAACGCTTTTCTTGAGCTGTTGCCTGTTTCTCACTCTCTCTGTAAAATTATCTCCAAACAGCCAAGTGTCTATGGATGACTCATCAATAGTCTTCCTGAGGTTTGGGTTTAGGAAAGGTAGAATTAGAAATCTACGATGTAGCGATATTGCATGAATTACATCTGATATAAGTCTGGCAGAGTCTGCCAAATCCATCAGGAGGGGGTTTGTCTCCTCAGTTGGGTTACAAAATAATTTATTAATAGGCACAGCCATTGCTGTCATTCCCCTCCCCAGCTGCTGCTGTAATTTTGACAAATAATTGTCTTGTTTCAGAGTGTTATCTGACAAACAACTCTGAATGTCTGCATTTAGTAAAGGTGGTTCAAGGCTGCTGCAGATTTTCAACACAGGATGCTTTTCCATTATGTTCTTCCGTTCATCTTTTCCTAACCCTTTATGAAGATAATGTGTCCATCTGTTGCTGATTTCTTCATGTATGACAGGGCCCTCTGGAGTGTTGGTGCATATATTTCCCAACAAATCTGGGTTCAGCACTGAGGAAACTGAGGCATGTGCCTGCGATCCCTCTATTGCCTCAACTATTTGAGGTACATTTCCGTTCTCCGGAGATTGAGTCACATTTGTGTTGTCCGGATTTTGAGTTACATTCCCGTCATATGGGTCTTGAGCCACATTATCATGTGTTCTTTCGTTTTCCTTCCCTGAGTCATTTCCACTGAATTCAGTTTCTGATTCTGAACTGCTTTCTGAGCCTGCATGAAACATAATTATGTTATTAGTTTCCTTGTACAACACCAGAACAATATGTTCAGTGATTTTTCCATGTATTATATGATAGGAGAAAATTAGATGCATCAATTAAATTGGGTCATGTGAACCCATACCCCAGGGACATATGTATGCCCTGATAACAGGTATATCTTATTTTCTCCGATCGCATCTCATTTGAGAGCGAAATGTTTTTCACTTTCTTTGTTGTCAAGAATTCATGACAATCGCCGCCATTTTCTTTCCTACAACATCAAATGAATGTGATTCAGTAATGTATACTTACTTGACGAAGATTGCAATTCAAGCAGAAGCCTTTTCAATTTCTTTTTCATTTTTCCACTTTTTATTATATTTTTCCTTCTCTTTCCCATCTTCAAAACTGTGTTTGTTTCTGAACGCTCGGAAACGTGTGTATGTCGTACGATACCACAGACAAAAGTGAAGTTGGACACCCTACGGCTGCGGCGGTTGACGGTGGAGACAGGAAAACAGGGTTGCCGGTTTTACTCTTATTTTTAGGTATATTTCTTTGAACGTGGTATGAAAACGATATACTCAGACATAACTACAGGTGTAATAATGAAGACAGAACCCGAAGTATAATATCTTCTCTACCCTTGAGAGTCTCTACTTATGTGGAATTCGCCGCTTCAAAAAAAGTCTCTATATCGTCAACCGAAATGCGGCTCGCCCTTTTGCCGACAAAACGTTTCACATCGCACCTATGACATCATCTGATGTTTTTATTTATCATTTCGGAGAGCAGGATTCACGGACATCGTGCTATACTTCCTTACTGGAATGCTAAAATTATCTTATAATCCCCATTCGATAATATAAAATAATGTATGGATATTGTGGACAGTATAAAAGTACCCAAGGAATAGGATGAAGAAACAGAAATGATGAAAAATGATATAGATAGCTGAAGTACAAACGTAAATGTGTCGTACTTTTTGAATCACACTGGTAAAATCTCAAAAACGCAAAATAAGCCTGTATTCCAATATTGAAACACAGTTTTCAGCATTCTCCGGTGAGGACGCTAGGAATCGGTGTCGAAATATTGGAAAACATGGGATCGCGCGCCCCCACTTTTCCCCCTCTAAAAATTTGTTTTTCCTGAAACAAAAAATACTGGGCTCTTCACAAAGGATGAACGGATGTTTCTCTGGAAGCGGATTTTGAGTTTTTGTCTTAGTTTTTTCAAAAAAAAATTCTGAATATACTCGAAAAATGCAATGTTCATGATTTTTTTGCAGAATATCGGTGAATTTTTTCAAAATTCTGCTCCCAGAGAAACCTAGATATTTCAATTCTCCATCTTATCATATTTTTTGTTTTCCGAAAAAATCATTATTGAACAATGAAAAGTGGGGGCGGAGAAAACATGTTTTCATTGCACTGATGCATGGTGTATCCTCCTCTCGACTACGAGCTGTTTGAGATTTTCGCACGCATCGCCTTGTGAAGAGAACTTTGGGAAATTCGCATCAATTACTAATAGCGAACTCTTCAAGTGCTCGCAACTATGAATTGTTCAAGAATCCGTGCACATCACCTTATAACGAGGCCTTTAAGAGCGATATTGCATCAATCGCCACATGATCGCCACTAATATGGTAAGGTGTTCAATGTTTGAGAAGTCATTGGTTATCAGCAGTCTCCTGTCGGCGAAGTCTAACTAGCGCCAGCTATATTGTTTGGGGTGGAGTTAAATTTACTGGATATTTATTTCAGCGAAAAAGATTGAGTTACCAAACTTAGAGTTAGATCAACGTAATGAGCTTTAATTATATATTATTCTATAGCAAGACATTGATCAAGTAAACTTTATCACTTGAAAAAATCTCCGAGGAGGCCGGGTATCCTTTAAAAAAAAAGGTCGTCCGATATCTACCCACGAATTTGAGGTAGATATTTGATTCTCGATCCCACCTGAATTAGAACATTTTTGTCTTTTTCGTCAGAGCAGATAATTAATTATCATTAATTCACTGCAAAATTTGAAATAATCAGTAAGAAAATCTAGTATCTAGTATACAATTATTATTATCATAGATTAATGACTCCCATTTCATGTTAATACTGGGTGTCCCAAGTTATCGTAAAGGTACCAGCAAAAACTTGCTTACTCGACAAGATGAACAAAAAATAGTAAAAATGCTTCAAATGACATCAGAGAACTTTCTTTATGACTCAAAAAAAAGTGTATAAGATTGGACAGCCACCTGCAACTCCTCAATTTTCATTTAATGGACTCCCTGTATATTGTCATTGAAAATTGCCAATCATCATCCTATTTCGGGAATGCACGATAGCACATCGGTACTTTGTATTTTGTTCATTAATAACAACATTAACAATAAAAATTTTTGACCTCATTTACGTTACATCGATTGAAAATTGCCTCCTCCCATGTTCGTAAAAATGTCCCACAATGAAATTAGATTAATTATTACACTAGGTAGGTACCGTTTGCAATGATTGATGTTCTGCAGTTCAAAATGGAATATCTGTCATTAATATTTTGAAACAAAAATGCAATCAATACTTCTTATTTGTGAACTTCTTGAACACATGGGTGAAAGCAATTTGTCATTTGAGTAACGTAAAAAAGTCACAAAATGTTCATGTTTTTGTTGTTATCAAGAACAAAACACAAAGTATGTGCTATATCGTTGTATTCCAAATAGATTGACACGCAATTTTCAGAGACAATATGCTACTAGATCAGTATCTACCATCCGGGGGCTGCCAAATATATCACATTCTTCATAAGCCATTAGGAAGGTTATTTAATGCCATTTAATGCAGTTATTTAATGCTTTTGATATCTTGACAAATAGACGAGATATTGCCTGTAAACGATAACTTGGGACACCCAGTATTTGAATTATAAAGGCTATTGAAAAAAACAACTCAATATTTTTGTAGGAATATTCATTAATTATTCAGGTTATGTTTGTGATTACTTTAGGAGCTCGCAATGGGAAATTCTCGATCTTGTTACGTCCAGGATATCCTTGGGTGCTCGCAGAAAGAAATGCCTATTCATTTCCTGTTATAGATAACCTCAAGGATTCGCAATAATGAGGAATATATCAAATCTGAGGCGAGATCTCCGCGATTTCTTTCGGACGACTCCAGAGAGTATTTCCCATGGTGACAGCCTATAGTGATCTTTGATACCTCGCAGAAGGATTTCGCATTTTGATCCTGAAGATAACAACTTATAGAGATATCGCGGAGAGTACCGTGTTACCTGGGTTAGAATGCCGAAATTTTTTATGTTTAATACTTGTACGCTTTTCTATTCAATACGACTGTACCAGATTTGAATTCAATCGGCATTGCCCTCTATTCAATATTACAGATTGAATTTTTCGTCGAATTCCACAAATCACTCTGTATGTTAGCAACGAACCGATTCTGTACATTTGTATATGGCATTCTGCATTCATATTGGCAGTCCCTATAACCCCATAAGTTTTGTCGGTTTTATCTCCGGACACACTGTATAATCACGCCGAGTTAACAAAATACGATACCTACTTTCTCTTCCTATTATCGTTCCAAGGACCCACGATGTTCGGTCGAACATGATAGGGATTTCCTTTCGCGCATTCCAGAAGATAGAAAAAAACCTTTCTTTCGAAATGATTGGAAGCGTAACGAATAATTTTCACTGAATTGGAAGTAGGCGTTTGCTCTCGTTTTGAGAAACGAATAAGCAAGAAAAAACCGATATAGCACATAGCTATTCGAAAAATACACAATATTTTGCATACACAAAATAAGTATCTGGATCCAATTTTTATTTTCATCGCTTGCCAAAATTTTTTATCATTAATACTGAATGAGGCATTAAGTTCAATGACTGGTTGGCAGAGATTCAAGCAAGATGTAGATATTTTATACTAATAATCATTATTAATGGATATGTACATTTGCCATTGCATTGAAAAGATGAAGCACCTACCTATAATTAGAAAATGGACGTCAAACTGCAGGGTAATTCAATATAAGTATATGTTCATATCGTATTTTTGATTTCGCGGGTAGTAATATAAATGATATGTACCCAATACTCAATCGAGCATCCTCGATATATCCCTTGCCTATTTTCATATTTTAGGTAATGGGCTAGTCGAGTGATTGTTTCATTTTTCTTATTAATTCTTCACAGTACCTCTTTCAATTTTATCATTTTTCAAAAATTTGTTCAATGATCTTGAGGGACCAAAATCAGAAATCAAATCACAGTATCATTCAAATCAATTAGCTGAAATTTGCCACTTATAACTATACTGAATTCGGACTCAGTGAGTAAAACACATAGTAGCCAGATGTTACAGTAGGATACTTATCTGGAAATATCATGATCCTGAAACCGGTCTGTAGGTGCTCAAGCAATACCTGGCTACAATTTGATCACCATTCAGCAGTTAGGAAAGAATCACTCGCATATTCCATATTCCCAATCATTTTTATATTCTTCATGCACTTCAGGGATTCAAGGGGTACCTTTATTCCCTATTTTCGGGCTAAAAGTGGTACTTTGAATCCCTATGGATTTGAAGTTACTTACTTTAAATCTCTAGGGATTTAAAGTAAGGTCCTTTGCAATAAAAGCTAAATTTAGAAATGTATTTCTAAATTCGTTCCATTCTTTGCACCATTCGATAAACTCAGATAACTTTTTTTTATATTGTTCTCCAGATTTTCTTGGTAAATTGTCCTTCAGCTTCTTGAGCTGCCTTTTCGATTCGTTCCATCGCGATCAACGTCTTTCAATCGGTGTGGCGTATTTGACTAATATTATTTCCACAAAGAGAAACTCAAGTCATCACCACAACTAGTTCATAAAATGAACGACAATGGTAGATAACGAGAGTAAACTACTCTCCTGGCTATATGCCACGCAGAACATTGCATTACATCCTCCCGAAACCTATGCAATAGTTCGTATAAACGAATAAAATCGCAAGTGTTTCCTTCCTAAACGCTGAGCTGCGCTGAAGTGGTTCAGGACGCTGACTACCTGCAGACCGGTTTCGAGCTCTTGGCTTTCATCAGTACAGGGCTATCCCAGATAGCTTCTTGACCGCTATCTGGTGCGAACCTGACCCAACGTAAACGCATCTCAGCATTTATACCATACGAGGCGTTCGACGTCTGGTTGCCCGACTGGCGTATTTTCAACTAGGGAAAAAGCCAAATACTCAAAGTGGAATGCATTGGTCACAAAGAGAGAAATATTTATTTATTTATGTTTCACTTAGTTACTTGTCATAACACACCAAGATTTTCAGTTGCCGATGACAATCATGATCTGGATCACCATAGTTACTGAGGTCGTTGATATGGTAGCAATCAGGCTCTTCCATAATGTTTTAGAAATAGAGTAACTACCATTATTCCAGATTTTTTGAGATTTTCTCGCCTCGTTTCTATGAAATAAAAATATGAATATTATTTCAATATACGTGTACCTAGTAAGGACAAATCAGATGATTTGCTCCAAAATGTCACTGCGTTTGAAGAATTTTCTTATCAGAGAGCCTGAAAGAAAAATTCACTAGCTTGTCAGTGACAATTTGTATTGAAAATGGTTTGGAGAAGAGAAATAAAGGTATATAGAAAACATATCGAATTTTCCCTTAGCTTTGGACGTTTCGGGAACGAATCTGCTCCCGTTTTCAACATAAAAAATGATTATTTGAATAGCAAATTCGTATTCGTCTCGAAACGAGGAGAGAAAATCCCAGAAAATCTGGAATAATGAATGTACCACCTCCTCGATTAAGCTACAGATAGTATTTAGAGTAACTACCATTTAGTAGCATTCAAGTTTTGTTTTCGTTATTTTTTCTTTAACGTTTCACCTATCCTGAAGTGCATAAAATAGTACATATACATGCACTTCTGGAAAAGTGTTCTCAAATAGTTGGTCGGGCTATAAACCTTTTGTCTATGTATTAAAAATACCACTTCATTCCCTAGGTGTATAATGTACTATTGTAGAATGTAATTTCAATGTGCAGCGTGACATTGGCTAGCGACAAAAAAAATGAGAACTCCAATAATGAATAAGACGGATGTATCCTGAGCGAGTTGGGTATATATTAATAAAATAAGTATTATAACTCATAATCAAAATAAATAAAGAATGTTTCTATGGTGGTAATCCTATATTGACAAATATAGGGCTGATATTCATGTTTAAAAATCGATGCTTACCTGTTTCGACAACTCGTTAATTATTACCATTTTCATTAAACAGAAAGATTTTATAATGTTTCAGCAGTATTCTTTGAATACACCTATATAAATTTTATCAATTGATTTTTCGTTACAGAATCTGGACGCCTTGAATTTGAAGAATTCGTTACGCTGGCTGCCAAATTCATTGTTGAAGAAGATGATGAAGCAATGCAGAAGGAACTGAAAGAAGCTTTCAGATTATACGACAAAGAAGGTAAGACATTATTAAATTATTTTTCCGTCGACCTCAATAATTAATTATTTGTCTATTAATGCACGATTGTAGCATAGACAACCAAACATACACCGCGTTTATTCACTGTTCATGTTAGAACTTACGTAATCTGCATTTAAATCGAAAATTAGGACTTCATCGAAATTTGCCGTTAACGGTTTAGCCTTTCCAAGTTTCTGAAACGATTTTAATCCCTGTTTTCTAAAACAACGAATTTATTTTTTATGTTGATTATTTCGACAATAATGTCGAATGTCACTAATGTTTCCGGTTGAATGATGAATTCGTGCCGAACCAAGTTTTCTTCATTGCAGGAGAAATGAGAAATATAGTCGGCGGAAAAATGTTGTAACCAACTGGCAACTCATCGTATATCAAAAGGCGATTAATGATCTCTGAAAACTAATGTACTAATTTTTCTGTCAGCAGAAGCATAATTGAACCATTTTTCAATGAGAATAATATATAATCATATAACTTAGTTTGAATCATCTATATTTTCTGTTTTTGATAAAAATTCAATCCAAATTGATTCGAACTTTTTTTTTATATCGCTACTTCAAAGTTGGGAATCAACTCCCCAGAAGTCGAAACTTGTGCGGGGTTAGTACCTAAGATTTAAATTATTGAGGTGGGCGGTAGCCATGAATAGAATAAAATTAGTTCACAATGTATGTTTCATCAATGATTTTTTGTTTTTCTCTTGCGAATTTTTGTCGCCAAAAGCTTTATTACCTACCAGGTAGCCAATAAAAGGACGTCATATAATATCAATGTTGGTTTTTCCTCAATTTTGATTCGCGATGACTGACTAGAATATAACAAACAGTACATGCAATAATGAATGCGATAATGAATGACTTTTCCCCTATGCAATATCCAATCAGAATTTGAATCTGAAAACGGGCGCATGCGCCTTAGAAAATCATCTAAATGAAAAGACCTATGACAAAGTACACACGACCTATTTTTATTATAAAATTGAATATATTTATTTGAAGGTAATGGATATATTCCCACCTCCTGTCTTCGTGAAATCCTGAGGGAACTGGACGACCAACTCACAGATAGAGAATTAGACATGATGATTGAAGAAATCGACACTGATGGTTCAGGAACAGTTGATTTTGATGGTGAGATATTCAAAATTCAATTTATTTGAAATGTTTGAGCATTTGCTTTTATCAATGAAATACGGAATGAGCAGTTCAGATGACAGAAAGTATATATTTTAATTTTCTAGAATACTATTCATTGAACCCTTTATTTTCGGTGAAGTTACAAATATGTTTTGTTACATTTGTGATCCATTCATGATTGCCCTCTATCTTTTATTTGATTTATTTTATCAGTTACTAATTTTACGAATATTCGTTCGTTATTTTGACTTCATTCTTGAAATCCAATAGGTAAGTAATCGAGACATATTATGCGCATAAACTGGGCAATTCCATTTTCGTGTTAAGATGAGTCAAAAGCATGAAAGAGCTTCGTAGGGTTATCGTTATGTAAACTAGAGTGCTTTTTTGCTATCGTTTCAAAATCTATAGGGTAATACTTTTTTTGGGGTAGAGCCTTATTCTGTATCCCTCCAAACTTTTTCGTAGTACGCCTCTGGCATCTTTCAGTGAACAAATTGTGTCGATCGTTCAATTTAGAGGCTTTATTGCTCTTCAATTTTTTTCGAGAAACGAACCGTTTTTGTGATAAATAAGCATATACGTTCTAAAACATATTCATTTTGCCTATTTTTCGCTTAAATTTTATTTAACCTCCGTATCCCCTTTACTGATCAAGATTGGACACGTGATTGCAATTTTAATGAGTACATTTCATTGAATTTTCAAAAACTTAAATTTAAGCGAAACATATTGAATTCGTATGCAAATAGCATCCAGTAATACAGAATATCCTAGTTTATCGGTCCTGAGATGTGCATACGAACTTAAATCATCGATTATTTGAAAGATGTCTAGTCAATTGATGTTCGAATAAGTCGAGCTCCCCTCTCTGGCATCGTATGCAAATGTCGGGAAATTGATTAATGGGTCCCAATTCATTGTTTCGCCAAAGGGCATACATTCTTAGATCATCGACTATAACACTGAAAAAATTGCCTCTTCCGGTTCGTATGCCGCCCTTGGGGAGTGACCTAGGCGTATGCAAACCGGCAAGCGCCCCAATGTTCGTGAGATAAGATCATTGCACTTCATTGCCGAGCTTCTTCTTAGACAATATTTTGAACTTTTTTCCAACCGAAAGGTGAGGTCAGGGCCGGGATGCGACTCTCCGAGGCACTTTTTCCTGTTAACTTGGACTAAGTGAGTGGGTCCCTTAAATGGCATATCGACTTAGAACATCGATAAACCCTGTGTCGCGGGCCAACAGTCTATATGTCACATCATCAAATAAAAACGGGGCCTACTTCATAACAAATTTATAAAGTCACGACTAATCATATATCTATCTAGAATTCCGGTCGAAAACTAACATTTCAAATTATGAAAATATCAGAACTACTTACTCTTTTCTGTCACTGTATTGGTCAAAGCGGCCGTGCAAATTGAAGAGCAGTTCTTATGGCATTTTGTCTGATCTTTTTGAAACTGATAAAATTGTTCAAGAAAAATTATCACAAAGTGAACTTTTTCGACATAACAATAAAAGAATAATTTTCCCCAAGTCCGGATCTGTATTTTTTATAATATACCATCTTCAATAGTTTTAATGAAGAAACGTCGCAGCCAAATTTTAGCCAATCGATAAAATTTTTCGAGAAAAATTATCACAAAGTGAACTTTTTCGACATAACAATAAAAGAATAATTTTCCCCAAGTCCGGATCTGTATTTATTTTATAATATACCATCTTGAATAGTTTCAATAAAGGAACGTCGCTGCCAAATTTCAGCCAACTACGATAGATCGATAAATCCCTTAGGAAGCCCCTCAGATATTAATTCAATTTCATTTATTGTAATTATTTTGACTATTGAAATTATTCAGTTTTGTCGATATAGATATTCTAGTTGATCCGAATACAACGAAGAATAAAGAAACATATATGTACAGGATGTCCCGTAAAGACCTAGAGAGAATGTAGATCAAAGGCTAACCCACCTGCTATGACAAAATTCCCATTATAGAAGTCTTACCGTTTTCGAGATTTTTTTTTTGTTGAAAATATTGAATTATTGTCCCTTTCAATAGTTTTGTCTGTACGGTTGGTATAATTTTACACCTTTTCGGTTCATTTTTTCAGTAAATATTGCTGAAGAATGATTTTAACGTATACATTCAAATGAATGAAATGAAGACTTTGGTAGTGGATATTTTCAACAACAACAAAATCTCGAAAACGGTAAGACTTTTATTCACGAAGTGGGCGACATCTAGGTTACATAATATGAACTTCAAACTGGGGGAAAACAAACTGTTGTCTATGGATAAAGTGCATAGACTACATTGCATTCAGCTTGCTGTAACTGTAGTCAAACTTGTCAATGACATGAAGTGTTGGCTCTGTTGGTAGTGATGATGGTTGGGTTGGTTAATTTTTTTACATTATTACATTTTTATTAGTTCAATGAACAGTGAACGGGTGAAGAATCGAAGACAGTTCAAACAATTCAAACTAATTATGACGAGCAAATCAATTGACATATAACAGAACAGCTACAACATGTTTACAATACCCAGATTGTCCTGCTTTGCAGGAACAAATAGAAATCCATTGTTCTACAGGAGTTCCTCTGGACCCCAACTTCAATTTTACTTCATGTGCAGAAGATTTCATGGCCGAAGTTTGTAAAAAGTTTGTACAAAGTGCACAATGTGCCTTTTGTTGAAGTCTCCTGCCTCACACAATATCTGCTTCTCCTTCCACTATTGGTCGGCTTTTTCCATCTAAATAGAGCAAAATATCTGCCAAAAGAACATCTACAACAGGCATTTACGTTTTCGATCGAATATTGACAATTAATGTCAAGAAATTTAAAAACTTATCACTCTCATCAGTACACAGTACACAAGCTAACGGCACTAATGGGATTGAGTGAGGATTGAGTTTGTTTTCCTCCAGTTTTGAAGTGGCTTTGACATAGAACGATGAAAACCGACCGCCACCTGGTAACATTGATTCCCGCGAATAATGGTGTGTTATCCTTTGATCTACATTCTCCCTAGGTTTGACGTGGTCTTCACAAGACACCCTGTATAGAAGATTTGCAAAATAAAGTAGTGTATACAAACGGTAACAGATAAGACAAACACATAGAAGCATGTTTTCTTAGCAATTCATATTTGTATTTTTTCCATCTTAAGCATACTGTGTTGTAAGAACATTTCAATTTGTAACTAACATAAGACTGTTTTCAGAATTCATGGAGATGATGACAGGAGAAGTGTGAGCGCGACTTGTAGCCATAAGAACTTTGTACCTATACTCACTAAATTATGTTAAGAACTCATATAATTTGTTTTTCAATAGTTTATTCATAACTGTAAACAAGAAACAATGTTACAAGAAATATATTTATTTTAGTTACAGACTATTTGTATAATTTAATAAATATACATTTAAAATTTCATGTGTTTTTTGTACCTTTAAGCGTGATGTACAGTGTGTGCTAGAGAGTAATTTCCATAAGTGTTTTTCTTTGAAAGTGGGCAATAACTCAGAAATGAATTATGATTTATGATAAGTTTTCGTCAGAAAAAGAAGAACATTTCTGATGAAAAAATAAAAATAAGATTTCCAACGAATTCTCAAAAACTCATTTTTGCTCACACCTACCATTTTGATGATATAATCAGAGTGTTCCAATCCAAAAACCATTCTGTTTATAGAGATTAGTTATTATATTGTACATAATTCGAATTCCCCCTTGCCATTTCTTGAATACAATCTCATATGAAAACTAGGTAAGTATATGTATAGACAACATTCAAAATCTTCATAACTGCATAACCCATATCAAGACCAAGACAAAATTTAAAAATTACCTTTATTGCTTCTATACACATTTCCGAAGTAGCAGATGTTTCAGTATAAATATGATGCAAATGACGCGGTCGCATTCATCCATTTTCAAGCATGATTCAGGAAAAAATTAGTACCCACACCCGCCTGGCAAATAAGATACTTTTTTAATTTTTTCATCTCGACTGTTTTCTGCAGTGACCCATTACTTATAAATCCAATCAATCAATGACAAATTCATGTAAAAAAATTGAGCTTGTTACAATACCTACCTTTCTTCCCTAACAGTCAGCATGAACAAATTTATCTGATGTTTGTAAATGAGTTGGTAGAATATTTCACCTGTTTGATGAAAATAAAGGTACGTTACTTCGACAAGAATGTCCACACGTCAGTATCAAGAATAATTCAGACAAAACTTCTTTATTCATGAGATATATGATCAACAATGATCACACGTGATCACCACGCTTATGACTACGTGAGCGAGGAAATAATATTTAAGTATGTATTATCGCCATGCATTAAGACACGTTATTGCAAGTGGTTTTCATCGATTTGAGTTATGAGTTGATATTGATGTTGTTCAAGACTCTGGCCATCCTTGTATTTTTATCAGACTGTTTCGAACCTGATTGAGAAAAACGATTTCGTGTTTAGCCAACGGTTGTACCTATACATGTGCCAAAAGGGTAAAAATATAACTTTTCAAAGTTCGA
Organism: Phaedon cochleariae; assembly: GCA_918026855.4. Lineage (NCBI taxonomy): Eukaryota > Metazoa > Arthropoda > Insecta > Coleoptera > Chrysomelidae > Phaedon > Phaedon cochleariae. The sequence goes on along the minus strand of OU896718.1, from coordinate 28,608,385 downwards.
TAAAGTATCAAGTGTTTTCAACTTTCTATGACATCTCACGAATTGCTACAAGAATTATTATACAACTACTTCAGTAACTATTTGAATTTCAGCTCAGAAATGATGAATATTCGATAAAAACATAATTATCATCATTAAAAACATCAATTCGAAGGTAGATCGCACTTAGAGGAAGATTAAGGAAATCAACCAATGAAAACAATGAACGACAAAGACGTCATAAAAAGCAGTCAGCTATCCAAAAGAAAACGGAAGCAAAATTCTTTTGTTACAAGGTAGTAAGATAAGGATCTAGTAATAGTAGTTCGATCATAGTTGAATATTGCTAGATTATTGATAAACATACGGACTGGGGTGTGGGTTTTGAGAAGTAGCAGTTCAAAATAAATGATAGCTAACAAAGAAACATGTCGTGTTTTTGAGAATATCGTAGGAAATCTTATAGTAAGTTTCTTCAATTGTCATGGATTTCCATCAAGTATCGGCTGAATCAATTGATGAAAAGGAAAGAATCGAAAAAACTATCAATTGAAACCGCTTTTGGATGGAAAATACCGATCCTTTTTTATATTCCTGTACATAAACAACAACTGGAGTATCAAGTAAGAAATAAATATCATGAAAACTACAATTCAATTTTCTCAGGAGGAAGAGCTCCTCAGAAAATCTCAGTCATCAAATAAAATCTAGTTCCTAACGTAAAATGGCACTGAATAAACTAGAGAATTTAAAAATATCACATGTCGATCTTCTCAAACGAGCTTATATAATATACGTATATAATGATACTATTCAAAGTTTGAGCACAACAATGTTAAATGTTTTGATAATCGTATGTCCTTTATTTCAACAGAAAGTAACAACAGACGAACGAAAGTGGAAAGAAAACCTAGAAAACGTATTTCTGAAAGAGAGAGATAAGAGAGAAATAAATGATAAATATCTGGAATTGTTTGATTTTCCACGCATTTGACAACGTAGCAGAACTTCCACATTAACTGACATTGACTGACCTTAACACTTTCGCCGCCGTGAGCATTTTGATTTTCTTCGCCGTGGGCCAAAAATGTGTTTTGATGCAAAACTATTCAATAAACGGTTCTGAGTGCGTGGTTGAATTTTATTTCAACCCTTATCCCCTTCAATCCCAATTTTTTTAGTGTACATCGATGTTACACCTACAAAATTTCGATTTTTTGACCAAAGTAGCTTCCTTGGTGTGGTATATTTGTGACTCATGTGAAGGAAATCCACATTACTGTAGAAGTTGCTTCAACGAAACCCATTAGTTTCATGATTTTATTTGTTTTCTGTTCCAACTATTTCAATTCCTTTCTTTTCGTCGTTTTGTGTTAAATTTTAGATGTTCTTGTTTAGAGCAGATCTTAATTTTGTGTTTTGTTCTTTATTTTGTAACGTTTAGCTATAAAAAGAATTTTAGTATTTTACTGTTTCTCAATTGTTGAAAATATTTTTATTTTACACTGAAATAAATGAATAGCACCGAATAATTTGTTGATTCCATTTTCACATAGTTGTAATTGTCATACGCCAAAGCTTGATATAGCAAAATGTTCGCCCAGGCCTGTAGAATAAATTCCCTATTTTCAATACGTTGTCGGTGTAACCATATTGATACACCAGAATTTTTACAAAAGTACTGCGGATGTACAATAATGTTACACTCTTGTTATTGCAGTGTGTACATTAATGTTACACCCGGCGGCGAAAGTGTTAATAACCGCTGGCACATTGTCATTGAAGTCAGTGTTAAAATACAGGGTGTTTCAGAAAAACATGACCCCCTTGGCTAGGGTAATTAGAATACTGCAAAATAAGTTGGGTTTGCTCAGGAAAAAAAATGTCGTAATGGCATCCGTTTCCATGATGAGAGGTATTTAAAATAGTTATTTTTGTATCTAGAGCGCGAAATGCTACTTTGGTGATCGAGATCTGATTTAAAGTTGAAAAAATAGTCGAGATGACCAATCTGAGGAAGAAAGCCTTTGCTACAGAGATAAATTCCTGTCAAGGGTTGCAATCTGATCCTCACCCGTTCAGAAGGATAATGCCTAATGCAATAATTCAGAGAGAAAGAATCGTGTATTCGTTGAAACGGATGACATTTCTAACCTTATATCTTGAAAACGGAAGCAATTACGTCATTTTCTTCACTGTGCAAACCCAACTTATTTTGCAGTGTTCTACCCACCCTAGCAAGGAAGTCTACTTTTTTGGAACACCCTGTATATATAGTATAGAAAATATGCGTTAACAAGATTCGTAAACTACATCAAATTACCCTAGTATGTTCAGTCGTATACAATAAAAAAGTGTACAAGTGTTAAAAAGAGAGGTTTACGGCATCCTAGTTCTGGTTGTGTAAAACTGGCTCAGCCAATGCTTTGTGTTTTTGAGAACCTATGTCAACTTTTTTATTATTGCTTGGAGCGCACGAACATATGGTAATTTCACGAAATAGAATGACGTTAATTTCATTATGTAATATACTTGTACGCTTTTTTTCTGAATACAGCTGTACATTCAGGCGTGTCACAATTCTCAATTATTGGTCCAATCATGTTCCCTATTTCAAGTAACTTAATATGTGAGGATTTTTGGTCCAAATCTGTTTCCAAAAAAATAGTTTCAAGAATAAAGATTGTTTCCTACAGTTTAAAACTGAATTATCAAGGTTTTTCTTCGCCTGTTTTATATCTGTGATAAAACTAAAGGACAGTGGTTAACAGAGCAAATTGTTTAGAATATGTTCGGGACAAGACCACAAAATTTAACACGAACTTATTCACATCTAATGTATTGAAAAAATGCGATTTACCAATTATATTATGCTCATATGATACAGTGTGATTCACTTGAATGTGGGACAACCAATACAATTTCCATTTACCTTCAGAAAAAAACTTGTTTGAATTGAAGAGTTTGAAAAAAGGTGATAAAGAACAAAATACAATTTTTCACACTGAAACCAAACCGAATTGTGAATTTTTTGAAGTCAAAATTCAAAAATCATTTTTGAGACTTTTATAAAAAATCTGAATACACCCTGGAGCTCACCCATGAATAAAAGAATGCTGTGTAAAAATCAGATATTTCTTTATGAAAACCCATTTATCAGTTTTCTCCATTTTTATTCAGTGGGTTACTCGATCACAAAAAGAATAGTTCCAGGCACTTTTTTTTTCTTATCCCGTTAGAAAAGCAGGTAGCGACAGTTTTTTTGACGTGTTTTCACACGGTATGCCTTTTGGAGGGTATCATCTGAGAATCGGTCATAATCTATTTTTTAAATCGAAAATTCAAGATGGCGGATCCAATATGGCGGACGAGTTTCGTAGTTATGGACCGATTCTATTCAAAATTGGTATCTGGGGATTTTCGGGGTCGGAGATTATGATTTATTCGTCAAAAATAGGAAATTCAACATGGCGGACGAGTTTCTTAGGGACCGATTCTATTCAAAATTGGTATCTGGGGGTTTTCGGAGTCGGAGATTATGATTTTTTAGTCAAAATTTTGAATTCAAGATTGCGAATACAATATGGCAGACGACTTTTGTGATTATGGTCAGATTTTATCAAAATTGGTAACTGGGGGTTTTTGAAGTCGGAGATTATGATTTCTTCGTCGAAATTAGGAAATTCAAAATGACAGATCTAATATATGGCGGACGAGTCTTTCAATTATGATCAGATTCTATTCAAAATTGGTATCTGGCGTGTTTTCGGAGTCGGAGATAATGATTCGTTCATCAAAATGTGGAAATCCAAGATGGCAGATCCAAGATGGCAGATCCAATATGGCGAACGAGTTTCGTAACTATGATACGATTCCATTCAAAATTTGTATCTAGGGGATTTTGAGGTCGGAAATGGTGATTCTTGAATCAAAATTAGGAAATTAAAGATGGAGGATCCAATATGGCGGACAAGTTCTGTAATTTTGATCCGATTTTTCTCAAAATTTGTATCTGGGGGTTTCCGGGGTCGGAGATTATGATTTCATTCTTTAAAATTGGGAAATTCTTGATGACGGATCCAATATAGCGAATGAGCTTTGTAATAAATAGTAGTTTGAGAAACTATAATGGAACACGCTTCTATGGATAGCCAAACTCGAGGCCAAACTGAATAGTAGTAGAAAATTGATAGTAGTGTTATTAAACGAGACAGATTGTCGAACTAAAAAGAAGTAGAAGATGAAAATAGTAGTTTGAAATACTAATGAAACACAATTTTATGGATAGCCAAACTGGAAAAAAGTAGAAAACAAAATAATAAAAGTATGTTGATAAATATTTAACTAAAAAAATATTTTCTAGAAATAAATGTAACAACGCTTGCCGGGTATCAGCTATTGTGATAAATAGGAGTTTGAAAAACTAATAAGACACATTTTTATAGATAGCCAAACTAAAAAGAAGTGAGTAGAAAATAAAGAGTAGTTTGAAAAAATGAAGAGATATAGAGTGCCGAACCAAAAAGAAGTAGAAATGAAATAATAATAGTTCTTTGATGAATATTATTCTAAAAAAATGTTTCTAGGAATAAAGTTTATGGCAAAACAACGTTTGCCGGGTCAGCTAGTTATGTATATTATATTTTGATGTTAAAAAACAATACATGAAAGAATCCTCCCGGTTTCTTCATGCATTAAAGTTAATTAACATTATTTGTTCGCAAATTAAGCGTTTTGATACGACTCCATTCCAGCTGCCTGTTTCAAAAAATGAAATATAAGTGATATGCGTAGTTGAAAATACGAAGGCATAAGGGTTGCGTGAGCCTAAAAGGAAATCAGGTCAGGTGTAATTGCATTAAAAATAATAGTTTTCCCTCCTTTTCGAACAGGCTGCCTTGAAGAAGTATGTGCGATACATATTATACAGAGATATTGCGTTTGCGCATGTCGAAGTACAGGGTGATTCACCATAAATGTCCTCCCCTCTAGCTCAGTTATTTTTGAACCGATTTCAAAATTTGAAACATCATCTCAAATGATTTTCGATAAAGTTTTTTTCCGCTACATCAGAAAATACAGGGTGCTCGGAACAAACGATCTACACGGTACTATTTGATTTTTTTAAATGGAACACCCTATTTTTCATTGTATTCTTAGATTCTCCCTGATAAGCTGATTTGATCAATGCATCACACTTGGGGTCTAGCGGGAATGATTACAGAGATATAGGGTGTTCAAAATCGAGATTTTTCAACTTCAGGATTATTTTGTGACGAAACTATTTATTATCGGTCGAAACGGCTTTCATGTCCGTATCTCAACTTTTGATTTACTATCTACTGACATTTAATAATTGGAACAGATACAGGGTGATCAGAATTCTGAATCTCGAACCACCCTGTAAATGTTTCAATTAAATGTCAGTAGATAGTAAATCAAAAGTTGAGATAGGAACATGGGAGTCATTTTGACCAATAATGAATAGTTCCGACACAGAAAAATCCTAAAGTTCAAAAATCTCGATTTTGAACACCCTATATCTCTGTAATCATTCCAGCTAGACCCCAAGTGTGATGTATTGATGAAATCAGCTCTTCAGGAAGAATCTAAAAATACAATGAAATACAGGGTGTTCCATTTGAAAAAATCAAGTAGTACTCTGTTGATCGTTTGTTCCGAGCACCCTGAATTTTCTGATGCAACGGGAAAAACAATTCTGAAAAATCATTTCAAATTATTTTCTAAATTTTCAAATCGGTTCAAAAATAAGTGAGTTAGAGAGGGGGGACATTTATGGTGAATCACCCTGTACACATAAACCTTGCCCGGGAGGATTCTCTCATTTATCATTTTTTATTATCAAAATAAATACAAAATGTTACCATCCAAAATCCATACTGAGTGAAACTCTGTCACTACCTGCCTGTCTATTTGTATCTAAGGTGGATAGAATGAAATGGTTGGATTTTTTTTTTTTCAAATATGAAATATTGATCCCCATACAACTATCCCTTTGAGTGGTGCAGATTTTCCGTAAAAAAATCGCAATTATCATTTTTTGAAATTTCACACCCCAAACATTCAATAACCCAATGGTGAACAGTTTTTCATGATGTTCAATTAAGAAAAAAATGTGTGTCAAAATCAAACCATGGATTGAAATTCAAAAGGGATGTCCGCTTTCCAATGGGCGACACTATATACAGGGTATCTCACTGAAGACGGATTCGTCTGTAGCTCATGCAATGATAGAATTTCGAAGAGAAAAAATGCTTCATATGAGTTTCATTTGATGTTGATCTGCATAATATGATAATATAGGAATGATTTCCTTATTTCCTTATTGCATAGCATTTCAAAGTGCAATGAAAAGGAATTGCAACCATGAAATATACAGGGTGATTCATTAATGGGAAATCTCTGAACTACAGATAGTAAAATGGAAACTAGAATAGAATAGAGAATAGAATAGAATAGAAATATTATATTGCTTCCATGTAAATATATACATATAGCAAGGGTTTAGCTTGCGGCAGAAGAAAAAATATAATAAGTGTAACTTAATATGATAGTAGTGTTCTCCTAATTGCTAGTGCATGGTTATAGTATAATCCTACTAATTTTTGTACAATGTTTAACAGAGAAAAAAAAAAGATACATTAGCTAAATATAAATATGAAGGTACCTAACATAATGTGAATATAAGCCCATACAAAAAAGAAAAAAAACAAAAAACCTATTCATTCCAGATGAATGACCTAAGTCTAAGCATGTTGTTAACATATGAGGAAATGATTTTTACCCTCTGTAAATCTAAGGAGTCGAAGAAGGTACATAAATCGTTCAGATTGTTCATTGTTTTGAGTGCATGTGGTCGGAAACATTCATAGATAGGACAGGAAATAAAAATGTGTTCCAATGTTTCTAGCACCTGCATATTGCAACAGGTGCAAATTTCATCTTGTTTAATAATATAGTAATACCCCTTGATATAATATCTAATGCTTGATTTAGAACAGAGCCGTGTTTGTGTCATTGTTCTGATCAGGTTAATTGGACACTTTAAACTTAAATACCTCTGCGGGTTTCTGGAGGTTGTCAAATAATTAAAAATTGGCGAGTACTTGGAGAGAGTGATCCTAGCTAGATCTTCATAGTGCAATTTGTCTGAGTATCTTACAATTAAATTTTGGAAGTTAGTTTTCAGATAGTGTAAGTTGATATTTTCCCAGATATCGATAGACCCAATATCGGCAAAAATCGCTTTACATTGAACAACCCAGTTATATCGGAGGTCTCCAGATTGTAGTTGACTCAGTCTATTAAAACATATTTTAGGCCAACGGTTACTTTCCATGATAAGTAGCTTTTGTAGCCAATTTAATAGGCATTTGAATACAACAAGTGCAACTTTCACTCTACCTGTTTCAACGCGAATAAGAACATCCGGTGTGTTTCTGGGAAGGAGTAGAAGTCTTTTGAAAAACCTTGTTTGCACTTTCTCCAATAAATCTAAATATCGCAAAGACCATATTGGGCAACAAAAAGTGAAGCAGTTTTCCACAAGGGTTTCGAATAATTTGATACGTGCAGGCCACGAGTTTATCTTAGCTTGAGCCATTATACCTATGACAGCCCCAGTAGACTGCTCAACTTTTGCAATGGTATAGTTTGTCATTTCTCTGAACAGGCCTGAAGAGTTAAATTTCACACCTAAATACAAATAGTCTTTCACCATATTGATTTCTTTATTTTTATATAAGAAACGGTATGGTCTGCTCAATTTATAACCGCCTCTCGAGAAACAGAGTATTTTAGTTTTGGACACATTTACACTTAATTTGTTTATTTCACAATATTTCTCTAATATGTTCAGTTTACGGGCTACTTCTATCTCAGATGTACTCAATATAACTACGTCATCCGCATAACTGAGCATATTAATGTCTAACTTGCCATCGATGTTGATTCCTACTGCTCCGTTTTCTCTGAAAAAATTTTCTAAGTCGGCTGTAAATAGTGAGAACAGCAAGGGACTAAGACATTCACCCTGCAATACTCCCTCCACCACCGGATATTGCTTGGTTAACCGATTAAAATTATCTTTCACTTGAAAAGTCGCATTATTGTATATATTTTTCAATATTCGTATTATAAGCCCCACATGCCTGATAGGAATTTATTTATTCATTTATTTTTATTTATTTATTTATTTATTGAACAAATAACTTCCAGACAGAATTGGCTCTGGTATAAGGAAGTACATAATTATATACCTAAAGGTAAACATATCATTATTCAAAATATACCAACAACTATAAATTGACAAACAAAGAATAATATTTGTAAAAAAAATGGCATGATTAATTTTATCCAGTTTGCTCAGAAATAATCAGTTTTTTCACTTGAATGTACCTATATTTCTGCAATTTTTTATATTGTCAGGTAGTATATAGAATTCAGTTAAGGCTGAATGAGTGAATCTTTTTTGACCGATAATGGAGCTAGCGGCGTCAAGATGAAACAAATTATATTGTCTAGTTTCATGATTATGAATTTCAGAATTCCGTATCAAAATAAAATTCGACTTCAATTTTTCATTTATGATATTATATGATATTTCAAGAGTTTCAATTCTATATAATATTTCATCTAAAGAATACGTATTTGTTATTTCAAACAATTGATTGGTTGGTGTATCAAATGGGAGACGATACAATACTTTTAACGATTTTCTATATAATGTTGATATTTTATTGAAATTATTTTTTGAACAAGATCCCCAAGCATTTATTAAACGATTTTTGCGTTAATCGCTATTGAAGAGATTTATGTTCCACCAATATCATTTTGATCATTATAGGGATTCCTTTTCGTGCGCTCCAAGCGATAAAAAAAACGGCAAACAGAATTTCTAAGTAAATTTTCGACCAAATTTGAGGAAAAAAATTGAAACTAATTTTAGTTAAACCTTCATATTGGTGTTTACTGTCTGTAGTTCAGAGATAATCCATTATGAATTAATCACCCTGTATAGTTTCAAAAAGGCAAACATTTCACATAATGCTATAAAAAAGGAGTGAGTCTAGAATATGCAATATTATACATTATATTTCATTTCAAATAAGTAAAGAAGTTTGCGTCCGTCATTTTGAAAACTAGTTCAATAATATGCAGAACCTATCTTAGCCTTAGTGCAACTTTCACAAGAAGCATTTCAACTACAATAAATAAATCTGCATCAGCTACAAAAAATCTGAATCAAGTTGAATACCTCTTCTATTATTAAAACAGTCGATGAAAAAAATCGAAACAACTCCAATGAAATAATTCATTTGATCCTTGGTGCTTTCAGCAAAAGAGTAAAACGCTAATCGAAAAAGCAGAAGCAATTTCATATTTGTATAAAAAATAAACTAATAAAAAAATATAAAATATGTACAGAACATTACAGCGAAGAGAGCATCATTTTATTTGAACATATGTGGAAATTCGTTGGATATCTCCCTGACTAGTTTCTGGTCAAATTTACTCAGATCGTTCTCTTCGCAAAAAATTCGAGTGAAACATTTCAATATATCGTCGATTTTGTGTCTATGTTCTTCATAGTTTGTGTTTCTCATGACCCTTCTACATAGTTCAAGGTACTGTCGTCTCCTCTGAAAAATAGTGATTTTTATCAACCCTCTTGAAAAAAATGTATTTTGTGATGATAATTTAAGATACATAATATACAGAGTGTACAAGAAGCAACATCAAGCTGAAAGATGTCTATGTCAGACCATGACTCTCCAGTTGACAAATGTCACCTTAGTAGACATGTTTTATTTCCCAAGCCTCATATCTATCAACAAGAACAGGTGAAGCAATTTAAACTCTCATTGTTTGAATGTATGTCTGACATGATTTCTTATTTTTGTCTTATTTTAGTAATTCTTTGTAACCTATTCGCTGACAATTGTTTAAAATAAGTAGTTTTGGTGGAGTCAACTGTGAGATTTTTTACCTGCCCTATTATTGTCTTCACTCTACTGTCCAATTCAGCTAACGAACTGTTTTTATAAATTGCCCTGTATATAAGTGTACAGTATTTAATTAATTGGTGTAACATGTTGTGAATGGGTTGAAATTAGTCAGAGCAATGATGGGAACTAGCTATAGTGGGCTCACTTATCGATAGTTTTTTCTCAGTTTTTTACTAGAGTAAACACTATACAGCCTACGATTGTAAATATTCATATTCGACAATTGGCACAACGATTTTCGTCGGTGGTGAAGGATAATAGCACACAAGGAACATCACAAATTTAAGACATTTTTACCATTCTGAAATTTTGTCAACAGGCTGATCATGACCCTGTCTATACCTTTCAGCCTTCTAGAGCACCCAGTATATTGAAATATCAAATTCATAAGGTGCAGGTGAAAGATGAGAAAAGCATTGGTGGATTACTACTCATTCATACATATGTATATCCGGACATATATCCAAACTCTTAAAAGACACTGTTATATTCAAATTTAATTCCTTTAGATGTATGACAAATTATTATTCATATTACAAATCCAATCACGAATCTGTGATTAGAGGTCTGTAAAAATAACCCCTTGATTGGGTATCAAAGTATTGAACAGGAATATTATCAGATATATTATATAAACAAGAAAACAATGGATACATATAAAAAATACATCGAGAATTCGCATTATCTATCCCATAAAAATATTAATTCTTTCTTGGTATATTCAACATTCAACAACTACTTTCCTGGCTATTGGCCAAGTCGAACATTGAATTATATTTGTTGAACATCCAAGAGGAGGATATAGTATTTTTATCTGATAGAGAATGCGAATTCTCAATGTATTTCTTTATATGTATCCATTTTTTTATATACAGTATGATGCAAATGTATGGAATAAATTCATTATTTCAGAAATAGGCGACATTTGAAAAAATTCCAAAAACACGTGAGTTTTAATTTCTGAAGCCTCATCTCATGATATTCATATGAGAGATGTAACGTCACCGGTGTTGGAGTAAAGACGTAATGGACGATTTTTTCAAATACAAATAGGGGTCATGTGACACCTTGATTGAAAGGTCTACCGATCGTCTATTCAACAGTCAAAATGTTGCACAAGAAGATTGAAATTAAAATGGATTATCATGTGATTAATTGAATCTTGCAGAGGTCTGCTACGGAGAATTGAACATCGAAATACGTCGAAAAAAAAGTTCTAAACTCTAATTTTTGGTTTTTTTTCGAAAGTCGTCTTGTTTTGAAATGAATTTATTCCATACATTTGCATCATACTGTATATATTCATAATGATAGAGGGCTGATAGAGTTAGCAAAAATAATGTCAGTATTTCATATTAAAAAAATATCTATCGCACCTCTTCACGGAGAATATTCCTTTCCAATACTTGAATATTGTTGTTATTTTGTATTTCGATTATTTTACCTACTACTAATTTCAGTGTCATAATGAGGTTTTTTACTAGTGCAATAAAGTGGATATTAGTGTAGTAATATCAAACTTTACCGCATTGTTATTATTTAACAAAGAGGGTACAAATGTTTCATTGAATAAATAATATAAACAAAAATGATGTAGTGGTATTCTACCTACATTAATTTGAGTTATTGGTAGTAGGAATAACAGTTACAAATTTCATAAATTCGATGAGTTAAAAACTCGACAATCAGACGGCCTTATTGACAAATTTCTGGTCTCATATAGTAAGATGGATGTTTATGATACTTATATCGTACATTTTCTACTTACCGTATCTCCGGGTGATAAGTCCGAAATATTCCTCACTACAATATCAATCAATACTTTGACGTCATTGGTGTAAAATAAATCAGCAGTCGATCGTCGACTGAAGAGATCAATAAACAATTTCAAAAGGGAATGTGGTGGGGCAGGTTCATGGTCAAAGATCCTCACAGGATCCTCTGAAATAAATGAAAAAATAATTGAAGTCATGAAAACTATGACAAATTAAAAACAATCATACAATGTGTTTCTGAACGTGACTCTAGACACATCTTGATTATTTCTACAAAACATTCTCAGACTATCTGAAATATGGAATTTCTACTGACAGTGAGAACTTTTTGTTTCTATACATTAATCGGTGTGAGAAATGAAAATCAAAGAATTTTGTGACATAATTGATCATAAAATAATGTCAACAGCTTAGAATCATGCCTCGGTAGGCATATATTTTTGTCAAATATGGAAAACTTTCCATTATACATTCTCATGGGTGGTTTAACAATGGAATTTCATGTTCTTACCTTCTCTATTGATGAGCAGTAATATTTTCTCCGTGAAACTTTTAGCAACATCCCTATCTTCCAAAGCAGCCAAGACTGGATTTTCAATTTCTTCGGAAAATTGCAGGTTGAACGAAATCACCAAATTCAGGAACAAGTCTGGTATTTGTTCGTCCAAGTCGGTATCAGGGGGATATTCGATATTGTCTAATATGAATGCCAAAAATCTCTTTCCTAGTAAATCTAAGACGAAAAAAAGTAAGAAAATGTAGAGCACGAGACATACGGACATCGCAATAGAAGCTTATTGTTCACATCTTGTAGTTATAATTCAATATAGGGCGACGCATGAGGGCGAACATTTTCAGTTTCAACAGTAGGCATAACTGTAGCATGTTGATGTCAAAATTCCACAAAATTTCCTAGATATAGCCTTGAAAATTTACAGAGCAACAGTGATAGATAAATACAAAAATTCTAGTTATGGTTAGGCTGAAGCAGGCCTTATTTTGTTTCCAATGTGAAATCTTGAAGTAGAGGCCAAATTAAATGAAACAAGAAATACAGGGTGTCCGCTAAAAGGAAGTCAATCCATTAACCATATATTCCTTGAACAAAAACAATATGAGTTTCTAAATACCATTTTTCATTTTAGCCCTTCATATTCGATATACAGGGTGTCAAAGTTGGAAATTGAAAACTGTTTTTTTTTAATTACTCGCGTATTTAATGAGATATTAATCTCAAAATTGGTACATTACTTCAGCACAAAGAGTTGCATCGTGTGAGGAGAACAAAACAGAAAATAACTGTCAAATATTCAAAATACTGGGGGTCAATTACACACTTACCCCCATATTTTTTTTGTACGTACGCTAATGACTTTCTATCTATTTTTCTTCAAGTGTTCAATCATTTTTGAGTATTTTTTGTGTCTTGTGAAATTTCGATAAAATCATTTGTTTTAAAGATAATTCGAAAAGTACTGGTTATTGTTTGATGCCTATGTGGCTTACAGTAATCTCATAATGTTCATGTACTCCTATTTATTCCGTCGAAATTGGAAGAGGGCGTAACTTTTTACGTACGAAAAGGTGAATATGGAAATACTGGAGCGAATGTATCAAAATAATTTTTACAAAAAAAATTGATAGAAGTTCAACACGTCTAAATGAATTGCTCGATATGACCTCCGATTTTTTGAATACACATGCGAGCCGTCCTAATTTAAGAAAATCTTATCCTTTCAAAAATATGTGGCTTATACACAAAATCTTTCATACATCCCCAGACAATCCTGATCTGCTATTTCTTTCATCAAGTAGCTATTAAAATCACGGATATCATAATTTCACCTAAAATTTCCGAAAATATTTTGTTTTCATTTTTTTCCGATTCCATTTCCTGTTTGTTCGTGCCCGACATACCATACGGGGGGGGCTAGGAAATATTTTTAAAAAATTTCGCACCCCCAAAACCGCTCAAACCGATTTTGAAAGAATTTAAAAAAATTTGCTGTTCTCGAAAAAAATCAATTCAATAATTCTTAAAAAGGGTATGTCGGGCAAGAACGAACAGGAAATATAATCGAAAAAAAATTAAAAAAAAATATTTTCGGAAATTTTAAGTGAAATTATGATATCTATCCATGATTTTAATAGCTACTTGATGAAAGAAATAGCAGATCAGGATTGTCTGGGGATGTATGAAAGATTTTGTGTATAAGCCACATATTTTTCAAAGGCTAAGATTTTCTTTGATTAAAAGAGCTCGCATGTGTATTCAAAAAATTGGAGGTCATATCCAGCAATTTATTTACCGTAAGCCACATAGGCATCAAACAATAACCAGTACTCGAATTATCTCAAACACAAATGATTTTATCGAAATTTCACAAGAGACAAAAAATACTCAAAAATGATTGAACACTTGGAGGAAAATAGATAGAAAGACATTAGCGCACGTACAAAAAAAATATGGGGGTAAGTGTGTAATTGATCCCCAGTATTTTGAATATTTGATAGTTATTTTCTGTTTTGTTCTCCTCACATAATGTAACTCTTTGTGTTGAAGTAATGTACCAATTTTGAGATCAATATCCCCTCAAATACGCGAGTAATTGAAGAAAAACAGTTTTTAATTTCCAACTTTGACACCCTGTATATCGAATATGAAGGGCTAAAATGAGAAATGGTATTTAGAAACTCATATTGTTTTTGTTCAAGGAATATATGGTTAATGGATTGACCTCGTTTTAGCGGACACCCTGTATATAACATCCTACACTGCAAGAAATATTCAGCAAATATGGCCACAATATTGCATATATGGGAGTTGCATTTGTAATCTTTCAGAAATATTGCAGCAATATTATACTTGTATAGTGCAACTGCAATGTTTAGAAATGTTGCTGCAATGTTGCTAATATTCTTGAGGTCCATCGACAAAGGACCCCGCACTTTTAGTACGTAAAATAGTTCTCGGTGAAATTTTCTGAATTTTCAGTATGTTGTAGAATTCGATGAACTAATTGAACCTGCAGAATCGTAAAGTTCCTTGATGAAGAGATTCTGAGATACAGGGCGTTGAAGTTACAAATCGGTATTTTTCATTTAATTATTTTCTCGAAATTCAAAGATGCCAAGTACAATTTTTTTCGCTCATATCATCAACGAACCTCCATATTACTCAACATGATTCAGATGGTTCAGATAATGTAATTGTTTACAGAGTGAAACATATAACATTTCAGTGATGTCTGAAAATTCAATATAATAATGAAATATCGAAAAAATAATTCAGGCATGCAATATACTATTCTCATTCCATCATGAATCACAATTCATAATTTCATACAGGGTGATTTGAAAACTTGGTGACACCTAAGACCGATTTATTCATACACATCCTGTATATTCGAGTGAATTGTTAACCTCCCAAAAGATAGCTGATACCGTATGAACATGATTTCGTTGAGATATATAGGGTGATCATGAAGATTTTCGATGATGAAAATGACAAAAAATCGTGTTTTTTGAAACCACCCTGTTATTCATGGTTAACTCGGTGAAATTCCCTAATTATTTTTTAATATATTCATCATTCGCTCCTCAACGCTGTCTTGAAAATTCAGTTTCCTATCATGACGGGTGTCATAGTTATTAATTCAGGAACTGTAAGTGAACAAGTCTCTTCAACTCTTCATGCAAATGGTAAGTTCCTGAATTAATAACTATGACACCCGTCATGATAGGAAACTGCATTTTCAAGACAGCGTTGAGGAGCGAATGATGAATATATTAAAAAATAATTAGGGAATTTCACCGAGTTAATCATGAATAACAGGGTGATTACAAAAAACACGATTTTTGTCATTTTCATCATCGAAAATCTTCATGATCACTCTATATATCTCAACGAAATCATGTTCATACGGTATCAGCTATCTTGGGAGGTTAACAATTCACTCGAATATACAGGATGTGTATGAATGAATCGGTCTTAAATGTCACCAATTTTTCAAATCACCCTGTATGAAATGTATGAATTGTGATTCATGATGGAATGAGAATAGTTTATTGCATGCCTAAATTATTTTTTCGATATTTCATTATTACATCGAATTTTCAGACATCACTGAAATGTTTATATGTTTCACTCTGTAAACAATTACATCATCTGAACCATCTGAATATGTTGAGTAATATGGAGGTTCGTTAATGATATGAGCGAAGAAAATTGTACTTGGCATCTTTGAATTTCGAGAAAATAATTAAATGAAAAATACCGATTTGTAACTTCAACGCCCTGTATCTCAGAATCTGTTCATCGAAGAACTTTACGATTCTGCAGGTTCAATCAGTTCATTGAATTCTACAACATTCTGAAAATTCAAAAAATTTCACCGAGAACCATTTTACGTACTAAAAGTGCGGGGTCCTTTATTTTCAATCTCTGGCAAATATCATTATACTTATACTAAACGTCTCTAAATAACACCGAAAATATTCAAAAACAATTCCAATACCTACCTCCTATCCCTATCCTCCCTAGGAACGCACGATGTTCTTTGAACATTATAGGGATTCCCTTCCGTGCGCTCCAAGTGATAAAAAAAATGAAGTTCATATGAACATTTGTCCTAACTTGTTTTGTTTCAGAGATACAGGGTATTAATATTTCCATGAAAGATCGTTTTTTTATTCATTACTCTATTATCTTTTCATCAATTTCAATAAAACGTTGTGATTATGATAATAGTAATATGGAGCTTCTTCTGGTGCAATTAGATTCAAAATAATATTTCCAGTGGCGTCACAGTGGGTAAATTTATCGATATTTATGGTGAATGTCATTGTACACCACCGGTTTTTCTGAGATTCATATATTTATTATTTATTAGATTGAACTATTTAAATAACAACTTTTTTTATCCCTTGTGTGATTTTTGTATCTAACTTAGTTTTTGAGGAAACAAATAAAATTCGATTTGACAAATTCAATGTAGATCTTTTCAAGACTTCCATTGAGATTACTCAATATAACCCCAAGTACAATCATTTTGAAATTTTTTGGCTTTCTCAGTCTCCAACCATACTGAATTTTGGCACCATGAAAGCTTATAAAGGGGGGTTAGAAATAAAAACAATTAATACTTCCAACTTCAACATCCTGTATCTCAAAAACGGAGCAAGTAAGGACAAAATGTTTATATGAACTTTATTTGCTAGAATAAAACAAGGAATCACCCCTTGAATTTTTTCCGCGTTATTTAGATACACCCTGTAGATGCTTCTTAGATAAATCATGCATTGGTTGTACATTTCACATGAGGTCTGTAAATACTAAAAATGTTTCAAAAAATTTCAAAATTGCGAATATCTCGAAGACTGTTCGAATTTGAACGGAGATAAATGTGGCTGAATAAGTTCAAATGACGTATCATGTCAGTTCCTAAAATGTTCACATCGACTTGCCCGACACCCGGTATAACTAAATCAAGATTGATAAACATCGTTTTTATCTTACCATAATGTGTGACAGGCATTGGTTCGCCCATAGAGAAAACCATCGTCAAAAGCAAAGAAGAGTAGTTCAGTTTCGGAATGTTCCTAGGATTCGACATTATATCTCTGCAATAGAAACGTAACTTTTTGAAAAGAGGATTGTTTCAATTCTCCAATAAATATACGCACGGACATTTGAAGTGGTCTACCTTAGTCATTTTGAATAATTTAACCGAGAATATTACATTTTCTGTTACTTAAAATTGTTAATACTTTTCTGCTTCAGAATATTTTGTAACATCGTTGTCAGCTGATGCAAGGCAGACTGTTTTGGCTTGACAAGCCTCATCAGTTGTACAAGGATAGTTGCTAACTAACAATCGATTTTCTAGATGGAAACCCCAATATATGTCACAAAGCAAAGCTCAAATTGGGGATAAGGAAGATCTAGCCTTCAGAACCATCTAGTAACGAAATTGTAAAGGTCTATTAGTAGACTCTTTAAATAACCACACTCTGTGAATGAGTCGAATGTAGAAACCTACGTCAGCGCTACAAAGAGGCAAAATGTCACAACTCTGGAAATCTCGAAATGGTTTAAGGTCCCACTGAAAAATGATGGGAAACCTCAAATCCCAATCGTCATTAAATTTATTTCAATTTAATGACTTTGATGACCTCATGCACTACCTTTTTCTCAACTTTAAACTCCTCTTCATGACTCAAACAGTCCTCAGCGTACTCAGTCCGATGAAAATATTGGTGTTCTCTCCACTGCTCACATTATGAAGATGACATTTTGTGAATTTTCAATCACATTTCGAAAAATAAGAAGAAGAAATTGTATTTCTGACTTCTGACAGAATCGCACCTGCGCAAGTCACATACTTTTACTCTTTTACTTGTACGTGTCGTTGAGAGATAAAAGTTGGTAATCTTTTAGGGAAAAGTTGATGAAAGATAAAAATTACTTTGGGTGCATAAATGATTGAACGGAAATACTTCAACTCATTAGTGAAATCGTTAATGATTGTGAAACTACAGATAAATGAAAAAGAGGCGTGCATGAATCCGCCTTTAGGCTGTGAACATGTTGGAGCGGCAACAAGATCAATAAAAAAGTCGATTAAAGCGATTATTAACGAAATTTTACGAATTTTCGTTTCCAAATTCCTAACTGAAATGGTCTTGAACATCATAAATAAAAGACCCAACATATATTTCGGCTGGAAAAAATTAGCTAATACTTACTACACAATTTGTTAGGTTATATTAGATTTTTATTCAGAATCATATCATGATGGATAATCAATTCAATATGCGCTGTGTCAATAGAAACGTGTTTTGTTCAATGTAGCCGCTACTATATTCCGCTTTTTATTTGGATATTTGTGAATCTTCGATCGAACAGAAGTGAACCTATTAAATACACTTTTGATTTCAGTTTGTGGGTATCCATTGTTTAGCATTACATTTTCTGCTTAACTACGTTAACTGATCGTCAATCGATACTATCTGTCATTGAATGGCGAAGAAATAAACACTAGGCGACTGAATTTAAGATAGCAGCGACAAAGTGGCCGGTTGTGGAACTATATGAAAGTACATTTTTTTGAAATGGTCCGTTCGCATGTGTGTTTATTTCGATTCTTTTAAAGTGAGCAACGAAACCCTCCCTTTTGACTGTTTGTTTGTGTAAGTACTCTTGATTCGAGGGAGCTTTTCAGCAGACTTTCCTACAATGAAGTATGTTTCACTACTTCAAATACATGAGGTTAGCAAATTAAAAATGCCCAATCTGAGGTTTTCCATTTAGTAGTAAAATAAATATTGCAAATACAGTAGAGTTAATATTATGTTGAAGTTCACAGAATAGGTATGTGAGATGTATTCAATGTAGTTGATTCATCTATATTCTATATGTACTTATGAAAGAAAAAAAGTCCTCAAAACTCGATGTATGTGCGAATAATTGATCTACCTAGTAGGAAAAATTGAACATTTTATATACAGTATGATGCAAATGTATGGAATAAATTCATTTCAGAACAAGACAACTTTCGAAAAAAAAAACAAAAACTAGAGTTTAGAACTTTTTTCGACGTATTTTTTTAACTAGACGAACCTTCGATGTTCAATTCTCAATAGCAGACCTCTGCAAGATTCAATTAATCACATGATAATCCATTTTGATTTCAATCTTCTTATGCAACATTTTGACTGTTGAATAGACGATCGGTAGACCTTTCAATCAAGGTGTCACATGACCCCTATTTGTATTTGAAAAAATCGTCCATTACGTCTTTACTCCAACACCGGTGACGTAACATCTCTCAAATGAATATCATGAGATGTGGCTTCAGAAATTAAAACACGTGTTTTTGGAATTTTTCCAAATGTCGCCCATTTCTGAAATAATGAATTTATTCCATACATTTGCATCATACTGTACATATACGCGTGCTTTGCTTTTGAGTGAGGATTTCGTTTTTGCAAATTCCTTCTGTAACTTTCCACGTCTGGGAATGCAATGCAACTGAATTCAATATCATAGTTGAGAGACAATCTCTCAACTATACACTGATTGAAATTATCATTTTCTGTGAAATACAGTGAGAAAACCTTCATGAAACCGAGTAATGATGATTCAAGATACTCTACTGAAGAATTTCGATGAAATGGATGGAAACTTGAATGTAAACAAACATTCAATGTACTTTCCATTAGTTACTCGAATATCTGCAAGAGGGCGTATCGCTTATTTTGAATCGCCTATCATCACTGCTCCAACATATTATATTCACGGCCTAAGAGATTGTATTGTGAATCGATTGTCAGCGGCCTAGTGCCAGGGCCGTTCCTACCCGGGGGTGCGAGTGGTGCGAGGAACCAGGGCGGCAAGGTAAGAAGGGCGGCGCCTTGTATTTACAATGCCGCCCCGCCACTGTATTTGGTCCGATCAACGATGTGTCCGATGTCGGTGAATTCAAAGCTGTCGCCGACACTTGAACTCGCCGACTCTATTATATCTGGAACTTGGCATTTTTTCATAGTGCAATTTTTCAAAGGAAGTTATTGAGTCCTGTCATTCTTAAAAAATAAAGATTTGGATATTTCAAATTTTCTTCGACCTCGCAGTTGTCAAATGCTTTAGCGGAGAAGTTTGAACAGTTTCAGGCTTATAGAAATATTTTCGATCATTTGAGCGATTTTCGGAATTTGACAAAAATGACAAATGATGATTTGAAAATATTTTGCTGAGTTAGAGCAGAAATTATCTGATGAAAATGATGATAACTGTAAAAAAGATGTCTTAGGACTTGACCTTTGCAATATGGAGTTGAAATTATTACCAATTTCATTAATATCTCAGAAGTATATTCACCTGAAAGTGTTCTAGAATATATTTCAATAAACGTTGTACAGAGTGCTTTTCCTAAATTGACCATAGTATTGAGAATTATGTTAACTCTGCCTGTCACCGTATAGCAAGTGGAGGGCGCTCATTCTCAAAGTTGATAAAATCATTCCTATAGAAAATGAGATATGTGAGCCATTAAATGTTAATGATGTTGACAAAGATTTTGCAAATGCTATGCGCGAAAAGTCGATTTCTACTAATTATATTATGGCTTTTTTTCCTTGCAATACTTTATTAGTTTTTTTTTGTGTGTTGATCAGTTTTATATTTAGATTACATTTATTTATGTTGATATAGAAGTATGTATTATAAAATTGCGTTGCTATATTATTGAGTTTTTTCATCTTGGCGTCACTAGGATGGTGGTATTGCAAATGTTTCAAAAACATAGTAAAATTACGGATCTATAAATTTTTTGTTTCCACAAAGGGCGGCAATTTCTCGTTTGCACCAGGGCGCACACTAACACAGGAACGGCCCTGCCTAGTGCAACTGATGAGGCTAGGAAAGCCAGAACTTTATGTCTTGTATAAGCTGACGACGAGGCTGACGATCGATTCACGGAATTCCCTTTGAATATCTTAGTCTTAAGATTCTAGGTTTCAAATTTCAAAAGTGTGTCTGATTCCTCAAATGAAATAAGTAACATGCTGCTATATTTTTTCCTCTTATTCATATGAATTTGGGTAGGGAATTCGAAACGTTCAGGTAGACCACTTCAAGTGACCATCACAGCAAATACCTCGCCAATTCTCCAGGCAGAACTGAGTTCAACATGATGTTGATGACAGTTTTGTCCAGGCTGCAGAGCACTCCGAAAGCCTGCAGAAGCAGCTGCCTGATGGACCATCTAACTTCCATCTGGTAATACTGAATGAGGACGGTGATCACATGGTATTGGTCAGAAGATATTACGTGTCTCGATATACCAGCATCAGCATTTGACTGGAAAGTTGAGTTTAGGGTGAAGATCTGAGAACGGTTGTCGGCCATATCTCAGCAACGAATAATGATAAAACTTTGAAAAACATATATCTCGAGAAAAGTGACCCTGAAATAACTGGAAAATATTTTTAGGTTTCTAAAATAACCGCTAGGTGAAAATTGAAATTACATGCAGTTTGATCCTCGATAAATTAATCGTTTTTTTTTTTCATTTCACGCTTTTTGTCCCATCTCAGGAAGTAAAGTGGTGGGGGAACGTCAAATTATGATTTTTTTTAAACGTCTGTAACTGGTTATCTTCAACAGAATTGAACAATCTTGGGCTCGTTATAGAAGGCCTCTTCCTGTTTTATCAACTGTGATTTGAATTAGTTTCATATTCATATCACCGTTGCCGCAAGAGGGCGTGATCTAGAGTATCAATGGATATCATGATTTAAAAAAAATAATGTAATGGTGAATAGAGAAACTAAATCTCAATAGACTAACGAAAACCGCAACGCTAACAGAAGATATCAAGGCTACGCCTAGGTTATGAAACGCCAGCCGCGGCATTGAATCTTGTACTTTTCTGCCTAGTAAAACAAATAATTATCATTTGGCAAAACTATGAACACAAACCCATTGATAACATCACGTGTACTTTAGAACTGTTCGTTTGACTGGTATTGCCTGCTAGGGAGGAAAAGAGAGGAATAATGATTTTTTTAAGAACGAGTTGAATTTGGAAAGAGTATTTTTTTCACTCATTTGATAAAAAGAAATGTACTTAATCACTAGCAAATTTCACAAGCAAAATTAATTATGCGTCCTTCGATTATGATCGATGAAATGGTTCTAAAGGTTGCAAGTTGCATTCATTGTCGGTGATCGAAAACGAGGGTGCGTACATCATAATATAATATAACCTTTGAAAGAAATCATTTGTGTCGAGTTGAATGGTGATTTAAAAGGTTATGTACGTGTTGTTTTCTCGGAGAATTGAAGTATGATCTCGAGTTTGATTTTACTATTTTTCCAGAAATCGGCGATTGTTACGATAGCTTGTTGCCTAGTAATTTCGCGAATGACTATCAAGCCGTAGGCGAGAAGTTTTGGAACAACGTCATGAGCAAAATTAAAGCAGCAAACTGGAGTATGTCGACGAATATATCCAGGATAAATAGTATCACGAGTGAAAATGGTTGATTCTAATTGGTTCTCGAAAACAAGAGTAGAATATTCAGTATAATACCGAATGATTTGCTGAAATTAACCTCCATTAAGGTAGCAGAATCACATTAGATTTGTCAATTGTTCATTTAAGGCTAACTCATTACCGTATTGCCGAATTCATTGCTCTTCCATTTATGCAAAAAACATAGGTTCTGCTAGCTTTAAACGCTAGCAGAACCATTTCGTAAATAAAAGTTCAATCACCAAAATCGTTTATACCATAATTTAAGACTAATTTAAGGCTTTATCATATTCTATTGCTGATTTTTTCGGACATTGTTTTTTTCAATCATAGGTTTTGCTAGCTTAACCATTAAGCTAGCAGAACAAAATCTCAAATAGAAGTAGTATAAGGATATTGAGTACACCATAATTAGTTTCGTGATTGAACTTTCTTGATTTGCTATTGGTTTGTCATGTTCATGTTGGATTCAGGAAAATTTTTGCAAAAAATTATGAACAATAAAATCGATGATAGGCCTTAAAATAGCAATTAATTATGGTGTACACAATTTTCTTACATTCCTTCTATTTGAGATTTGGTTCTGCTAGCTCAACGTTTAAGCTATCAGAACCCATGACTTTAGAAAAAAAAACAATGTGCGAAAAAATCGGAAATAGGCTAGAATATGAGCCTCGAATTAGCCTTAAATTAAGGTATAATTAGTTTTGTGATTGAACTTTATTTGATTTGCTAGGTTTATAATGTTTTTGTTGGATTTGGAAAAATTTATGCAAAAAATGATTGAAAAAAAATCGATAATAGGCTGAACAATGAGCCTCCGAGGTTTACTCAATATCCTTAATTACTTTAATTTGAGATTAAGTTCTGCTATCAAAATGGTTAAGCTAGCCCTTTCGGCAAAACCAATGATTTGAAAATAACAATGTGTGAATAAATCGACAATATGCTAGGATTAGAGCCCTAAATGAGCCTCAAATTATGGTATAATTGATTTTGTGATTAGATATTATTTATTTTTGATTAGCTATTGGTCTTTCTTGTTCATGTTGTATTTGGATTTTTTTTTCGCCTACAATGTGTAACAACAAAACCGATGATATGCTCAACAAAGAGCCTTAAAATAGCCTTAAATTATGGTGTAGTGGATATCCTCATATTTGTTCTCAATGGTTGATCTAGCAAAACCCATGTTCTTTTTTTAAACAATGTGTAGGAAAATCGGCAAGACTAAGATTAGAGCCACAAATTAGCCTTAAAATATGATATAATTTGTTTCCTGATTAAACTTTTTTGATTTGCTATTGGTTTGTCATGTTCATGTTGCATTTGGGAACTTTTTTGCAGGATATAATGAACCATAAAATCAATAACAGGTTCACTAGAGTCTCAAATTTGCCTTGAATTATAGTGTACTCAATATTCTTATATTTCTTCTATTTGATATTTGGTTCTGCTAATTTAACAGTTGAGCTAGCAAAACCCATGATTTTTTTTAAACAATCTGCGAAAAAATCGGCAATATGCTAGGATTAGAGTTTAAATTAGCCTTAAATTATGGTATAACGAGTTTTGTGGTTGAACTTCCATTCATGTGGAATTAATTATGCATTATTTTATTATTGGTTGTAATCACCAGAATGTCAGATTTTGACATGTGAAGAAAATAATTGAGCTCATTTCCCTTCATTACCCTAGATTTTTCAAGTTTTCTCTCCTGGTCTCTATAAATATGAATATTAGTATTATATCAAAAAATCTGTAGTAAGGAATTATCTCAAAATCATCAGATTGATTCTTTAATTATATGAAGATAAATAGAGTTTTATCCTTGATTATATACACTAGTGTGAATACTCAATGGTTTTATATTGTTTCCTAAATTTTTTTCATAAACCTTTATTCATCTTCCTCAAACATTATTCAAACAAGGTG
This sequence comes from Phaedon cochleariae, assembly GCA_918026855.4. Taxonomy (NCBI): domain Eukaryota; kingdom Metazoa; phylum Arthropoda; class Insecta; order Coleoptera; family Chrysomelidae; genus Phaedon; species Phaedon cochleariae. Next base: position 28,583,629 of record OU896718.1, on the reverse strand, counting down.
TCATAGAGAATTGACTGAAATTTTCTTTGGAACATTTTTAGCACAGTGACATTTTGACACCCAGTACTGGGTTCCTATTGGAAATAAATAAAATCATAGTAGATTTTATACTTCACAATATTATGATTTGAATATTCCAATGCTAGTCAACTTGCCTTAATGAAATATTGTTATGTATGGAGGAGATACATGGTGTCAAAGGTGACATGTTTCAAATTCATTTATTGCAACCACTTTTTTGTTGAAATGACATGTTTTCAAGTGGTCTACTTTTGGTCCAATTTTTGCCTACAGGTAGAACTTTCAACACTCATACATCCACAGAGATGAAGAATAGTCCAGAGAATAGTTGAACTATAGACATCTGCCTTCTATCTTTTTATGAAGTTCTTTAATAAACTAAATTGTTTTCAATTCCCTAGATATTGGGAGAAATGGTCTATATCTTGGTCTATATCTAATTAAAAGGACTCCTGTGTACCCATATTCAATCATGCAGAACATTGACAACACTATGGCAGGTATTCCAAATGATTTTTCTAATTGATATTTTTGTTCAGATATGCAAATAGGATGATGTTAATTTCTCTCTCTAATGCTTGAATGTTTTTTTTAATACAACTGTACCCATATGTACTTTTATCAGTTTTATCCTCAATATAACACTTACCAAAATAGAAATGAGTTCAACAATATATTCCTTGATGACATCTTCATCTTCATGTAACATCCAGCTACGTTGCTGAGAATCTTCTTTACAAGAAGTCAGTTCATTAAATATAATCTTTAGGCGACTAGCATCATGAGTTTGGTCAATTTGCACATCATCAACCAATGATGTTTGAGAATGAGACAAAATTGTACTCAAATAGGGAAACACTGATGCTGGCAATAACTCATGGAGTCCTTGAACAACTGTGACTAATGCTATACGTGACATTTCATGGGATAGCTGGGTATTGATCCTAACATTTTCTACCAAATCATATACAGACTGATGTGATATAGCTGGAGAAATATTACTGTTTGTGGAAATGGTAGTGTTAGACTCAGATTTCCTTCTACCATTATAAATTTCAGGTTTTGATTCTTGTTTCTGTATGGTAGGTGTGTCTTTGTGTACTGAGTCATCTACAATAGATTTGGAAGACTGCCTTAGTTCTGATAAATTGGAAGAATAACTGCTAGTAGTAGATATGGTTCTGATAGTTTCTAACTTGCCATCCGAGTTTTTGAACAATAATGGTGGCATATCATCACTGTCAACTCCAAGTGAGTTCCTAGATACCTCTGGAAGCTGCTCTGTTTGTCTCTTCAACTCCTTCAATCTTAATATAACTTCATTTTTGTCTCCAATTGTACATTCTGATGGATTATCTTTCCTCAAGTGCTCCAAGCAGCTATCTAGGAATTGGATATAGAAGGAAGGATTCACTGTGACTGTTTCAACATAATTGGAAGGAATGTAGCCCATATCACCTTTTTCATTGATGACCTCCCACCAATTCTTATGTTTTGTGTTTGTCTGGTGTAATAAAAAGTATTCGTTGCTTTTAAAGCTTAAAGTTTTGGCATAAGTTGCTTTGAAGTCATATAAGCTGTGCAGCATATCTAAATTACCTGAGAAAATTAATATGTTATTGCAGTGAATAGTATTGTGACTTTTAGAAAAACTATTGGATTTCCTTACCTGTTAGTATTATATCTTGAGACATGATGAGTATAGTATATTATATTAGAACTACTTTTCAATAAGTATTTTGCAATTGAATGTGAATTGTGATATCAAAAAGATATTATTTTTTATTTATTATTTCAAAAATTGCTGTCTGTGTCACACCTACTCTTGTTTTGATTTTTGACGTTTTACCTGCTGCCATCTATGATCAGTGACCTAATTTTAAATATACACCTAAAGGCGCACTCACATCCCTTTTGACATGCTTCTCTACGCAAGGATTATAAACTCTATACGTATCCTTGGACTCTTAATACTTTTTGACTTCTCGGTCAATTTGTCAGAAATTGATGCTCAACAAAGTAATAATACCTGTAGCTGCCTGTAGCAATGACGTCTAAATATCTACACTCTCTGACCGGCTAAATATCTACACTCTCTGACGAGTTATACATGACTATTCATTCAGCGAAAATCGCCAAAATCGCCCTGTAATGAAATTTCGAAGGAACGGTATGTGGTGTCATCTATTTCCTGTGTCAAATGAGCTAAGCTTGGAAAAGTCCAACGAAATGAAGTGGTTTGGAGTTCTCATGCCAAATAACGCTATTAAGTATATGGTATATATGTACAGTCGTATTCAATAAAAAAGCGTACAAGTATTGAAACGAGAGAATTTTGGGATCCTAGTTCTAGTTGTGTAATACTGGCTCAGCCAATGCTTTGTGTTTTCGAGAACCTATGACAACTTTACTGTCAACATTTTGGTGATCACTCATTCCCGATAGCCCGTTTTATGCAGAATAGGATAACATTAATTTCCAAAAAACTCCAAATGTTGGCCTAGGCCCTAGACTGATGATTCTCAGGGATTCGAAGAGCATACCACAAATTCCATTCCTTTTATATTATTGGTGTTATGGTGTTGCTTTTTAAGATGCCCTACCTGTAGGTATATATTTGTTTTAGCGCCAGTTGCTTCATCTCTTTCGCTTGTAGACATGTATAGTTGCTAGATTAGCAATAAAATTTTCTGGAAATGAGTGCTTGAGATACAGTTACAATGATCATTTTATTGATTTTAACAATTAGTCAACGAAATTTCAACATAACTAAAACCCAACTAAATATATAAAAAGTTGATCTTACTGCTAGATGTCTGCGTTACATTTTATCCAAGCTAATATTGAAACTAATGGAATACACGGATTTATGGAGTTCAGAGTAAATTGAATGTGATCAGCAGTGAATTACCAATCAACTATTCCCACAATGATCAATTACTATGTGAATAGGCGAGTGGACTGATAATGAATTATTGGCATTCAATTACTTCACTGTGCTGCTATAGGAACCTACATTTATTTTTACAACTCTTCTCATGCATTTTTTCATGTAAATATTAAGACTATATTTGTTGTTCAAAATCATTGAATTTCAGAGCTCATTTCAAACGTAACGTCATGGCCGCCATTTGGCGATACGTCGTCAATAAATGGTGATGTCAGTTTTTTTGCTGTTTCATTATTGGTCAGATAATCTTCCATTTCCACAGGTTGTCAAGTCACCAATTATAAACAAGTTATCGAAAAGATGTTTGAGAGTTTGAGTCCTGTCGTTGAATAAATCATAATAGGAGGCACTCATAACATTATAGTTCATTCTTGACTTTTTCGAACAACCAACATGTCCAAATATTCCTCATTCCCCATGAAAAAATATCATGTGAATGTTGGAGACATGTCAACATTCTGCTGAATGCTTAGAACTGATAAGACTATAAGACCACGCCCACGAGTCGTGCGAGGGGTTGTCACGTTCACCGATCCAAATGGCCTCTAGTGTGAATTAATATAATTATTATCTACACAAATTTATTATAAGCCATTAGCCACAGATCATAAGGGAACATTTTCAGACAATTGAATTTTTATAGCTATTAGGAATATTACCAATACTGCAATAGAGAAATTATGAATAATTGAATAACTAATACTTCTGAAGTTCATAATTTTATTTCAACACAAGGCAACTGTGCTATGGTCTGCCCCTACTTATGAAATCGTTGCATCAGTTTTTACTGGCGGTAAATTTCTAGCCGTTTGAAAGTTACCGTGGCATTATTGATGATTTAAGCCCCTTAAAATCGACCGAAATATTCTTAAAATAAATTAAATTTGAAGGTGATGATTCTATTTAAGAAATGAAAAAAAAATTGTCCACTCGCAGAGCTCCAACCAATCAAATTGCCCGAATACACTTGACATCACAGCTCAGTAGCGTTTGAATTCACAGGTATTGAAATAGCATTTTCAATATTGAATAATTCATTTGTCGTTCGATTTTTTCGATAAATATGTGATCCGTAGTTGGATTTTGAATACCCCAACATCACTTATTGCAGCATGTCTCCAGACCAATATCGCATAAGAAATGTGGCTATGACAGAGAGAAAAATAGCACTGTCTTACAACCATTCCATGTATACACTGAGAAAGTTTTCTTAGAACATGTTCGTGTTTAGTTTTATTGCATACTTTTTCTACATGTGGCCTTCAGTTTAATCGGAAATTTGAGAGAACTCCCATCAGAAACCCTACAGTAGGTGGGTTTTCACAGTCTGGTTATTCCCGTGAAGTGAATAGAGTATTCAGTCGTGTTGTTAGGCTCGTTTAAGAACAAGAGGTTTGCCGAGAACCGATTTTTGGCATTCTCTTGAAACCTCTAATACTTCATCATATGATTCTGAATTGTTCTGAAGTATAGCTAATTGTAGTGTCATCTGCAAAGAGGGTGAATTTTGCAGGTGAATCTATACAGTCATTGATGTACGTTAGAAACAAGAGTGGTGACAAAACTGATCCTTGGGGGACACCTACAGTTATAACGCTTTTGTTCGATTCACTCCTTCATTTCAGAGTAGTGATGCTATTTTAATGGATTATTATTTCGTTCAAGTTCCTCTAGGAGTAAAGAGTAGGAGACACAGTCAAGTCTAGATTGGCCAAGGTTGTTCTACGGTTTTTCCTGAACCCAAACTGACGGTCTGAAAAGATTCCATGAGATTCAAGGAACTGAACCATAACCAATTCCTAATGTGAGTCAAACAATAAACCCAACCCCAGTATACTGGAAAAATCTTCAATCTTCTATCGAGTATGCGTTACATTACGTTATTGAATCTATGAATCAGGGGGTTATAGCCGATACTTTTCGAGTTAGCAGAATCAGCAATAATCGCATCAATCGAGTTCCTTGTGTCACAGGTGAAATTTTATGTTCAATGAATGTGCCTGTTTCAGTGAAAAATTTTATTTCATTATTTCGAAGTACTAACCCCAATTTGTTCACTGTCGCAAACCGTTTTGCCCTCAGAGCTCTGTAACTTTTTTGAATAGTTATTGAAAGTCACGATATTCCATAACATGAAAAATGCGGGAAAACGCGTGACGTAATCATCCGAAAACACCATTTGGGATTTGACTTACGTATCGATTGCAATAATATTCCTGATTGTCATTTTCAATCAGAATAAGAAATTAATTTTCTGGATTGAATACTTACTGCAGATATAATAGAGAACACAACACACAACTATTATAAAGAAGCAAATTATTAATCATTCCAGAATTACGTCATTCAACAGGTTTCTGAGAGGCAAACATATTGTATTTCGTCAAGATTTGTCATATAAAACCAGAATAAGTGGGCTTCTTTTCTTTCCGAGTTGGAACCAGAAAGAATTCCATAATTTTGTTTGGTGAAACCCAGTTAACACAGATTGATCCCAGAGATATCAGAGAGCATCACATTCAAGCCACAAATCACATCCGTGACTCGAATCGCGAGTCCCACTGATATCACAATGACTGCTATTCTGGACCCTTTTGGTAATTTTATGATTCACATTACGATGCGAAATGAAACTTGCAGTAATGCATTAAGTGACCCAGACAGCACCAGATATTCCATGAATCTCCCTATCATATTCCTTTTGGAATATTGGAATATTCTAGAAATAATCTGGAATATTCCGGAATATCTGTGGAATATTCTCTAAATATGCGAATGGGAATTCCTCAGATAATCATAGAATATACCCAAAAGAATATTCTATGTTGAATGTTCCTGGAATATTCCAATAAACATATTCTAAAATAAAAAAAGTGACTCAAGTAGGGATCGAACTCGTGACCTCAAGACTATCAGAGCAACGCCTTGACCACTAGGCCAGTAATCGAATTGAATAATGTTATACATATCAAGTTCTTGTGAGAGCATTGTTTGAAATCGGATCATAAACACTTTTTGTTTCGAAATCCCCTTACATCTAATTGATGTTCGATACTCACATCTCTGAAATAATAAATGGTATTTATGTGTTGAGAAACATAGGAATATTCATGGAATATTTCATGAATATACACCACAGAATATTCAGTTAAGAATATTTCATGAATATACCGCACAGAATATTCAGTTGGGTATATATCATGAATATACCGCACAGAATATTCAGTTGGGTATATTTCATGAATATACAACAGAGAATATTCAGTTGGGAATATTCCTGGAAGATTCATACCTGAATATTCCCTGAACATGTCCGACTATTCACTTTGGAATGTTCCTTTCAGATGTTCCAGAGGCATGTATATATTCTAGGAATAATCGATGAATATTCGGAATATTCTCCTCCTTTTTAGCATATTTAGAGAATATTCTATGAATATCCAGTGCTGTCTGGGGACTTCCCATTCAACATGAAAATTACTTTATTCGGTTTGTTACATTATTAGACAAGAATGTGAGGATTCAGTGAGTCTCTTGGTTGTTAGGCAGCCTCAGGAATTCATCAACATTTCAAGTCTCACATCCATTGGAATGAGAAGAATATTGCGATTTTTGTTTGAAATGAACAGTCCCCTGGCAATACCAATGATGTTTTCTTGTGATTCGCATTGTAACCTAGCGACACATGAATGTGACATCCCTGGGATGTTTGTGTTTACTGGAAACTGTTATTATATTGTGGATGTGGCAGGGACGGCCAGGGCTATGCTCATTTAAGGTGACCTAACAGATAGTTTGTGTGCCCCTCAAGGATCCATGTCAAAATCACGTGTTATAGAATGATCAATACCCAGATAACACAGGATATCCTATGGATATCCTTCTCAAGTCCATTTCAGGTCGGGATATCCTGGGACATGAAATGGATATCCATAGGATATCCGTCAGAGGATATCAAATGGATATTCTGATGCGGATCACCTATGGACGTCCATAAGATGTTCGTTTATCGAACAAAAATTGTTAATTGAGAATGGTTCAAAACAATACGAATCATCACAAATATCACATGCAAATCACATGTTTATTAGAAATTCAAAGGTAGTTTTCCATCATATAACTATTGTTATGTAGGTATAATATGTTTATAGCCACAATTAAGATATCCGATGCAAATATGAATTCATATAAATAACAACACCACAGTTTGGAATTTTTCTCTGTTGTTCAATGTTTTCGTACAAAAATATACAATCACTCGAAAATAGCTCTCATATATTTACTTTTTTGTGGTCTTCAGATGGACATCCATGAGATATTCATCCATGGATTTATAGCGGATATCCATCAGAAGATATCTTACCCAGATGGCACAAGACGTCTTTAAGATGTCTGAATTATATCCTATCTTAGTCTGTACGTCTTACTCCCTGAATAAGACGTCTACAAGATGTCATCATTCAGACGTTTTAAAGATATCTGATTCTCACGTCCTGAATACGTCTTAAAGACATCGTAATAATACAAATAAGCAATAATGATATTTGGTATATTATAATAAGTATTAATCATAATGACTTTTAGTGTGTCATATCTGAACGTTCTCCACTCTCAGAATTCCTGAATTCCACACCTAGTTTCCTAGTTATGGTTCTATTCTCATAATATGCGTTAAACTTTTAATAAGAAATATAGGTATGATCATATTGATTCAGGCTAATAGAATATTTTCAATTTCATAATTTTTATAACTTCACCGTAATACATAGAGGTTATATAGATTGTTCAGAGTAAGTTATTTTATAAATCGGGTGGGATGATTTGAAAATACCGCCATGTCAAACGAAAGAGAGATCGTAGCGCCAGAGCCAGAACGGCGAAAGCCAGTACTATTTGATTGTTTATATTTTACATTGTTTGGTTTTGGTGATGGTGTTTATTGAGAGGTGTGTTTATTATACGACGCTATACCTATAGTGGAGTATACTACGGCCGTGCCAAAAATGCTATCTCGGAAACTAAGCGAGATAGAGGTATAGTTACTTTGGAGAAAATGATCCCTATCGAATTTTGAGCAACTTTGGTTTTTGTGTGTGGTCTGTCTGTCTGTCTGTCTGTACTCTGTGTTAATCATAAATCGATATATCTCCGGAACCCTTTGACATATCGACTTGAAATTTTGCCATCTTATTGTACTCAAAACAATATTATGTCATTAAAATATGAAGGAAATCGGAAAACTCTAAGGTGGTTTTTCCGGGTTTTTTCGATTTTTCACCGGAAGTTTCTTGTAACCACTCTACAAATCGCAAAAGTGGTCCGATCGATTTCATTTTTTGTGAAAAAAAACTCTATCAGGCAGAGACGAAGCCTATTGAAATTGAGCGGGGTCGGGAAATTCCAAGTGGGCTTTTCAAGGAGATTTTCCGAAAAACACGGTTCGCTTTAAAACGACATATCTCCTGAACCAATAGACTAAATCCAAATTTGAAAAATGCACCGTATGCCTCTCTGATGACGCAACAAATTATTTCTCAACCATTTTTTCGTGCATCCATTGGAAAATGGAAAAACAAACGAAAATCAAAACATCAAAATTTGAAATCCTTTCAATTCAATATATATCGAAAACAAATGGAAAAATCGAAAATTATCATGAGTGCAAAGTTATCCACTGGAACATTTCCTACAAATTATTACTCATAATTTTTTCTGTGAACCCAATAGTACAGGTAATAAAGTGGAAAATATGAAAAAATAAATTTTAACGACTCATAGGGTACTATGAAGATATATTGAAAAACAAAGATTATCGATAGATGAAGCTCATCGACTTCCACTGAACCATGGAATATTTCTTCATTTTGTTGATTAGAAGATGGAACAAAAGTGTTGAAAATTTTATTCTCAGATAATTCCAAATATCTCGAAAACAACTGAAAATATCTGAAAATGTTATTGAACCAAAATTATTCCTTTTGATAGAATGTACAAAAAATCCAAATAATATTTCTCTCTGAATTCAATAGTTCGGGAGATACGATGAAAAAACTAAAAATATTTACAAGTTCCTAATCACTTGCCAATAGAAAACAAAACAAAAAACAGAAGAAAGTGAAAAAAGCTCACTCGACTGTGTTGATTTTTTTCTCATAAACTACGTACCTAGCTCACTCGACTGTCTGGAAAAACCAAGACATTCGAGTGGGCTAAGTACGTAGTTTGTGGGGAAAATATCCAGTTCTCTGAACTTTTATAGCGTCGTATACACATCTTTGGTGCCCAATGATAGTTTCAATATAAAAATATGCTCATGATATGGTGCCATGGCCTCTACTTCCATCTTACATGAGCAATGATAAAATATCATCTGCTTTTATAGCGTCGAATAAATTATCTGACCTCAATATTAATCTAATACCTAATGAAAACTACATCTATACTAATCTGATACCTTTCAAAAACTACGTACCCCACTTGTGTTAATTTCGTTTTGAGTTCTCAATCATTCTCAGCTTTGATATTTGTGTATTTTTTAAATCCGTGTTTTCCAGTGGTTCATTGTGTTTTGATTGAGTAGAACACCTACCTACCTCTAGTTGGAATGTTGAACCTAAAACCTATACCAACATAAGCTGTAAGTTTTTATCATTATTGAACAAGAATTCTTAAGATTTGGCCATTTAGCCTGTGCATTTCAATCTGTCTATCCTTTTTCAGTGATTCAGTGTCTCCAAAATGAAGCTGAGCTCATAAATGCGGGCCACCTGGTTTTGGCTGGTCAAATGGACACAAATGATTGCATTGAAGTATAATAAGTATTATGCCTCATTATGTTTACAGTCCACTGTGTGTGTCAGGTAAGAAGAACTCTCCCTAATAATGATATTGGTAAACTCCTGAAACTCAACTCTATATCATTGTTTTCAGGAAGAATGTGGGATCTTCCAGAGATATAAATATGCTTGGTTGACACAAAAAGCAATCAACAGAGGGACTAATACAAACAGTATTCCTATAGATGAGATGCCCTGTTTTAAGAAAAAAATGAAGAGACCAGTTATATATATGAAACATAATGAATATTCTCAATTTTCCTATCACAAACAGGGTGGACGAGCAACTTCTTTTCTGGAAATGTCAAACCTGTCCTTGGTAGTTGTACTTTTCAAATAAATGTCACAAAGATCAACTATTTATTTGTGTTGTATGTACCTACATGTTTGCTTCATAACTGGCACTTTAACCGAGGATGGCATCTTCAAACGGGACACCCTGTATTTTATTCCATAATCGGTTAAGGATTATCATAACGAATTCAACGATACTGTGTTTGATAGGATTTCTACAAACGATTAGGAAGATATTCACATTTCCATATCCTCAATGAGCATAATGAAAACTTCGAATGCAAATATCTTCGTAATCGTTTGAAATAACCCTATCCAATCCGGTACCGTTGAATTCGTTATAATAGTTCCTAATTCATTATGGAATAATATACATGGTGTTATATACTGTTAAGGATATTTAGTATATATCCCTGAAAAATATCTCATGGATATTTGTGAACAATATCTTATGGATATCCCTGAAAAATGTCTTATGGATATTTGTGAACAATATCTTATGGATATCCCTGAAAAATGTCTTATGGATGTCCCTGAAGGGATATCCTATAGAAGTCCAACTCCTTCCCCAGATAGCACGGGACGTCTCGAAGACGTCCATTTTAGGTCCATTTTTGGTCTGAACGTCCAGGACCTTTTATGGACGTTTTTAAGACGTCCATTATTGGACATACTCCGGACGTCCAGAAAAAGACGTCTTTAAAACGTCCAATTTACAGACTCTCACGGTATATCAGTTTAAATTGATATAAGTAGGTAGGTATATATAAATTTTGAAATTATAATTATTGAATTGAATATGGACATGAATAATGTCAAAAAATATATTATATATCAGCTGTATCAATATATTGAATTTCATTTTATTTTTAATATTATGAATTTGAAATATTTATGATTTTAACTGATTTGTACCAACTTATATAGTTATGTTGAATCATATTCCTTCAATCACATAATACCTATACAGTTTGACCATTCTTAAACCCACACTGGAGTATTCATATTGAATCACTGAATATGTAAAGCAACCGTAGAACGCATGCGTGCTCAGCGTTGCCAGACTTACTATTTTAGCAGTAGATCTACTGTTTTTGTCTCCGTTCGACTGTTCAACTATTCAAGGCAATGGTCTGATTGGTCAAGTTTTGATATGACGTAACTACCCAATATGCAACAATGAAAAATTAATGGGACATCACAGTAAGAAGATGTATGATAAAAATATACTGCAACTATCATATTCAGTCTGATTAGTGAAAATTAGCTTTTATTTCCAATCTGGTTGCGGTTTTCACAAATTTTATTTTTTATTTCATTATTTTTTGTTATTCTTCGTTCGATTTTTGATAGGTATAGAGAAAAAACATGATTTTTTTTTTCGTTTATTATATAGGTGACTATGTTTTTTCATTTATGATAGCAATTGTGATGATTATCAAAATCTTCTGTTCAGTTTTGATGATCTACTGTTTTTTCCCCACCCATCTACTGCTCCGACAAATTTTCATCCGGCAACACTGTGCGTGTTACGTGTGAAACTGTGAAACGAAAACGTAGGAAGATGGCGTCCATCAGTTGACCACTGCCGAGTGCCGATTAAACTGTGATTCAGGTCCAACGACATTCTGAACTTTTCGGGTTATTAGACTGTAAAAGCAGTGAATAAGTGAAATCTTTGCGGATATCATCTATCAACTGGTGAACTTCGATCTCGAGTTCCATCGAGATGTTTATTTGAAGGCAAGTATGGCTATCGACGCTATCGTTTTATTTTCATTCGCATGAAGATGCTTGAGTAAGAACATCAAATCTGTAGTTGAAAACATTAGATACCTTTCTAAATAATTTGATCTCATGCAAAGCTCTACCTAATCCTATTTCCATCATCTACCAAAGTTTATATTTTTGTATATAGTTAAAACATAATATAATTCGTGCAAGGTTCATAGAGGTTATATAGGTACCTACCTAAGAATCAGTTTATGTATGGAATAAGTTCTCAATGAAATAAAAATGATGAAGTATTCCGCTATACTGACTACAACACGTTGAAAGTGGGTGTGTGTTTATGGTTTATGGTATTCACAGAAGATGTTATTGAATATTATTATTATTTACAGATCCAGTGAAGAAGACAACAGAAGGCTGCCGATCAGAAAAAAACATCATCGCGCCTGCGTACCTGGATGAATCACGCGACGTTTTTAGTGGTGCAGCTGCTGATATACGATATGGAAGAGTGAAATTGAAACAACTACCTGAATCTCTATTCATATTATTGTTTGCGAATAAATGTTAACTAATATTCAAGTATTTCACTCTTCAGATGGGTCAGAAAATCAATAATCAATATTGTCTGAATGTCCTCAATACGTCCATTATTCATCCCAAAAAGGTCCTAGTCTGGACCCAAACTGGACGTCCCCAAAACATCCTGATTATTAACAATGGACGTCCTCAAAACGTCCATAAGACGTCCGTCGTCCGGAAATGGACGTCCCCAAAACGTCCTGAATGTCCAGAGTGGACGTTTTTAAAACGTCCATAAGACATACTTGTGCTGATTGGGTCCACTCGGCACGTCCATTGGACGTCCATAAGATATACATCGGATATCACTGGATATTCTCTGGATATCCCAAATATCCTAAATGGACGTCCAATGGATGTCCATCGAATGTCCGTGTGTTGACTGGGTAAGCATTATCTTCGAATATTCGCATTTTGACTAATTTTTAAATTGAGAATAAAAAGGATTTGACGAGGAAGGTGACAGCCGACATTAACGTCATGAAGTTAGGAGTTAGGTTGGCAATGTAGTTTCTGTATATGCAGAGTGTTTGGTGCATCGTGTGCCAAACTGAAATGGTCGAATGAAGGGGTTATTTGCTATCCTTTAAGACTAGTTATCACCTTTCATGCCCTGTGGATCATTTTTAATCGTCTTTTTATCTGTTTATCAAAAAAAGACCCAAATTCCACAATAAAATACATATTTTAAGAATAGTATAAGGCGTAGACTCTGACTATCAATTTTATCTAGATGTGTATTGTGTTAGAGTACTTTAATTGAATTGATTATTGGATAGGGACCAGGTCGAACTATATTCTCTTTTGTGGATGTGAATTCTCTGTTGTCATTGGTAAATACTGAATCTCAATAATTGATTACTAGTTACAAATCTAGCAGCGTCCTAATATGTGGTCCTATACTTTTCATGCGGAAGATAGAATTCGGTTCATGACGTCAACGAACCTGGCGTTTTTCGAGGTCGCCGAATTTGATTATTGAAAATGAAGATTTGTGATGATTTTGAATAACGGATGATCACATCAAATACTAACTATTTATACACGGAGTGTTCAATATATATGGAATAGGTATGTGGCGTATATTCGACTAGTATGTTCAATCACAATCTTACCAAGTTCCAGTCTGTGAAATATGAGCTAGGTTGAAATCACATATGTGAATGACTCCATAATTACTATCCACTGAGAAATAATATTTCCTTTGATGAATAGATCCTAATGAATTGATTGATTTCGTTTGGTATACCAGGTGTGATATTATTTTGATTACCTATACGCCGGGCGATGAAGTACCTTTTCACGCCCACAAACCCAGGTGGTGAAGGGCTACTTTACGCATGATCGTGCATAAAGGATATTTTTCATACCTTTCCTATGTTGGAAGTCAGAATATTAGATGATGGTGCGGGAACTGTCTGCAGGCGTTCGCATATAAGCTGGCATGTGAACACGCCATTAATCTGTCGTGGTCTTGTGTGTCAGATGTCATTGGTTATTGAAATGGAAGCAGTTTTGTATTATTTTGTAAATTTATTTCAAATTTTCAATTAATGGATTCAATTAGTTGAGTGATCTAGCAGTGCAGAGTTCGAATAGTTTATTTCAACATTTCAATGATGAACACTGTGGACTATGAAAAAGAGGAAGCCTCTAATTTGGTAAAAATAAAAACCTAATGAATACTTTTAAATTCAATTTCTTGGTCCTAATTTGGGTCAAGTGCTTGTAAGGGCATATTGATTTATATTTTTTCTGAATTTAGCAAAAAGAATTCGAATGGGTGTTGAACCAAGAAGTCCATAAGGGTTTAGATCAGATTCATCAAATTCTTGTGGTAAGGGATGAAATAATCATGACAACTGGTTCAAATAAAAGTTTATTCCTTCAGGAATGTGCAAGAAGGTTTCCTGTGGCACTATATGGTCATGACAACTCACAAAGACAGGACAAATTTATTCTCTCAGTTCCAGCTGACCAATTGAAATGTGTTGTTACTTTAACAGGGGACAGTATCACACATGCTGTAAGTATCTGCAAATACCTTAAAATTTGTTTCAGTTCCTTAATGAATCTTACAGGATATCAGCTTTAAGGTTGCCAGACAAACAACTTCCACCATGGTTCGCACAACCATTCAAAGTGAACATCCCTGGAAGTTACAGCAGGTTCAGGATGCTGCAAATCATCTCCAACAAGCAATTTATCATATTGACGATGTAGGCAAGCACTACAATTTCAAGTAAGAGACAGATATTTAGGTATCAATGTCAATAGTTGTTTTGAGCTCATGAAACATTTGATGCCTGTGGTCAATTGAACTGCTCTACCTGGATATTTTATTCATATTCTGCTTTAGGTACATGATATATTTTTGTAAAGCTCACCACTTTCTGACAAGGCTTATTGATATAACACTCATTGCATAGAAACATACAAATACTGGTACAGACATTTCATCTACAACCAGTTATATTCATGAAGTTTATAACCTTATCAGGTGATCATGTAGATTTGTGTTCATTTTTGTTTTCATTGATATTTTCAGATGACAGGTCAAGTATGAGCATTTAATTTCATCTTTCCATGTAGCAAAATATATGGGTATTCATTTCTATGAAAATATTTTCCTGCCAGGGAGGTGCAAGTGCACCCCTTGTACCCTGATGCTGCACCCATGTTTGTATTGTTATGTTTCTTGAGGAAATCAGACTTATTTTCTTGAATTTATTGAAGTCCAAAAAGGAGTATCAATATAGTGTAGTGTAAACAACAATAGAGACACCTGAATTATATCAAATTGAAACTATTAACTTTTACCTCCTCCTCATTGAAGTCGAAAGATAGTTTGATTTTCTATGTAAAGTTTTAGCATAATTGAGGTGTAAATTCCTATAAATAACTTGAGAAATCCAGTGAATCATGTACAAAGATGAGAATTCTTTGGAAAATCCTGAAGTTCCTTAACAAGTCTGGAATATTTTTGGAAATTCTGGAAGTTGTTTGGTAGTCTGCAATGACTTTGGAAAGTCTGGGCTTTAATCTATGGTCTGGGTATCCCTTGGGGAATTCCTCTAGTAGTCCCAGGAATTCCAGGAATTATTTTGACAGAAAGACTATTGTGGAAAACTGACTATTCCTAATTCATAAATTATATTTTGAATTCATTGCAAAGTTTTTGGTTTACAGATATTTGGTGATGTAAATCATCTGATTTTTTTAAGAATTTGTTGAATTCAAATATCAATAATAAATGAGTCTGGTGTACAAACAAATTTTGGAGGAATTTAATTTTATCAAAGGTGCCATAATCTAAGATTCTTCAGAACAATTTATACCAGAAGTATACTCACCTTCCCACTTTCCTAAATCAATCATCAAATTGGATTGATTAACAAAAATCCTAAATTATATACACTGGGTCTCTACAGATATTTTGATTAAGGTTCAAATTGGGATCCTGGATTATTTTTGAATGGTTGAATCCAGGATAGAATTGCAATCTGCTTCTGTTACCCAGTGTTTATTTCATCTTTTGAAGTGCCTCAAAAGAAAATCCTATGATGTATGAAGAACATCATGCTCCCCAAGTTATCATATACAGGCAATATCTAGCTTATTTGACAATGCCCTGAATAGCATTAAAATACTTTCTGAATGACTTATAGAAACATGTCAATTTGACAGCTTTATGGTCATTTTATTATACAATGATCAGGGTTGTGATTGGTTGTGATGATTTAAATCAACTGCTTTTTTCAATTCCATTGGTGATTCAAAGCAAATTAAAAATTGCTGTGGATATTCAAAAAAAGGAATATATTTTATTTGAACCAAAGTGTTGACATACACTGAGACAACATACAGTTTGTAAGTGGAAAAATATAAAACATAACTAATTGTCATCAATCCAGCATAAATAGTCATTCAACGGCACATTATAAAGAATAACGAATTTTCTTGTCTGGACAGGAAAGCCGCGGAATGCTGCCGAAAATTTTCAGTTCAACAAATAGTATATTACATAACAAGAGATTACACAAGTGTGTAATTGCTTTACAACTCGACAAATATACTATACTTTTTCTACAGCTACACAATACTTCCTTCAGGATAGTACACATATCGTGTTGAGACACAAATACAGGGTGTCTCACTTCTAATGAAAACACACCTGTATCTTACGTTATCGTTGGGTAAATCCAGAAACTTGCTGGAGCAAGAGACATACTGAAAATGCACTCTAATACCAAGTAGGGTCATCTTCAGTGATATCACTGCTCGCCAACAACCATGGAAGCACCTCAATTTCCGGAAAATGATATTAGAAGACAAAATAGATTGAAAATCCCTTTGGATTCGGAATCAGGAAGCCCAATTCACTAACTTTTCATATTTATTATCTCAAATAACTGCCCCCCCCCTCCAATTGAATACATTTGTTGATGCACCTTCTATTATTCATCACTCCTCTTCCAAAATTCCCTGGTGTGAGGGGTTTGTCATAGAGTCATGATATACCTCTCGCTCCAGCAAATTTCAGGATCCTAACCCAACGATTACATAAGGTACGGGAATGTTTCCATGAAAAGTGAGACAAACTAGTGATTTACGTAACAAGTCCGGAAAATACTGTTTTTTTGGACGAGTACACAAAATTCTAGGCGGAGCCGTAGGCGCGTCCTGGAAGTCTGCGAGTCCAAAAAAACTGTTTTTGACGTGTTGCCTACACTATTTTTTCGGCAACCATGTAGAATAACAAATCAATGAGACACATTTCCATATTATATTTCTTTGTAGATTACAATTTCTTCTTTATTAATTCTCAATTTTATCAAATACTGAAACTTTCAAAAATCAAAATGTCAACTAATTTCATGTCAAATAGCTGTCAGCCGATATTTTGCTGCTATGGTAATGGGCTTATATCACAACAAATTTTTATTTTATAATTTGGTAGAACTCACCCAAACTAGCTCACCACCGCAAACCGTTTCTTGCTGTGAGCTCCCTACGTTTTATAAAAAAATATTGAAATCCCCGATTTTTCGGACCTCTGAAAACGAGGCGATGATGTGACGTCAAAACCCTAATACTGAAACAAGACTATTCCAGACAGAGAGGAATGATACATGATTTCTGACAGAGTGAATTAGCGCGAGATCACAGTTGAAGGAATTAATATATCAGTTGCCTCAATCTCCGTCGGGCGTTTGATATTTTCTTTTAACTATGGCGAGATGAGGTTTCTACGTCATAAGAGGGTCCGTTTTCAAAAGGTACTATTATTTATGTCCAAAACTAAAACATTCCAGTTAATTTTTCGATCGAATTATATCGTCAATCATTATTTATGTATAAAAGGATCATTATAAACATGGTTTGAGTTAAAAGTTCTACTAAGGTGTACACGCCCATTATCATCTGCATTTATCAACAACAGTGACAACAACGATGTGATACTTCCCGGCCTAGTCCGGAAAATGAGCAATTCCTGGACGGTTGCCGAAAAATGAATTGTTCAAAACTGAAATATGAATAGTTAGAGAATTGGGCATCCTGATTCCGAATCCGAAGTGATTTTCAACCTATTTTGACTCCTAATATAATTTTCCGGAAATTGGGGTGGTTCCATGGCTGTTGGATAGTAGTGTATATCACTAAAGATGACCCCACTTGGTCATAGAGTGCATTTTTGGTATTTCTCATGCTTCAACTAATTTCAGGATCCTTACCCAAAGATTAACAAGGATATAGGGGTGTTTCCATCAGAAGTCGGACACACTGTAGGTCAGCACATATCCTTTTGTTGTCAACCTCCAAGTATGTTGAACATCACTTTATCAGAACTCTTTTGTCTATTGAATACCTACCTCCTCTCCCTATCCTCCTTAGGTAAGCCCGATGTTCATCGAACATTATAGGGATTCCTTTCATGCATTTCAAGCGATAAACATAACATTTCAATATACGTGTACTGAGGACAAATCAGATGATTTGTCCCAAAACTTCACATGCATTTTATAATTTTCGTATCACAGAGCCTAAAAGGAAAATTCAATCGATTGTCCGTGACACTTGGTTGAAAGTGTTTGGAGAAGTGAGATAGATATATCGAAAAAATATGAGATTATACTTTCTTTCAAATTGTCTTCAAATATCAGTGAGAAATGTCAACACTGGCAGTGCCAGTAGTGGAATAATTGCAGACATTTCTGAAGAACATTTCCTAAAAGAATTAGTGAGTGTGGCATCACCCACTAGGCGAATGGCTCTTCTTGATGGAATCAAAGAGCATCAACGTATGTTTGGGTGCTGAACCCCATATGTGGAAACAGTATTCTTAAACAATCCGTATCAGTGCTTTGTGGATCATGGGAAGCTGTTGAGGTGTAAAGTGGATTTTTGCACGGAATTAGAACCAGAAACTTTTCTGATGGCCCAAGAAAGTTTTCGGGATCACACCTCAAAAGGTAAGGACCCCGTCATTCCTTGCTCGCCCAAGTCTCTTGGAGACTCCTGAGGGTTGTTCGTAAGGCGACAACCAAATAACGAATAGAACAACTTTAGAACAACAAAAGACAATCTGTCATAATCCTTCCATGAAAGATTATTATTCCTGATAGAAATTCCGAGCAGTCTGACTACTCAACAATGACGTTTTTCTACGGCTATTACACAAAATTGCTCTTGATTTACTGTGTTCGATAAATTAATACTTTGTTCGTTATCAATTTTATTTCCGTATCTGATATCAATATGTTTCAATATTCACATTTCTTATAGATTCCTACTCTACTCAACTACCATGCTTTCATAATCCTCTGACAAGTTGCTAGGCTAGTCATTTAATGCAAGTGCAGCTTGACAAAAAGAAATGTTACCAGTGGAGTAGTTCAATTGAACAGCAGTTTGATATTGTTTATTCCATGTTGTCATTTCAGATCATCAGACGAAGTTCTTCATATATTAGGCAATATACTAGGAAGTTTGCAAAGGGGCCGTACTAGTCTCATAGTACCCAAGAAAAAAAGTATTTATGATCTTCTGAAGAGCCGAAATATGGTATGAACATAATAACTAATAATATTTTGGTACAAACAATCTAAAAATTGTTGGCACATCACCTACAGACAGCTTTTTTCAATTGCTTCTTCTTTTTCTGAAAATTCAATGAATCCACAATTTAATACAGGTTCAATTAAATCACAAAGCAATAAATATCAACATCGATCAAGTCGAATGCTCAGAATCGAGGCACTATCAAGTGCATTCTGCTTGGTTTCAAAATAAATAAGGCTAATATTCCTGATGGAATTCCACCAATTAGTCTCGAAAAGTATCCACTAGAATTGACATCGATTCTCTGCAAGTTATTTACCATCTCGTACAAGTCAAGTGTTTTTCCATTCTGCTGAAAAATAACTAGTGTCCAACCAGTTCCAAACAAATGAAAGAAAAACCTGCCGAACAACTATTGGAACATCACTCTGTTATCAGTTATTTCCAAAGTGATGGAGAAAGCCGAGCGGTTGACCACCGAAGAGAAATGTGTACACTGGAATTCCAATAAATCGGATTTCCTTGGAACTCCCCGGAATGCCCCAGATTTCCTACATCAAAAATATGTCAATTTGAACAACTATCGATAAATTTTGAAAATTAAATGTAGGAAGTACTAGGAATTCTGGGGAATTCCGAAGAATCCTGACGGAATATGAAAGACATGTTTTGGAGGTTGAGTTCTTTTCAACTTTTCAGTTGATGTTGTTGATTGAATTAATGTAATAAACTGTCCAAATAGTATAATGAAGGAAAATACTATGCTGAGTAACTCAAAAAATCATAAGAAGGATAAAACATCGATTAAAAATATAGGTATAGATCATACAATCATCATCTTATTTCAATTTCGCGGTTATTACCGCTGGCAACATTGTAGACAACCTCTGTGTTTTATGATCTTTAATCTCGCTTCCGTAATCAAGGGCGTTCCTTCGTATTGTGAAATGTAATGGATCTTTTTTTAATAATGATAAAGATGGAAAGCCCTAATTTCGAGTGACAATGGAAAATGAAAAAACTCCACCGCCCCGCGTGAGAGTCGAACTCACAACCTCTTGGTTACATGCCCAACGCTATGACAATTGAGCTAACGGGTCATCCGTCGATCAATCGGCAGGGAGGTCGAGTTCTCATCACACACCAGGCGGCAGAATCCTTCCAATTCCCGAAGTCACTCGAAATCATGCACTATTCGAAGCATCGCTGGCAGGATGGTACTATGCAGTCTCCATATTTCCCCATTCGTCCTCTGGCATTTTTTTTATACCTCTCGAGTAGAAGTAGAATATGGCAAGGGAAGAGATTGATTTTGAAGTCGAAAGAAATTGTTTCTTGGATGAGATGAAAAAATGAGTCGGGAATGAACTCATCGAAGCACCTGCTATTATTATTGAACTGGTGGTTTTAATAATGTACACATTTTAGCGGCAGTTGAGGAAAGTGATTTGATTGAAGTGGAAACATTCATTCAAGGTGACTTTAAGGACATCATAGGAGAACATTTCTCAGATTTTCTTGGTGTGTTAAAAAAAAATACATTTCGTTTTACCCTGACGAAAAAAAACTTATTTGGGCAATGAGAGATCATTGTCGAGAAAAAGTCAATTTCATGAAAGTATTGGTTTCTGACAAATGCGGCAAGGCCGGCAATAGAAAACCGAAGGACCCGAAGCTATCCACCTCGTCATCAACCAATGCCATCAAGGAAGAAAATTCAAAGAGTACAGGTAGCCGAGCAGTTGATCTGATGGAATATCGTCAACAATATTATACTAGAAAAAATTTTAAATCTGCCTGCAGAAAACGAAAAAAATATTTTTTCAGAGACCATGTGTACAGATGCCAAATGGAGGAACAAGACAATGGTGTGTAATATTATATTTATATCCTTCTCCAAGATGCTAAGCTAATATTAAAGTGGGTACTTGGTCGGGTGGGTATGAGTTTTTCAATTCCTAGATAAAGTCGATCATTATACCTATTCCGCGACACTTAACACTACTGCAGTGTGGTCGGTTTTTAATTATTCTACGAAAAAAATTAGGAAACATACCAATCACTAGTTTCACCAAATTTGTTATAGATTCTTAGTAATCTCCCAGAATTCCCATGTGGTCAACCCATCGGAGAAAGTCATCAACATTGAGCATATCAAACATCTGGAAAACTCATGAATCATCAATGATAGATAATATGGCTTTCGCCATCGAAGATCAACTGGAGATTCACTTGCCTGCATTACCCATATACATATGGCAAGCTTCATTAGAAAATCATGGAGAATCTCTAGCTGTGGCTTAGATATATCGAAAGCATTCGACCGTGTTCCGCACCAACACAAGCGTCTAGCTAGACCAGCGAATCTTTCAAACATCGAGGTCAAGTGACGTCATTCACAACACATGATATTTCTTCCTTCTTAATATTGGGGAACCACGACTTCTACGAGACTACGAGTAAAGCGATAGATTGATGAAATAAACCTCTGGTGTACGCACTTCAATCCTTTCCTGTTTTACAATTCCTTGATTTTCGCCTACTTCGATGAACATAACATGGCGTGGGTGAATGTCGCTAAATTTAGTCTGGTGCCGTACCAAAATTACAGGCATCAATGTGACAATTGTGACCGAATTGTGACTAATGAAGATAGGGAATACATTTTGCGATTTAGCCGCATGAAGGTTGGTAGAACTGATGTTGATCATAAGTTCTAAGAATCGCGCCATCTAACATTCGATATGTGAACCCCACGTCATCGTCTGAAATTCAATTGTTTATATCAAGAACCAGTCTGACGAAACAAATGAAGAGTGAGCGCAGAGGTTTATTTCATCAATAGCGATAGATTAGTGGTCGGTGTATCTGACTTCCACGTTGATGACTGGAGTTCAATCCCTTCGAGACGTCAATTTTTTTTTCAAATTTTTTCCACTCAATTAATTTTTCAACAATATACTTTTCAGGAAAAGGTTCATTTAGGACAAGTTAGGTTGAAAGTACTTTCTTTCTTCATGTAGAAGAGATATTTTCCTTCCTCATATTACCTTATAAGTCTTATAAACACGAATATCCTTCTGATAACCTTCGGGTGAAAGATTCGCTGGTCTAGCTAGAAGGTGCTAGAAGCTTGTCGGAATAACGGCTTTTCCACAAACTACTATCATACGGCTTACCACCTTAGCTAATGCCTTGTTTTATCGAGTTTTCTTTCAGGCAGATCGATCCAGGTGGTGGTAGTATCGTCTGATCCCATAGCCATTGACTCCGGCGTTCCACAAAGTTCATCATAATTATATCTATGCTTGACATTTCCATCAGTCATACTCTTTCATGGAAAAATCATATCAGATCCATCGCTGAAGCTGCTCCACAAAAACTCTACTTTTATTTTAAACGAAAAGCTGCTTGTCACCTCAACAGCTTCTAATGATCTACAGATCACAGATACGGCCCGTTTCATAATACTGCATATGGGGTTTAGCACCTAGTCATTCTCGTGGTGGGTGATGCCACACTTAATAATTCTTTGACACCAATGTAGCACTGTAGAGAAGTCGGCGACATTTCAGATACTTCGGCGGGATGAAGAATATGTCTTATATTTTTCCATCACTATAGTAATACCAGTCAGTCGTACTCAACTTTTGTATTGTGTATATCTCAGTACACCCCTACGTTGGAAGTGAATTCTTGCTATGTTCTCATGATCGCATTGGTTGTTCAAAAGTTCGTGCGTTGTCGAATAATCGCATTTTAGCAAACAGCTGCATAACATTATCATTCATTTATTATCAGAAATATTAATCTAGACGATAATAATAGTTGTACACGTTGGAAATTCAGTAAAAAGTCCTCCCCCTCCTTCAACTATTGAACAAGCTATAGGGGTCGGATAAAATTTAGGTAAACAGGTGTTTCTTTCACTACGTGCAGGCATCAAAATGGTTGTGGTCACATGGCATAGTGTCAAGTAGGCACCATCAACTTTTTTAAAATGTAATGAGGGGGTCACGTGGTAAATTGTCTTGAATGCCTTTCGATTCTCTATCTAACACTGCTTCGTTTGTGGCAATTGGCCTAGTCGTTTCAAAATTGAAAGCGTTTGAAGTTTTCCTCGGAAGCAGTGAATAACGGTCGACTGAAATCCAAAACCGATGTTTCGTCAATGAGTGAACGGTGAACATTTCGAGCATTTTTGAGTACTTGTTACAATTGTAGCTCAACATTCTCTTGTCTTAAAATTTTTTTCTGGTTTTTTATTCATTAAAATATTAATATTTGTAGCAAATTTCGAACGCTCGTCTGTTTGAATCAGATTGGCTGATTTGCACAAACAAAGATAATCGAAAAGCCTTCAAAACCAGGAACTACGTGACCCCCCGTAACATTTAAAAAAAAAAAGTTGATGGTGCCGTCTTGATACTAGACCACGTGACCACAACCAATTTTATATCAAAAAGGAGTAAAAGAGGTACTTTTAACCTGAATCTTACCCGACTACTAGCTTATCCCGTTCAAAAGTTGAATGGGGTGTGGACTGTGGAGTACTTTTTACGTCCTCACTGCATAGTAAGTAGTACTAGGTGAACGACAAGAATGATTCGGACAGTTCTTCATTTAATTACAAAAATCTCAAACAAGTGATACATTATATTATGGAAACAAGAAGAATGTTCAGCTGTCAAAATCATTCTCGATGTCCGCCTACTATGATGATAGTTTCGGTTAACCGTAAAAAATGAGGTAATTTCTCAAAGTTATTCCCATATGTTGATGTTGATTACTGTATAAGCCTCCCATTTCAATAATAACTAACTTTATAAGATATACACGTATTAAATTATCAATAAACATAATTGATAAATACTGTCTGTAGCGTAATCGGTTAGTGAAATGTTAATTTCTGTTGTTTTTGTTTTTTGGTTTTCTGTGTTAGTTTCTAGAAATAAGAATAGTATTTTTTCAGTATATTGTATAGTGAGGACGAATCAGATGATTTGTTTCGAAATGACACTGCTTTAATAAAAAAATTACTATCAGAAACCCAGGAGAGAAATTTATCACTGATAGGCAGTCGCACCTTGTTTGAAAATGTTTGAATTCCATATTGGATTTATACTGAAGTTACGCTATCGACATTGCGCATTTTGTAGATATTCCCCTATAGAATAAAAATAATTTTTCACTAGGAAATCCTTCAATGATCTTTTGAAACTGAAAAATGTATCATTTCCTTTCATTTCATCGGGTAATGAATCATAAATTCGGGGAGCCATTGCTATAGAAAAATCATAATGAATTTTCGTATTACTAAACGGAATATAAAAGTTATCTTTTTGGCGTGTATTGTATTCGTAGCTTGAATTATTAATCTTTAAGATATTTCCATTTTTTGTATAGTATTTTTGTTGTTCATTTTCACTATTCGTTCCTGTTTTTTATTAACTCACATATTATAAGTACCAATCTAATTGTATCTTGTGATATTTGTGAATATTTCTGAATTGAGAATTAGGAATATGATTATTTGTGTATGAGAATGTTTGTTTTGTGTTGTTCTGTTTCTGTTTACTAAAAGTACATGATGTTTTGACGTCATAGGTTTTATTTCATTATCCTTTCTTGGAATTCGTGTAGCATTAAATTGATCTTGCAAGGATCTATTGAAATCTACTGATTTTTGTCAATTTATTGATAACTGATGGAATACAAATTGAACTGGCAATCCTGGTTCGCGCGGAGAGTGAGTTGACAACTGTCATTTGCTGTTGTCAAAAATAATTATTCACGAAATCTGATGAGTATCACTTGTGAATAGGACCGTGATATGAATATAGGTAAGTGTTTGAGGTCGGTGAAAAAATGTAATATGCACCTCGGCGTAAAACTGTTTATTGTCTCGCCTGATTGCTAGCCTCGGCTTTCAACTTACTGACTCGACTATAATAGACAGTGTTTTGTCCTTGGTACATAAATAACTATTCTTTGAATATTCCACTCTCCACCTGATCTGGTCGAATTGACACAGCAAGGAGTCAGAAAACCAAGAAGTACAAATAAAGAAGAATATTCTCAGTCAAGGAACCACTGAATATTAGTAGTGATAAATTTCTCTTGCTCGTCTTTTATAGTGAACATTCTTCAACGTAGTGACATTCTAGTACCAAATCATCCGATTTGTCTTCACTACACATACAGAGAATTGTACAGAAAACGGCCAGGACTGTAAGTTTTGAATTATTCGAGATACGGTTTTGAAAATCGGTGGGCAGCTAGTATACCAAATTGCTCATCAATTGACGAAACAATTTTTGTTCTATCACTTCCGGTTTTACTGGAAACGACCCCAACTTTTGATTTTTAAATGGGACACCCTGTATTGTATTCCATAATCGGTTAGGGATTGTCATAACGAATTCATCGAAACCGGGTTTGATTGGGTTATTTTAAACGATTACGCAGATATTCGCGTTCTAAGTTTCTATATGCTCAATGAGTGTGACAGAGAAAGAAGTTTTGTATTGCAAAATCATAACCTTTGAGCATATGGAAACTCCGAAAACAAATATCTTTGTAATTGTTTGAAATAACCCTATCAAACCCGGAATCGTTGAATTTGTCATGATAATCCTTAACCGATTATGGAATACAATCCCTTTTAAAAATCAAAAGTTGGGGTCGTTTCCGGTGAAATTAGAAGTGATAGATGAAAGTTACAAACCTCAAGTTCGAGTTCAAGTTTATTCAATCCACAGAGCAGTTATATGCTATCGGACAAGTCAAGTCAGTACAAATATTTGGATATATGAAATACAATGAAACATACAGTCTAAGTAAACAAACAAACAGGTATCAAAAAAATTCGTTCAAACTATAGGGGCAGAGGTCGAGGAGATGCATTTTCATTTCATTTTTGAACGTATGCAGTTCATTGATCAATTTTAATTCTTCGGGAAGAGAATTGTATAGTCTGAGTCCCAATATGTCCGATGATTTCTGAGTTATCGTCAAACGTACGTTGGGCAAATAGAAATTATTCATTGTTCGCGTTTGATAACTATGTATTGAATTATGTTTCTTTAATAAACTTTCTCATTTTTTATGTATATTAGTTAAAACTTCAAGGATATATAACCCACATAGGGGAAGTAACTTGTATTCTTTGAATAATTTCCTACATGTGGTGCCACTAGGAACACTGGCAAGACATCGTACAATTCTTTTCTGCACTATGAAGACTTCATGAGCGGCAGATGAGTTACCCCAGATGGTGATTCCATATTATGTCATTCGAGATTGAATTTCTCCGTGGCAAAAGAGTAGGAGCCCTCGCATGTCCAAAATTGATTTGAGAGCTCTCAATTGAATGCATTTAGTACTCAATGTATTTGCTAGGGATTTACAATGTAATTTGAATGATAGATGATGATCAAGTCTGACCCCTAAGAAAGTAGTGCATTCAACCATCTCTATAGTTCGATCATCTATATTTATTTCTACAACAGGAACATTTTTATTCTGTCTGCTATGAAAAGTTGAGTAATTTGTTTTTGAAGCATTCAAATAAAGGGAGTTATCATATGACCATCTACAAAGTGACTGAATACTATCATCAATTCTGTTTTGAATTTGAGTATCAGATTTGACTGTGAATAATAATGTAGAATCATCTGTATATAAACAGGTGAATGCATTTGGAAGGATTAGAGGCAACTCATTGACGTACAGTGTGACCTGGCCGTTTTTTGTGCACTTCTCTGTATATCGAAACAGGCCTCATATTTTTATTCACAGAAACAAGGAAAGAAAATTCAGAAAATGATTCTTGATACCCATTGTTTTCGTTCCACTGATACATGTATTTTTTTTATTATAGACAGCTCTTTCACCGCCTTTGGCAGAAGATCTAGCAATAAGTTTTTACATACAGAGCCACAAGTTGGTGTTCGTTATGTATCAATTGATGAATAATCAGGGTGTGATGACCCCCGATCCAACGCCGGCAGAGTGTTCAGTACCTTGGCTCAACGAAGTGTTGGTTCTTTTCACTGTAGGATTGCAGCTTTGTCAGCAGCTGAAAGATAAGGTATGAAAATAAAATAGATAGGATACATCTCGTCCCGAAATTAGCCTGCCAAACTTCACCAGCGGCTTCTACGACCAAAAAAGGAAAAGTTTCGAAGAACATGAGACATGAAAAGTCTCCTAAGGGAGCTACGGAACCCTGAAGATGATAGTAGTAGTAGTAGTAGTAGGTGGGGAGGCTGTAGCCAAGCAAGTAGGCCCCGATGGGCCCTTTCTGCTAACCCCTGCTCTCCACATATCTACGCGTCCTTCACCTAGATTTCCTTTACGGATCTCCCTGACCTTCTTATGAAGGCCAGTATGTCCGTCCACTCTGAAATAATCAACTCCTCTTGTTGGAGTTTGTCGACTCCAAAGATTTCAAATCTCAGCCTCCCGTACGCCTCGCACTCAAGAAAATGGAGGGACGTTTCTTCGTCTTCCCCTCATCTGCGGCAAGTGGGGTTGTCCTCCCTTCCCATAAGTGTTAGGTGTCTGCCTAGCCTGTTGTGTCCTGTGAGTACTCCTCATGAAGATGACATTTCTTTGAGCAATATTTAATGTAGTCTCACCCTGTATTTTATACTCCTGAATGCAATTTGGGAATAATTTTCTGTTCACCGATTGTGCATGGAAAATTTAGTTTTTGTACCAAATTGCATCATTTATCATCACGTGATGTTACGGAAATAATAAATAAATATCATCATTCAGGGGGCCGTAGCTTCCTTAGGAGACTTTTCTCGACTCATCTTCATTGAAACTTTTGTGCCTATTTTTGATCGAAGAAGCCGCTGGTGGAGTTTGGCAGGCTGATTTCGGGACAACCCGTATAAAATCATCCTGTCACGGTGTTTGTTGCCAAACTCCCCCAAAACGGCTTGACCGATCGTTATGAAAATGTTTGTGCATAGCTCCGAGAATCGGTCGTAAGATATTTCCTAAATTGAGAATCAGAGATGGCGGATTCAATATGGTGGAGTTTTGTAATTATGATCCCATTAAATTCAAAATTGGTATCAGGAGAATTTTGGGGTCGGAGATTATAATTCTTTAATATAATTCAAAATGGCGGATCAAATATGGCGGACGAGTATTGTGATTATGGGCAATTTTTATTCAATTCCGTCAAAATTTTAAAATTCAAGATGGAGGATCCGATATGGTGGACGAGTTTTGCAACTATAATCCCATTCTATTCAAAATTGGTATCTGGGGATCTTCGGCGTCGAAGTTCATGATTCCTACGTCAAAGATGGGAAATTTAAGATGGGGAATCTAATATGGCGAACGTGTTTTGTGATTATGGACTGTTTCTTTTCAGAATTGTTACCTGGGGGTTTTCGGGGTCGGAGATATGATTTCTTCGTCGAAATTGAGAAATTCAAGATGGTGGATCCAATATGGCGGGCGAGTTTTGTAATTGTGATCCGATTCTTTTCAAAATTCACCTCAGTTGAAATTTACGCGTTTTTTCAACAAAATTGAACAGTGAATTATAATAATAATTGGAAATGTTAAAAATTGCATCAGAGGCGTTTAGAAAATACAATAGAAAAAGTCTGCACAACACCACGTGGGGTATCACTGTATGGAATAACCGAAGTAATTGTATCGTCAACAATTGAGGCTTTCGACGAAAAACTCATGACATACTTGAATTCAAAAAAAATCACCATACGTATAGTACCTACACCATAACACACTAACTTGTGCAATGAAAATAATTATAATCATTGTTTTTTCAGATCTGTGTTTTTTCACAGTACAAAGATTTTACTGTCGGTTCAAGACCTAGCAGCCCGTCACAATGCTAATCTGGACTCTCAACATCAGGTTCATTGTATTGCATAAATGTTATGATATTGTCAATTCCACAACGATAGTATTAGTTTTAACTCTTCAACTTCAATGTAAATATTTTAGATGTTTGTTGTTGTACAATTTAGAGATTATTAAAATTATTTATTGTCATCAAACTTGGTCATTTTTAGTAGAGGGCGGATAAACACAGAATATATAGGGTCCTCAACAAAAAGCTGATAATACACTTCCCCACAAAATTATCGCACCACCAAAAAGTATCCAAAAGTTTGAGATACATTTTCGTCAAAACTACTTGTCCGATTTGAACGTGTTTTTTTTTTCATGAAATTCGAAATACACAAATAGTGTAGCAGTTTCATTATCAAGTTAAAATTACACTTTCGCCTTATCTTCCTCCATTTTTCCTTTTTTTGGATTCTCTTCATTACCTTTTTCATTACTCCAGAAACAGAATTTTATAGTATGAACATGATTTTATTGAATTCAATTAGCATTTTAAGCATGCGCCCGCCGCCATATTGAAAAAAAAAACGAAAATAATCGGCACTTTCTTCAGATTTTCGCTCATATCTTCGTTTCCGTACATTTGAGCTACAAAAGAGTTCCATTCAATGTTGTAGCAAATTGAATTCACTATACTTTACTTAAGTTTCTAGGTTTGAGAGTTACGGAGATATGTGCTTTTCAAATGAATCAAAGAAACGCATTTTTCGGGTACTTGTCAAATTTCTGAATTTAGTGAGCTGTGATTCAGTTATGGCCTATTCTAGGAAATTAAGTATTCGTAGGGGTTATAATGAAAATGATAATGATGACATAGCTTTTTAGGCTATTGTGACTCCACATTGTATTGAAAAAATGTACTTTTAATCATTCAGTTTTGGTTTGAATTTGAAGTTTATACCGACCCTAATTGAAAAATTCATTCATTAAACACAAAAATTGAGAACATTCTGAGGTGTGGTCGCCTTGTACCTACTTGCTCCATTATCACCTTCCAATGGTCGAGCTATTGTTTCATACAATCTTATTCAGAAGGTATCCAATATCAATAACGACCATGTGTTCGTTTTTGAAAGACACCAAGAAAAAAAATAATATGCTGATGTTGTTTTGACTGTTATGTTTACCTCCCACTTGTATGGTTAGTTGAAAAAACTGTGCGTGTGTTTTGTAGAAAACTGAATCTCGTAATGATTTCACTCCCATACTTGTCCTGAAATAGGACATATTACAGCGATCTAAAATTGGAAGTTTGGCCCAGAAAATGCGTTTTTTATTATTATTTTTTGAATAATTAACAGTCTTAGAAAGAGATCACGAATGTAATTTATAGGAAATTTAGTTCGCTACAACATTGATCAGAACTCTGTTTTTCAATATGGCGGCGAGCCGAGGTGATGGAATTGTGCATTTTGCATTATGAACACCCAATAACCATGCTAGACAACATGTCAAATTTTAAAACTACCGACCCATTTGTAAGGTAACCCACCTCTATTAACTGTATTAACTCGGATTGCTCTGAAATTTTGCAGGCACTTTCTCAGATGGCAATACACCATTTTTCCTTTTCGCGTCCTTAATTTTTTTTCATTCACTCATAAATACCAAGAAACATTGTATGTTTATGCCTTAATCTGCGATGTGGCGCTCGAGTTTTTCCAGCGATCGTTTTTTTTTTTACTAATTTGATCGGTTGCCCTAGACGTTCCACACCATATAAAGATTCCAGGTATGGTGGGAGTACTTCACAAGGTGCAAGATTACCCCCATTATGTTATTCTTCTGTGCTCGAGTAAATCCCAAAATTCCCGCTCGTGCTCCCCTACTATAATGTCGGTGGCGGCCAGCCTGACAGATGTGAAAAACGTAATTTGACACTGAAATAGAAATCCTCACTTAATCGAGTTTTGCAAAAATGTCTGATGAGAGCATTTCCCATAAAGAAGACAAAGAAAATTTGCTATACATAGCAAGAAAAATCAATTTAGAAGAATTTTCTTATGGAGACGATCATGGTTATGTAAGAGAATCTATACTCTCCACATCTACCATTTTCTCCACAACCAAGACTGCTTCAGATGTTGCACTAGCAGCACAAAAGACTGAGCTAGGTCCGAAACTGTTCAAGAATCCTGAGGTTGTCGAAAAAACTAGACCATTCGTGAGTATTAATATTTATGTACAGTAGATATACAGGGTAACTCACGGTCGATGGTACGTTAGACGTTTATGGAGAACGGGACATAGGATCATTCTGAAATTTTGGTTACTCACGTAGTTGCTCTTCGTCTATCGATCTAAAATATTTTTAGCTCTGCGGCGTTGCCGCTTCTATCGAAAAGTAGCAACAACTTTGTTATTTTGAATAGAACACCCTGTATTTTATTGCATTTTCAGATTCTCTCTGAAGAGCTGATTTCATCGATGTATCACACTTGGGGTCTAGCGGAAATGATATATAGGGTGTGAAAAATCGTCATTTTCAACTTTAGGAATTTTTTTTGTCGAAACTATTCATTATTGGTCAAAACGGCTTACATGTCCCTATCTCAACTTTTGATTAACTATCTACTGATATTTAATTGGGACATATACCGGGTGATCAAGATTCTGAATTCTGCACGACCCTGTATTTGTTTCAATTAAATGTCAGTAGATAGTTGATCAAAAGTTGAGATAGGGACAGGTGAGCCGTTTAGACCAATAATGAATAGTTTCGACAAAAAAATTCCTAAAATTGAAAAATGTCGATTTTTCACACCCTATATCTCTGTAATCATTTTCGCTAGACCCCACGTGTGATACATCGATGAAATCAGGTCTTCAGAGAGAATCTGAAAATGCAATAAAATACAGGGTGTTCCATTTAAAATAACAAAGTTGTTGCTTCTTTTCGATAGAAGCGGCAACGCTGCAGAGCTAAAAATATTTTAGATCGATAGACCAAGAGCAACTACGTGAGTAACCAAAATTTCAGAACGATCCTATGTCCCGTTCTCCATAAACGTCTAACGTACCATCGACCGTGAGTTACCCTGTATAAGTAGACACAGGAGGCGAAGGTATAAGTGAAAGACGAGTTCTTTATTTTTATTAGATTCAACAATTGAAAATACAAATTTATCAGAATGAACAATTGAAAATACAAATTTCTTAGAGATGTAATATTGAGTGCCCCAATATCGTAATATCAAGGTAATATTATGTAAGAACAAAATGGTGATAACTGCATGCTTGTATCACAAAATGCACAATTGTTATGAATTTGTCTGCTATGCCGCTTCACTACAATAGTAGGTATCATAGTCTTTTGTATTCTTTAAGTGTGTCTTTTTGCACACAGGGGCAAAGAGTTGAGTTCATCATTTGAAAAACCTCCGAACAATTTGTGGCCGGAGTGCAAAGCGCTATGCAGAAAGCTATACCCAAGTTCGGGTAAGCGCTGCATATAGAGATTGGTTCCTTGAAAACGTGAAAACGGCTAGGCTCTGGAATTCATTGCCTGAGGAAGTATTCCCAACAACATATAATCTCCAGAAGTTCGAAAAAAATCCAATACCTACCTCCTGTCCCTATCCTCCCTAGGAACGCACGATGTTCTTTGAACATTATAGGGATTTCATTTCGTGCACTCCAAGCGATAATAAAAAGATACGATAATGATGTATTTTAATTTTTTCACCGTCTCATTGGGGGGGGGGGGATGTGACTGTGAAAGTGTATCCATATTCCTGAACCAAGTGATCCTCTAAATCAATATTATACAATTGAAGTGCTTATTGTGAAACAATGACATGAAAGGTAAAAATGAGATATTTGAATGTTTTTTAATATATATTTAAAATCCAGTAACAACTTCCGACCCAGGCAACTAGATGACGTTTCAGTGACGTCTTTTTACGTCAGTAGAATGACCACGGTGACGTCAGGAGTTGACGTCGTATGACGTGATAAATGACGTGATACATGACGTGAATAAGTCACAGACCAATGACGTCATATTACTCACGTTCAGTGACGTGTTTCACCCACCAAACTGTGACGTCGGACTGACGTCGAAATGACGTCAAAATGACGTTCAAATAATCATCACCGACCTACGATGACATATAATATTGATTATGTATTTTTCAGTCTGCTTGGTGGTCCCTCCGGTGTCATGTTCATTCAATCGTCTATTGAGCAGCGCTATCCCTCAGTACGCATCCATTAGAATGAAATAAGTTACTTGTATTTGTATGAAAAATTATGTAGTGTGTGTCGGCGAGATGTATAAGCAAAGCAAGAATAGTTTGATAGCAATGAAAAGGATATGTTGGCGAATTCAGCTTCACTTTGTTCGTATATTCATGCACCATTTGTCACCCAACAAAAATCAAAAAAGCAAATTATTGAAAAATTTTCTGAATGACGAAGCTCACCAAATTGGTACGTCTCACCTACGTGATTTTAGACGTCATTATCATTTGTACAGATAGCTTGATTGTTTCCCGAGATATACAGGGTGTCAAAGTTTAAAAAAAAATTCTATCACTTTTTGGTTATATATAATTCCAATAAAACTTGCATGTTGATTTGTTTTAATGAGTTATACTTCTATCGACGTTAGAAGAATATACATATATAAAATTACCAAGATGTACATGTTTTTATATATGTGTAAAATTAATGAAAAAACTATTTTTCCTGAAAACTTCGACACTGAAAAATGCCCATCCTGTATATATAGGTACGTCACAAACCTAACGGTTTCACATGATAATGTAAGTAAGTTTACATGGTTTAGATATGGTCTGGAAAACGTAGATGTCGACACAGGACGTCCCTGCAACGTCATGAAACTGACGTCTTATTTAACCCTTCTAGAAGTGACGTTCACTCGACGTCGAGATGATGACATGATTATCACGTCATAGAAAGTACGTCATAGTGGCGTCATAAATTGGTGTGTGACGTCTCTGACGAAAAATTACTAATTAGGGACGTCACAGTGCCGTGATCATTCGTCATCTGGTTGCCTGGGGAGGTTTCAGTCCCATATAGGTCGATGCGTCATGCCCAATGGGACTATAGTTAATAACTAACAAGAATATTGATAAAATTACTTCAAACCTGAGAAAAAACAGGCTGTATTTGAAAAAGATGTGGTTCGTTGCATTACCCCATTTAGAATGATAACACAAAATCCAACATATTGTTGCCCTAAATTTCGTCGAAATTTTCTATTTGATCCTAAATAACACTATTTGTTTCTTTGTTTCCATCGACTTGTTGGAATTTCTTCGGATGTGTTTGTTTTTTCCTTTGTCTTATTCATTCACCTCTACAACGAAATGCAATAATATAACAAGCCACGTGACATGCCACTACAATAATATTTTTCTACAAACGTCAAAAAATGACAAGGTTCGCGCATTGATAACAAATTGCGAAGTGACACTTTTTTTCAGTTTCCTACGTTACCACGACACAATGTGCGAAGCAGTGCGCGAAGTAAAACAGTGCGCGAAGTACCTACTTCGCGCATTTATGTAAAATATATGAGATTTATATTTCAACTTCATGGTCCTCAATCGAACAAACATCCACGAAATCATTCATTTCTGAATGTTCAACAATAACTTTGTTTTATTTCTTGGAGCGCACGAAAGGAAATTCCTATTATGTTCATGGAACATCGTGCGTACCTAGGGAGGATAGGGGGAGGCCTTTTTAAGCCAGTTCAACACTATTTTTGATATCAAGCTAAGCATATTTTTACTTCAGAACTATATTTTTTGACGTTTGTAGAAAAAATGTTGTTTGCAACTCGAGCGCGAAATACTTTGGTCATCTCGACTATTTTTTTAACTCGGCTACGCCTCGTTAAAAATATCAGATCTCGATCACCAAAGTAGCATTTCGCGCTCTAGATACAAAAATAACTATTCATTACGCTATATTTTAGAATGACAATGATGTTGCAAGCCACATTAGGGCAAAAAATACATACCGCTTTATTTTCATCACTTGAGTCATTTCTAGATTGTTCAAAGTTAGGGTCACGGTCGCTGTCATTGAATGTCGACTCAACTTCACTATTTGTCTTGCTAGAATCGTCAGAATTCACAGCATTATCGGAACAGCTTTCGCTCGTGTTTTGTGTGGCTTGTCATTATGTCCGGTAGTAACTAGAGAAAAAAAATAGACCTATGCAATAGTTTCACCATAGGTTTGTCGCGCCATTCATTAAGGTTATGTTGTTGCTTCAACTGATTTTGATTTTTTGGAAACACTTATTTCACATGGTTTTTGCGGTTACTAATTGTCCTTAGTTAGAAATAATACTATTCTATTAGTCACAACTAGGATACTTAGTTAGGGTTACTATATAATAATAGTTATTGTAGCAAATTGATGGTATTTGTGTCAAACGAATAAATTTCGTTACAAATAATGAATGAATAATGAGTACAAAATATACAGGTTTTCTGATTATATAGAAACCCCTACCCACACAGCACCGGACGTCTCGAAGACGTCCATTTTATGTCCATATAATGCCTGAACGTCCACAGGCATAAAATGGTCGTCTTGAAGACGTCTATCGTAGAACGTTTCAGAGACGTCCAGAAATGGATGTCCCAAAGATGTCTTATTGAAGTCCGGAAATAATTTATCAGAAAAAAACAAAGTTTTTACTAAAAGAGACGGTATATTCAATTTTGATTTAGAATGCATGATTATTGCTGATGTTTTTGGTGAAATTATTGGGTCCACAACATGAAATGGACGTCTGGAAGATCCAAGACTGAATTACAGCCTACTATATGCATTCTAAATTGAATAAATATCGAAGTTACAGGACTAGAAAAATATGATTCTCATATTGTTCAAGGATTTACAATGGTCTTTTGGTATAAACGCGAGAGTTAAAGTACGAAATATGACCACAGCAACTCGTCGTGAGATATTCTTCGCTAGCTCACACTTCCCAATACTATACGATTACTGTTCAAGGACAATGACACATTTGGAAGGCCATGTAAGTCGATTAGAATGCAGCAAAATCGAATGCCGATGCATTAATTTCCATGATTTCAGCATCAAATCATCTCAGACATCTCCGTCAGTCAGACAGGTAGATGGATAATAACATCAGACGATGACTTGGATGGATTTTTACATGTTTGGGACAGCGAAAAAGATCTATCAAAAAGGTAGGAGCAAAGTGTTATTATTTTGGGAACTTTTTGTAACTTATTCTGAATCATTCGAGGTCAGATTCTGAACTTTGGTGAGTAGCAATAAGTGTAGATATAGACAAGAGTCCGGACACAGCTATACTTCTGTCCTTTTCTGTTTTCAATAAATGCATCGATGATTGAATAAAGGAATAAGACATATATATCGAGCTCTGTCTTTTCAATTCCCCTAGTATCAATGATTGTCAGAAACAATTTTGAGGGTTAGATTATTTGTCAAACCGTACATAGCCGAAGGTAGAAGTGAGAAATAGGGCTATTTCAACTAGGATAACTATTAGATTTTCATATAATGAACAACAGGATGTTCAAATTTCGAATCGATAATTTTCATAATCAATTTCCTGAGATGGCTATTGCAAATTTTCGTCATCAGATATATCTTCACTTCATTAGATATAAGAAAGATAATTCAAGTGTTCTACGTGGTATCACATATAGCCAAGAAAATATAGTTGTTTTCTGTTGGGATATAAAAAAATAGAAGATATATAATTGCCATTTCGTCAAAGCATAGGCAGCAGTCTCTCTCAATGTCCGAGTAATTCTCTGCTCATTCTCAAGTAATGGAGAGATTTTACCAATATTCCTGGATTGAAAGCAATGTGTTCTATTTTTCTCGATTGTGAAAAAGAAAATTCCAATTTCAACAGGTGTTCATATCCAGTGGTACCACAAGAGAATTTGATAGCGAGTGCTTTATTGATTGTGTCGGTTTCCCACCTCTTCCTGCAGTCTACATTCACCTGTGAATTTTGAATTCGATCTGAATCAAAAACACCGTGGACTGATGACATAGCACATTGCAATTTCTCTTAATCTTCTAGTTTTGATTTCAAACTTTCAATTTCTTTTCGCATCATCTCATTCTCATTTTCTTTCTCTGCGATCGTTCATTCAGCAATTCCCAATACGATGACGACGGAACTCTCTCAAATCTAATATTTTTCCTGTGTATAATACACTATTTTTTTCTGTGACAGGAAGAAAGACGCTGTAATATTGAAAAGATATTACATAATATAATCAGAAAATTATCAATGTGAAATTTGAACTTCTTACACCTCCATTGTGGGCATCTTTGTTGCTATGTCATTCTATTGTCATATTCTGTCAATGTAATTCTGTGTTTTGATTTTTGATTTGAAAATCATTGCGAACTTATATAGTGATTTAGTAGTTATTTTGAATAATATTAAATGTCTGAATTCGAGTTTTCTCCTACTCCACCGGAGTTAGTTGAAGCAGCGAAAGAAGCGTTACCAAAAATTATTGCCAGCTAAATCGCGGAAAATTCACGAAACCGCGTATTCAAGATTCATGGAATGGGGAATGAAAAAGTCATGCAGTTCTTTCTCGGAAACGGTGGTATTGGCCTATTTTTCCGAACTGGCTCAGCAACAAAAGCCATCAACAGTGTGGTCAAATTATTCAATGATTAAAAGTATATGTTACAATCCAATAATAATGTAGACATTTCAAAATATCCCAAACTAATTACATTCCTCAAACAAAATGGGAAAGGTTACAAACCCAAGAAAGCAGCGATTATTACCAGTACACAAATTGGCGAATTTTTAAATAATGCTCCTGATGAAGTTTATTTAATGGCCAAAGTTGTTGTTGTATTCGGGATTGCAGGAGCTTGTCGAATTTGTGAAATCAGCCAGGTAACATTAGATGATATTGAAGATTCAGGAACGATATTAATTGTGAAAATCAAGCAAACAAAGAATGATGTGGACAGAAGATTTGTAGTTACTGAAGAATATATTAAATTTTACCGAACATACATAGCCCTGCGTCCAGCAACAGCAAAGGATCGTTCGCTGAAGGATATGTTGATGAATCGGTATCACACAGAACAGAAATAGCTAATAAAGTATTCAGAACTTGTGGCATTGCCGAAATAACACCCCGTTTTCAACCAGGTATATTAACGGCAGTTGTGTCCATGGCAGAAAGAAATATAATTTCAACACGAGAAAATTCTACTGTTGTTCCGAATACTTCAAGGAACGTGTCATTCATGCAATGCACATTCAATAATTGTACTTTTGATTTGAAGAAAATGTAACTTTCGTTTAATAAAATATTCTGAATCAAATATCTACCATACTTATGAGTATTCGGGAAAAAAGTACTCACTTTTTTCCCACGGGAAAAAAGTCATTATTGAAAAGTGACATTTTATAACCTGTCAACAGAGATGAAATGTCAAACTTTTTTCCCGTCACAGAGAAAAATATTAAAAACCCCAACGGCAGTCAGTTTTGTGTCCGGACTCTTGTCTAAGGTATATACAGGGACTCTAGATATAGGTACCATGCGAATTGCTCATTTATTGACAGAACCAATTTCAACTACGAAATAGCCACAATGCTCAAAGTGGAATGAAATGTTAAATAAATACAAAGTCAAAGTCATATATCCACACAATGTTCATAAAATAAACAACAATGGTAGATTTCGGGAGGAAAACAACTACTTTCCTGGCTAATGCCACGCAGAATAAACGAATACTGATACAAGTGATTATTTCCGGAATGCCTATTGATTTCGATTCAGCCAGGCCACACTAGACACCTACAGACCGGTTTCGAGCTCTTTGACTCTCATCAGTGCAGGGCAGTCTCGAGCCAGCAGTCCTAAGACCGCCGACTAAGCGTTCAGTTTTGGAGTGTATCTTTCCTTCTTTTCTGCTCAGATGACTTTGCTGTCATATTGTCTATGAAAGACGCCTCTGGTGGAATATAATGCCCACTTGAGTTCCGTTTGGCTAGGCTACGCTTAGCCGGCAGTCTTAGGACTGCTAGCTGGGAACTGCCCTGCACTGATGAGAGTCAAAGAGCTCGAAACCGGTATGTAGGTGTCGAGCGTGGCCTGGCTAAATCGAAATCAATAGGCATTCAGGGAAAAATCACTTGCACCAGTATTCGTTTATACCAGTCGATGCATAGATTTCGGGAGGATGTAATTCAATGTTCTGCGTGGCATTAGCCAGGAAAGTTGTT
This sequence comes from Phaedon cochleariae, assembly GCA_918026855.4. Lineage (NCBI taxonomy): Eukaryota > Metazoa > Arthropoda > Insecta > Coleoptera > Chrysomelidae > Phaedon > Phaedon cochleariae. The sequence goes on along the minus strand of OU896718.1, from coordinate 28,543,992 downwards.
GTTTTTCTCCCGAAATTTACCATTGTGTGGATATGACTTTGGCTTTTTGTATTTATTTAGAACCAATTTTGTTCTATCATTTCCGGTTCAACCAGCAGCAACCCCAACTTTTGGTTCTCAAATATGGGACATCATGTATATTTTTTTATTCTTGGATTCAGCGAATTGTTTTACACACACTAGTTGAGAAGTTATAGTTGAAGTGGGTTTTGGTGGAACCGGAAGTGAATATTTATGAAAGGCAATTTGGGTCTCCTACTCGAATGACTCAGAAGTTACTGCAGTTGCCGTTTTTTGTGCACTTCTCTGTATTATACTAAAAAATCATACATACGTATGTACCTACTCAGTTTTATATCTAATTTTGCAATCAGACAAAATGCATTGTGAAGAAATCAAACCGCATGATTCTAATTCACTTTTCCAGTAGTAGCAACTTTGAAAGAGTACTCTGTATGAAGCCGTTGAAGTTGTTACGGAAGAAAACACGGTCAGATGTAGGTATCTAATAGATACTGTCCTCTTGTGTGATTTTCTGACCAGACCAATATTCTTCTGTCTATATCATCATCATATCTTGGGGTTACCATGTTTCTTTTTTTCCATCATTATATGGTATCAGTTTAGCAAGAATCTGATGCGATATTTATTTCAAGTCTTGATATGCTTTAGAAAATTTGGATACCTACCAAATTAACAATGTATCCGGTCTTGATAGCAATGCAACTTATTTTGTGCGGTTTTGATTTTCTTATAGTAATTTTCTTCTGAACATTCAGTCTTCAGTTTTTAACGAGTCTATCTGATAATTAATTACTTTCATTTAAGCGGACCAGTTAGATCGTTCCATGGAATATACCCACATTCAGGAATAATTACTGTTAGAATCAGTGGCAGTGCCAAATTTTTTGTCACCATTGGTTCGCACAATAATGAAGAATATTCGGTAGATTTTTGGCTGTGGACATTAGGAAATGACAAACCAGATGGTAAGGAATATTGAGAAAATTATCACATGGCCAAAGAAATGTTATATGTTCCATTTGAAAAACTTGAGAAAAAGCACCTCAAAATGTTTCGAATAGAGAATTCATTCATAGTTACCCTGTATAATTGGAGGGCATGAAAATTCTTTTGAAACATTACGCATCTGCTCATCAATTAATGTTATGATTATTTCCTTGACAATTTAATTCATGTATGAAAAATCCCACAAGCCGCGTGATTTTGTCATTATAACAGCGAAAAAAGTCTTTCAGGCGACAATAACGGAACCAAACTTTTGGAAGCATGACAACCAGCCATAAACAAATGTTTGATGAATTAATAGAATATTATTCGACGAGCGTGTAATGACGGCCATTACTCATGAGAATGAAGTTTGCGACGTGAGCCGCAGGCGAACGTCGTAATCATTCGAATGAGTAATAGCCATTACACGCAAGTAGAATACTATACTTTTTCTATGACTGAGTGATGAACTGGTTGAGTTCATCAGCAGTGAATATCTTCGGCTTTCTTTGACATATATCCATCAGATTTCCTTTTTAGAAATGCTCGTAATTTCAAATATTTGTCAATATTCACATAATTTTTCATTGAAATTGTGCTTCTTAGTATATGCATGGAATACTGTGACCACAAGGAGGATGCTTTGTGTTTAGCTGCTAATTCGCCAAAATAGGCTAGCAGTACATTATCCGAAAACGAATTTGCAAGTTTTGCTTTTCGCCAAACCACTTCATACCTTTTTTTAGATTCCTCGTGCAAAAGGCTGATTGTACTTGAATTGGCAGCTTTCAAAACTTCTGATGGTGGAGAGCAGTTGAATTCATTTTCGCTTTCTGAATAGGCCTTTTCATATTGATATATTTTTAAGACGCATGCGCTCGTTTTAAGATCCAAAATTTGATTGGTTAATGCAAAGGTGAAGTTTCAATGGCTATAGTTCCGACACATAATTCTGATTGGCCATTTCGAATATGGCGGTTTTTATTGACGTTCTGTCAAACGTCAACAGTGTCAACCAACATGGGCATTCGTCATTGAGAAACAATGATAACAATATAGTATTCTCGTTTCTATATTCCTGGTGTGTATTATATAATTGTATTATATTAATTTAAATCGAAAAAACGTTACTTATTCATTACTGAGGAGTGTGGTGCAAGTGTTTCGGTGAAAATGACCGCCACTGTCTTTGGAATTTGGATGCGAGATGTAAACACAGATAGTCATTTATCATCTAAATGAAAAGGCCTATACATATTTGTACAAAAAGTCAGTTCTAAATCACGCCAGATATAGCTATTGTCAAATTATGACATTTCATGACGAGTCTGATTCAAACGTTTCACTGCATGCCCCATATTATTATTATCATTACAACGGGTGTCAACTGTTTTGTAGGTAATGAATCTGCTTTGTTGCTGATTGGCCATAGCCTGTTGTGTAAAGGCTCTTACACACGGGGCGTGGCTTGTTTTGCGTAATGCATCCAGTTACCCAACAAAAATGTTACATTAAAAGGGTCTAGTTTTCAACAGTCATAGAAAAATTGTCTTACCGAATTACAATCTACCTTTTTTTTTTAGTCGAAGTAAACTTGGCATTTATATAATACGAATTTTGTTGTCATTAGGTAATTCAAGTCAAATTGCCAGGCAACAAAATTCTTATTGATACATGTCAATTTCACTTTGACAAGAAAAGCTCTCGTGTAATTATAAGTGGAAATTTTATGATTGCGACGACAGTGTGATACATATAGATATATTAATTTTTATGTTTAGAAACTATAAACCCAGTTATCATACTCACGTCGATATAACGTAGTAAAATCACCACAACGGTCGGTAGAAATAACGTTTTCAACTACTATATCAACGTTAATCACCGTTTGAAACCGGTGGAAACTGCCTGGTTCTCAACCAAATTCATTCCAAGAATTTTTTTTATGTTCTGGTTCTCACGAAAAGGGATATCCTGTAATGTTCAGAGAACATCGTGAGAACCAAGGGAAATAAGGTAGAAATTGGTGTTCTTCTTGAATTTCTGGAGGTTATATGCCTCGAGGAACACCTCCCTTGGCAATGTGTTCCAGAGCCCCGCTGTAACATATCAACGTTTTGTTACTGTTCCAAATAACCATAATCAAATGTTGAACTACTACTACTGGTACTGGTAGGGGACGTTTGCACGTCAGCAACTAGTCCCTAATCGGACCTTTTTGCAAGCCCCAAGGTGTTTTCAATAAGTGATGTGGTTCGCTTAAGAGAGCTAACTAACATCTTTTTCAGGCACTGCCCATCAGCTCTCTTTCAGAGTATTTTGGCTGTGTTTTGTAGGCTCGTAATGTACTCACTATACCATATGCTGCAGTGGCAGGCCTGCTAGCTATTCTCGTTAACCCCCGTTAGAGACCGAGGTCCACTAAGCAGCATTGACCCGCTCTCACGCTCAGCTGGTAGTCTTTCACACCCCTACATACACCGTCCTACTTCTTGTCTGATGCTCACAACCACATCATCATCTGTTCCTGCATGTTCTGTGTAGGCTTTGTTACTAACTCCATGCGCCACTTTAGGAGCAGCACTGTTGATTGGAACGCAACAGCGAATCGTGCAGGACTATTTCCAGCCGATGCTCCAAAACTTCACAATATTCAATTCGTAAATAAAATATTGAAAAAAGTTCCTTGCTCGTGCTGGGAATCGAACACACGACCTTGCGGTCGTGAGACGAAGGCTCAAGCCAATCCCGGCCCCATCAAATGTTGAAAATTGACGATTAGAACAAGTAGATACAATAATATTTTTCTCCGATTGGCAGCAAATATTAATTTTGCTGACACATATCAATCAGCAAAGTATTACTTTTCCTGCCTAGGCAGCAAAGTGGTTACTTTGCTGATTGATATGTATCAGCAAAATTAATAATCCATAAATCGTTTATAATTTCCTTCATATTTCATCCGAGCATAGATTAACGACAAATTCAACTCTATATTTTTTGCCACCTCCCTCATTTCTGGAGGTGTGAGTACTTCCAGGTCGCTATCACTGTCCATTATATAATAATTTAAATAATCCGATATTTTTTCGCACAACTGTCAGAAATTTTATGAATTGTCAAACTTTAATTATTATGGACATTTCCATAGCAACCAACCATTCCAACAACTGCGATTTCTATCAAATTTTATTTTATTTGAACATTACAGGAAAAATAAATAGATATATATCATTATGAACAATCGGAGAAAAAATTATATGTTCCACTCGGCAGCAAAGTAGATTGACTGCCTTAGCTGAATTCCTAACCTCGCTACGCTCGGCTATGAATTCAGCCTCAGCATTCAATCTACTACTTTGCTGCCTAGTTAAACAAATAACTATTTTCAACGTTCACTTTGGATTAATTTTCAATTGTCAAATCTTCGGTTTTTCGAACGTTCCTGAAACGTTTTAGGCAGATTATTTTCAATCAAATCTTCATCCTCATCATTTTCATACTGCTTGCAATTGTCATCATAACTTACTAACCTGATATGTTGTCCACGTAATTCCTTCCCTTAGCTGTTCCACTTTCTTCTCAGTGAGGTGCCTATCTCTACGTATCCCCATTCAAATATGCTGAACTACTCGTATTTGTACATAAACTCTTTGTGTGAGGTTATCGAATACTATCAAAAAAACGTTGGCGTAACGTTCATTTGAAGAGTTCAATAAACATCTCGAATGAACGTTAGTTTACCTTGAGGAATTTGCCGAGTAGTTTTGTATCAATGTAAAAAACACGTTGTGAGATGACGATTATATATCCAAGAGTCAACACTATGTGATGGAGAACTGATAGACGCATGATTTTGAAAATCTATAGAATCGGTGGAAGGATAATCGGAAATTCGACTAAAAGATTTTCATCAATGTCAAGCTTATGGTTTGTCTGAGAGTGACGTTATTCTTGTAATCGATTATATTTAGAAGAAGTGACAAATACAAGCAATCGAATATACGCCATTTCCATGTGAATTCAAATTCTTAGGGGTATTCACTGATTTTATATTCTCTTGGTATTGATTGATTATGTGATCGATATTAGAATGCGAAGAATTAGTATCTGGGTTCTCCCCACCATATGGAGTTAAAATAATTAGAAACTGAAGCAAGATTCGGAAAATTTAAAAATTCAATTACGTTATCTATCTCAGACTTCAGATTCGAAAATTGACAGCTAAGTTGGTGAAAATAGAAATGACTCTTTGGTTTCTGTTACTGTCAGAAGCATCGAGAATATATTTTATGCACGACCGGACGTAAAGTTGCACTTTATCTCCCGGATTCGTGGGCGTAAAATAGCAATTTAGCGTCCTAGAGCGAAGCGGGCGGTCAGGTAGTCCGGCAGGCGGTAAAAAGTTATTTATCTGTTTTTCCAGTAAGTTCTAATAGAATACCATCCGATCTTTAATGAATGAATTCAATCTCATATATTCGAGATTTCAAGATTTTTTATTCTCACAAAAGAATACAGTGCTAATCATTAACACAATTTCCTAAGATCTAAATTGTATACAAGACTTTTGTAGGTGAAATGGACAGCTGTATGATATTGAAATGACTCACTAGAGTAGACTCACGCTAGGCATTGTAGCCTGTTTTGTGATGTCTAATTTGTACAAGTGTATGTCTCATGTAATGGTATTCGAATGGCATGTGCAGTATACTTACATTTTTGTGAAAATCAATAGAGAATGAGAGAGAAAAAAATCTGATTAGGATTCAAAGGAGATTGGATAAATTGAAACACTTGAAACTTGGTGTGAAGAATATCTATTTCAGTTAAAAAATAGACATTTTTCTGGGTGCTTCTGTACATAATGTTTCGCTTCTTTTTCGAAAAGTTGGAAAGATGTAATATCTTTGAGATTTTTTGGTAAAATGTTGAATATTTGAAGGCGATAAATTCCATATTGACAGTAAATAAATGTTCAAACCGATCATGCAAAAAATGTTGGACCTATGTATTTCGGGCGTTATACTTGCTTTTATGGACCTATACCCTATAATGGCACGAGTTTATATTCCTAAAATGTTCCGAGGATGTTTACCTGCAACAACAGATATGTGTTTCGAAAATATCGCAAAAAGTCGTGGGACATCTCGGGGACATTCCCAGTAGAGCCGTTGTGGACAAATTGTACATTTTACCCAGCGAGCACAAAAACATCTCAGAGATGTTAAAAGTACGAGATTTCGAGACATTGAACCTCCACTGCGATGTTCTGTTCACACATGAATAGAACTATTATAGAACAGCCAATGTCCGCCGCAGGCGGCAATTATCGAGATGTCCTTGATATGTCACAAAACTACCTTCTCCCTAGTTCTTTTTAAAGCCTTTTCATGGACACAACAGAACATTTTTAACGCGTCTTGCGCACATTAAATCGCTGTAAAAAAACTATTTTCGAGGTACTTTTCTGAAGCCTTTTGTCAAAATGAACTTTTGCATTAGGATTCCATTTCCCTTGAATGAAAAAATGCAATAAAAATAGATTGAACATAAAAATATTTCCTTGATATGAAATTACCGTCTTAATCGGTTTCTGAGTAGTGCTTACTACACACAGACATATAATTAGAAATAGGTTTCCCAATTTTTGAAATGTTCTCCACAATGCCTAATTTTGCAACTGCGGAGAAGCTGTGTATTGATGAATTCGTACTTTTATATACTGATTACACTGGGTCACCGAACTACACATCTTGCATCTGATGGTCATTATTACAAACTAAATAAGTCTTCTAACACAATAAACTTCACCAAATTCCTTTCTGTTCGTTAGCAGCGTGATGTAAGCGTGACACGCTGCAAACGCGAATGCCAATTGCGAACAAGAAGAACAAAATCGAAAACAAATCAGAATTCATCGTATTGTGACGTAAGCATGAGACGTTGTGGTGGGGCAAACAAAGCAAGGGCACAAAATAACAAAAACAATACTTTCAATATCCTTCTAAGACCTCTTTGGTCAGTGCATATTACGTCTCAAAATAACATCTTCATGCCAACATTTTCAAAACATCCCAAAACATCCCAGGGATGTTTGTGCTCGCTGGGTAGTGACGTCTTATTGGGACATTGTCGGAACCAAAGGACCCCACAAATTTTTAGGGTAAATTGGCTCCTGGTGGATTTTTCTCAATTTTTTGTATGACGTGGATCATGTGGTCCTATGAAATATTGTCATTGAGCAAACCCTCAAAAATGGACAGTTTTTTTGCCAGGAGGGTTTGAATTCACATTTTGATCGAATTGGCCATTTATTTCTGAGAAAATTGTTATGCCTTTAAATCTCAGGGGGTGAGTAGTGAGAAAAATGGAATAGAATTTTATTTACCCCTGAGTTTGGTTGATGAATTACCTAAGATTTATTAGGTGTTTTAAATCTTAAATGTATTGACAACAGAAAAAGTGTTTTTAGTGCCCAGTTTGATACCGTAGAAACTAGACACTGGTAGTTCAGCGGGACAAATGGGTGGGTACGTTAGGCTTAGTAAAATACTAAGTTTGATAGGGATGAATATGCTTTTAATCACAATTAAATTCTGAAATGACAAATAATGTGCTCCAAATGATACTATAGTTGGCTCAAGACTTCCAAAGTAACTGAGTATCAATAGTAATATTACCTGAACAGTGTACAATTATTGCAACAACAAGAAATATAAATTGACTGACTGAAATCAACTCTTCAGATCAGTGTAAAATAGTACAATCACTGCTCAAAATCAACTCTCTGAGACAGTATGATAATATATAGCTTATTAATCAACAAAATAACTCAGTAAATCAGTATCAATGAGACAAAAGAAATAATAAGGCCTATTTTACCGCAGTGCACTTTTGGTTTACAGGGGTATATTTTGTAGCTATACTGAGTGTCTATTAAATCAATGTCATGTTGCAATTATATTATGTTGAATGAAATTTAAAACTGATGAATTATGGTTGGTGGTAGTTTATCCCAAGTAAAATACTATCCTTGGTGGTGCATGGAACGAACTCACCAAATTATGAGCAGGTCCTGATGTGTATCATCTGGCTCTGATGTACAGGGGGATCAGGTGAAGTCAGGCAGCGTTGTCAGGTGGTGTCTCCTGTGTGTCGCCTTTCAGCCACAAACCAAAAGGCTCCCAAAGCAGGCGAAAACAGAGCTACCGCACCAGCGCAGACTCCAGTACAGCAGTCCCAGGGAGCTGAAGGGGGCCAAATCTCGAATGCAACGAACGGGAGAGAAGGCTTTAGCCCGATAAAAGGAACCCTATATGGACGACAATCGTGCGTTATTTTACCAACACAAGGAATGACAAGAAAATAGCAGCTGATGATTAAAAGAATATATAGTACCTTGGATGTTGTGTGGGTCCCAGAAGTGGTGATGTAGGTCGGCTCGGCCACGTGGATTTCAGCCACGAAGAATCCCTCTATAGAGGCAACAGGAATCCCATCATCCCAGCGATGATAATGGATATCCCAAATTTGAGATCTTTTCCTAATTAATCCCAACACTAAGTAATGGAAAATCGAATATTAGACAAATTCGAAATTATTCAAGAAACAGATCTCACGGCTTACTTTTGTGACCAGGCTGGTAGACTGCTGCAGACAAAATGGTGCCTATGAAGATCGAAGGGGCTGTCCTTGCCACATCTCACCGGAAGATCACCCTTTTTTGTGTATCTTCCCCTATACTCCCACACACATCAATCACCGGACGATATAAAATTATAGGCGGGAGATATCCCCGCGAACACCCTGTACATGGCATTTCTACCTCACCATGGTAGTGAAAACTATGTCGATAATATCAAGAGAGGTGTCGAGACCATCAGAAAAGAAGGAATATCATTAAATCACCATTTATTTCAAGTCAGAATATATTATTGCCAGTTATTATTGTTTGGATTTGAAACTTCAAATATTCAAACGCGGTCATGCGCAACTGAGGATCATTGTAGACCTGAATAGTGGGGCGAAATACGTCATCATCTTCTTCCCGTGCGATGACCCTTTATCACCATGTAACATAACCCATAACGCCCATACTTACAAGGAATTAGTGCCAAATCAACAAACAGGTACATAATGGCGAAGATACAGAGTGCCAAATCATCATAACGAGATATGGTGCTGATTGTGAGCCGTTAGAGCCCGTATTCGTGATGATAGCAAGGGAACTATGGGTCAATGTCCCATGATGACAATGTTGAAAATTCGAGAAGATGCATGCAGAGGTTCGCAAATATTGGTCATCCGTCATTAGTGTCATTACCGTCAATAGAGACTAAACGTCATCAAGCTGACAGTGACATTTTCAATAATTACAATAATTACATAACAATGATATTTATTTGGAAATATAACGGCAACAATAATTACAAGAATGATACTCGAAATTCAAGATGAAATTTGGCGAAATACCTGTGGACTGAATCAGTCATGTGTGACAATTCCAGGAACCAACTACCTACCTACCAAAATTTGTAAACAAAACATTCTGACCAAGAGGTATGCAATAACGATAACTAGTAGGCTAAAAATCACAATATAATTCCTTATTTACAGCAAAAATTGAGTTAGAATCAATAACAACGAACAGAGAAATACCAATCGATAGCCAGTAGTAAACATCACAGATGAATTCAATTATGAACCAATGAAAAAGAGAGTGAAAAGTAGGTAAACAATAATGCATAGCTCTGTTTTCTGCAGTATTTTCGTAACGTCATGAACGAAGTGTAACACTCCCCCTCTACCCCGAAGAGATTTACCTGTAAATCTCAAATAAAACGAAAATACTGTCTGCTATGATATGGGTTCATATTGAATTCAGGAATGACCGTCCTCATCATCAGATGGCTGATCAGGTGGATGAGACTTGATGTCCTGAACGTGCCAAGTGCCTTTCGACTTGTTAGAGCTGTCTTCAATTTCATAGGTGACTGGAGAAAGCTTCCTTTTGATCACAAAAGGTCCATTGAAGTTTGGTGCAAACTTTGCTGTGAAGTGGTTCGTGGCATCCGACAGTGCATGATTTTTCACATAAACTGATTCACCAACTGCAAAACTAACGGGCCTACGCCTGAGATTGTATCGAACTTTAGACTTTGAGTGTGCAGTGTCCAGACGTTTTCGAACATCATCATAGATATTTTTAAATTCCTCCACAGCTCTTCTTGAGGTAGGCACGCTATCTGCTTCAACCAGTGGATGATCATAATCATTGCCACTAGACTTATGCTCACGTCCAAAATTGATAAAGAAAGGTGTTAACCCAGTAGCCTCATGAACGGAAGTTCTGATAGCACAGCCAACCTTTGGTAATAACTCAGCCCATGTTCTGTGATTTTCCTCCACATAGCATGACAGCATAGACTTTAAAACTCGATTCACCCTCTCAACTGGATTTGCTTGTGGATGGTACAATGGTGTAAATCTGATGTGGACATGATAATCCTGACACAACTTTTTGAAGAGATTAGATTGAAATTGTACCCCATTATCACAAATCAGAATTTGTGGACAACTAAACATCAAAAAGATATGTTCCTCAGTTATTCTAGTCACTGCTGCAGCTGTAGCCAATCTCAGAGGGAAAAATAAGGAAAATTTACTAAAAGTATCAGTAACCACATAGATGAACTTGTAACCTTCTTTTGTGCGAGGCAACGGTCCAACAAGATCTACAGAGATCATTTGCCAAGGAACAGTTGGCTCTGGGTGTTTTCCAAGCAAACCAGCTGGACGTTTCAATTCTGGCTTATGACGTATACAAGTCTGGCACCTCTTTACATAAGCAGCAACATCCGCTCGCATTTTAGGCCAAAAGTACCGTTGTTCCAACCTCTTATATGTTTTAAAAACGCCAGCATGACAAGCTACCAAGTTGTCATGGTTGTCACTGATAACTTTTTTCCGGCCTTCCTTTGGTATCACCTCCTTCCAATAATCCGCCGTGTCTCTCAGACCAGGATACGAACAGGAAACATATTTATATAGTTTTCCATTGATAAAACGCCATTGTGGATAGTTTAATGGGCTATCTGAAACATGCTGAACCATTCGGAGATACCAGGGATCTGAAGATGGACTAGTAACATCAGAGACGTTGACAACACTGATTTCTGGTACAGCTCGCGACAATGCATCAGCTACCACGTTATCACGACCTTTACGATGGTAAATCTTGAAATTAAACTGTTGAAGGCGCAACAACCAACGTGCTATTCGACCCTTAGGTTCTCTTAGATTATGGAGCCATACTAAACTGTGATGATCAGTGATGACCGAGAATTCGTACCCCTCAAGATATGGTCGCAACTTCTCCACCGAAAACAGTACAGCCAGACATTCTCGCTCTACAGTGCTGTAATTCCGTTCCTGGCGAGTTAGTGATCGACTGACATAGCATATAACATGCTCTCCATCGTCAAAATTTTGCGACAGAACACCGCCTATACCGTATGCAGATGCATCAGTCTGGACTTGAAAAGGTCGACTAAAATCAGGACAGGTTAGTACCGGAGCTGAAGCCAATGCGTTTTTGATGCCTTGGAACGAAATTTGACAGTCATCTGACCAACACCACTTCTTTTTCTTAGAAAGAAGCGCAGTCATGGGAGCAACTAAGGTGGAAAAATTTGGTATGAACCTCCTATACCACGATGCAACACCCAGTACTCGACGAACCTCAGTGACATTTTTAGGGGGTGGGATGTTCAAAATTGACAAGACTTTTTCAGGATCGACATGGAGACCTTGACTATCTACAACATAACCTAAGTAACGTAGCTCAGGGCGACAAAAGAAACATTTCGATTCTGCGACAGTTAGTCCGGCCTTTTTGAAACGCTCAAATACCTCCTTCAGAGTTTTCAAGTGGTCTTCAAATGAAGATGAAACAATTATCACATCATCTAAATAATAAAAAACATTTGGTTCTAATTCTGGACCCAAAACTTTGTCAATTAGACGTTCAAATGTGGCTGGCGCATTACAAAGACCGAATGGCATTCTTTTAAAATGATAAAGTCCGCGACCTGGTATAGTGAAAGCTGTATAGTCCCTAGACTCGGGTGCAATCAATACTTGCCAGTAGGCAGATTTAATGTCCACAGAACTTAAATATTTTGCGCCTCGTAACTTGTCTAAAATTGAGGAAATGAAGGGGAGTGGGTACGCGTCTTTCTTGGTAACTCTATTAAGTTGGCGATAGTCAACACAGAATCGATATTCGCCTCCTTTCTTTGGCACTAACAAAACAGGACTTGACCAAGCTGAAGAAGAAGGTTCTATTACATCCAAATCCAACATCTCTTTAACTGCTTTATCAATATGTTCTTGCATTATTGGAGATACTCTATATGCCCTTTGCTTAATCGGCTCTGAATCTGTTATGATTTTATGTTGAATCAAAGAAGTACAACCCAATTTATCTCCTTGTTGTTCAAAGTAGGATTTAACTAGTTGATCCAATCGTGATTGCTCTTCATCACTCAAAACTTCCTTTGGAATTACTTTAGTGACAGAACTGATGGTATTGATGCACGAGGAAGGATTCGAAAATGACCAGCAGCCACGCTTCAAATCAGGAATTAAGTTCATTGCCAACCAAAAGTCAACACCCAGTATGATGGAGTGATTTAGCTCAGGAACAACCAAAATATCTAAAATCTTAACTTTATGTTCTAATTTTATCGGTACAGAAATGGAGCCTAATACAACGCAATTCTGATCATTGGCAACAACGCAAGAAGTGATATTTGACTTATTTAAATTGAGACCTAAACCTTTTAACACATCCCATCCAATTTTTCCCATAACTGTATTATTTGCCCCACTATCTAACAAAGCTTTGAATTCAATCTCAAAAATTTCAACTGATAAATATGGTCGATTATCACCTTCACAGTGTGACAAAATATACGAGAGTACTGGCAAAATTGTTTGAGAATCCCTATTTTGAAATGAGTCGACTACTAATTTATCAGAGCACATCACACGACTCCTTAACGGCTCTGTTGCCCGTTTCCCGAACAGTTAGGACAAGTTTTTACTGTGACTTCAGGCCTACCGCATTTAAAGCAATGTAACTTTTTGGGTTGTGTACACCTATTCCTAATATGTCCTGACTGACCGCAGTTCCAACAGGTTGGACCTGAAGAGGGTCTAGTAGTGATCGGAGTAGACTGAGTCGGGTTAGGCCCAAAATTCATAGGAGCAGCTTGAATGAAACTGTTTGAGTAATTTACTAAACCCGAACTATGTGGAAACAAATTATTGGTTACATCAGCAGAAAAAGTAGGATTACTGGCATTACCGTCAACATCCCTGTGATTAGTAGTAAATTTATTATGTTGTTGTCCGTAATCTGGAAAAGTAGGCTGTACAGGAGCAGCATTAATGGCTAAAGGCGAAACTGAATTTAATTCCAAAGTATTAGGTGCATTAGGAAGTAAAAAAGAATTTGATGTATAGTGCTGACTATTTTGGGTCTGTGGGGAATCAAAGTAGTTAGGATTTATCGAGGAGTCAACCGCTGCTACACGAGAATTAGGGGGTCGCTGATACTCCAGTCCAGGTTCGACTGAGTACCTAGGACTCACTAAAGGTGCTCTATAATCTTGAGCGCTCTGATTGGCCTCTTCGATTTCCCTACCTATTGAGATCAATGTTGTTAAAGTATAGACACCTTTTCCCGCAAAAGCCATTTGTAAATATGGTAGCATTTTTCCTCTAATGAAAGCAACCCTATACTCTTCATTCGGTTTAGAATTCAGTTTATCGAATAGGTTTTCCATATATGAAATATAAATAATCACACTTTCATTCGGACCTTGTGTCCTTCTCTTAAGAGTATCCCAAATTTTCTCTTCGTAATTTCGAGGTAAAAAGCTATTTCGCAATGCCAAAACAAAATCATCATATGTTCTGATGTTACTGCGCGCAAAACGGAACCAAATAGATACGTCTCCTTCTAATAATTCTGGAATTGAATCAAAAAGTTGATTTTTGGAAATACCTCTAGAAACTCGCATGTCCTCTAGTTTTTCTAAAAAGTCAGTGACACTACTAGTACCATTAAACTTTAGTCTCCAACGACTCACATCCACGAATCGCTGAGGAGGTACACCAGACTCGAAACTAACACGAGAAATATTCCTGCTATCATTCGTAGTATGAAAATTGACCGGTGAAAAGGGATCTACTTGAGTAGTGCCTATGGTAGCGCAACGACTACTAGGGAGGTTTAATCCAAAATCATTAACATTTTGTGCTGGACGTACGGAAGTTACATTCATGTCACGCATCATTTCTGAAATTTTGTTCGTTAAAATTGAAACATCAATGTCCTTTTCCATATCTTGATCCATGGTTGATTTAGGCTGGGAAGATTGTGCCGCCGGAATATTGAAATTTACATGATTACCATTAGCATTAGGTGCCTTTTCACTATAACTATTGACATGTTCCTCTGCTTCGTCAAATGAAATCAGATCATCTACAAAAGAATGGCTGGTGGAACTGGCATTTGGAGGAGTATTATTATTTGTGGGAACAGTATTACTGGCTGAAGTAGTATTAGATGATTTTCTCCTAGCAGCCCTATATGCACAATCTAATGCAAGTTTCAAATTATTGGCTACGGTGGTCAATTTCAATCTTTCTATCTCATCTTCCGGTATTCTAGCTGGAAGCCTATCAATACGTTTGGAGACATGAATGAGCCGCGATTGAATTTTTTTAAATTCATTTTCGAAATTGTCCTCATCAAATGTTTGAACATCTCCTAATAATTCAGTTACTTTATTATTACAAATCAAAAGCTCATTTTTAGGATCAAACTGCATGGTGGATGTTTGTAATGAACCTTCCTGTTCAGCCTGCAACGCAGCTCTTAATAGCACCCTTTTTTCCTGAACTGTTCCATTTCCTAGGCATGCACCGCGAAGCAAAAGTTCATAAGTTAGCTCATCGCTACGTAGTCTATTGATCTCCATGATAATCCTAAAATTTCTCGGTACCCCAAAAATCAGTTATAAATTCAAGTCCACGCCTGGCTCACTATAGAATAACACGATTGAAATTTATCAGTCTCAAATCTCGGCAATAATAAATTCGAAGTCAAAATAGGCTGGTAATAAGTATGAAATAATCGAAAATGATCGATAAGCAAAAAAAAAATAGTTAATAATCTCAATCAAAAATTCAAAAAAAAAATTCAAGATCAAATGTCAAATTCAATTTGAAATATCAGACAAAAAATATAGGGAAATCAACTATCAGGGAAAATGAAAATATTTGCACATGCAAACGACAGTTTGCATACCCCCTCCCTTCCCAGAGAAGAAAAAAAAACGAACAAGGAAACAATCCCTAAAATTTGACAACACCTAGACGGATACACCCAGCACGCTGACCACCCTGTACAACAACAAACACGACCTGAAAATTTTATGTTCACCAGAGTAAACCTCTAGTAAATAAGAAAAATATATATATATTATCAATTGTTTGATCTATTACTGTGAATCACCTGTATGTGTACACCCTGTATATTGATATCCAATGATCAATGATAACAAATGTGAGTGTAATGGATTTTTGGAATGACCCTGTATAAATTAATTCACTGTTGTAAAATATACAATCTAATAAAATTGACAAATGCTATCTTCAAATACTGTATAACTGACTATATTATTTTATGACCTAACCCTGTACATTTCAGTATTCAAAATTCAAAAAAAAAGAAAAAAAAAATCCTTTCACTAACTTTTTGATTACATTAAGAATAATTAGCTGATGTTGGTATATTCCTTGTTTTTTTTTTTTCGAATAGAAATTTAAGTTGTGAAGAAGAAATGTACCTGAAAATTGAATACCCTGTACAACTAAAAATTGACGATAGGTTGTTCTCAACAGTCTATACAGAATACACAGGTCATTAGAAAAATTGTCTGAATTGTAATCTTCTATTAATCTCTCCTGATCATCAACTCCAAAAATAAATGGTAATTTTGTCCAAACACCCTGTCGATTCAATGTTTCCGAAAAAAAAGAGCGATTCACAGTATAAAATAGATTCAAAAATATACAGAATTATGTGAAATTCAAGCCAAATTGGGAAGTATAAATTTTCAAAAAAATAAAATAAAAATTCACTACCACCAATTATTACTTCATAAGTCCAACATATTCACCCTATTGTGCCACTGATAAACGTTGGGCGCCACTGTTATGCCTTTAAATCTCAGGGGGTGAGTAGTGAGAAAAATGGAATAGAATTTTATTTACCCCTGAGTTTGGTTGATGAATTACCTAAGATTTATTAGGTGTTTTAAATCTTAAATGTATTGACAACAGAAAAAGTGTTTTTAGTGCCCAGTTTGATACCGTAGAAACTAGACACTGGTAGTTCAGCGGGACAAATGGGTGGGTACGTTAGGCTTAGTAAAATACTAAGTTTGATAGGGATGAATATGCTTTTAATCACAATTAAATTCTGAAATGACAAATAATGTGCTCCAAATGATACTATAGTTGGCTCAAGACTTCCAAAGTAACTGAGTATCAATAGTAATATTACCTGAACAGTGTACAATTATTGCAACAACAAGAAATATAAATTGACTGACTGAAATCAACTCTTCAGATCAGTGTAAAATAGTACAATCACTGCTCAAAATCAACTCTCTGAGACAGTATGATAATATATAGCTTATTAATCAACAAAATAACTCAGTAAATCAGTATCAATGAGACAAAAGAAATAATAAGGCCTATTTTACCGCAGTGCACTTTTGGTTTACAGGGGTATATTTTGTAGCTATACTGAGTGTCTATTAAATCAATGTCATGTTGCAATTATATTATGTTGAATGAAATTTAAAACTGATGAATTATGGTTGGTGGTAGTTTATCCCAAGTAAAATACTATCCTTGGTGGTGCATGGAACGAACTCACCAAATTATGAGCAGGTCCTGATGTGTATCATCTGGCTCTGATGTACAGGGGGATCAGGTGAAGTCAGGCAGCGTTGTCAGGTGGTGTCTCCTGTGTGTCGCCTTTCAGCCACAAACCAAAAGGCTCCCAAAGCAGGCGAAAACAGAGCTACCGCACCAGCGCAGACTCCAGTACAGCAGTCCCAGGGAGCTGAAGGGGGCCAAATCTCGAATGCAACGAACGGGAGAGAAGGCTTTAGCCCGATAAAAGGAACCCTATATGGACGACAATCGTGCGTTATTTTACCAACACAAGGAATGACAAGAAAATAGCAGCTGATGATTAAAAGAATATATAGTACCTTGGATGTTGTGTGGGTCCCAGAAGTGGTGATGTAGGTCGGCTCGGCCACGTGGATTTCAGCCACGAAGAATCCCTCTATAGAGGCAACAGGAATCCCATCATCCCAGCGATGATAATGGATATCCCAAATTTGAGATCTTTTCCTAATTAATCCCAACACTAAGTAATGGAAAATCGAATATTAGACAAATTCGAAATTATTCAAGAAACAGATCTCACGGCTTACTTTTGTGACCAGGCTGGTAGACTGCTGCAGACAAAATGGTGCCTATGAAGATCGAAGGGGCTGTCCTTGCCACATCTCACCGGAAGATCACCCTTTTTTGTGTATCTTCCCCTATACTCCCACACACATCAATCACCGGACGATATAAAATTATAGGCGGGAGATATCCCCGCGAACACCCTGTACATGGCATTTCTACCTCACCATGGTAGTGAAAACTATGTCGATAATATCAAGAGAGGTGTCGAGACCATCAGAAAAGAAGGAATATCATTAAATCACCATTTATTTCAAGTCAGAATATATTATTGCCAGTTATTATTGTTTGGATTTGAAACTTCAAATATTCAAACGCGGTCATGCGCAACTGAGGATCATTGTAGACCTGAATAGTGGGGCGAAATACGTCATCATCTTCTTCCCGTGCGATGACCCTTTATCACCATGTAACATAACCCATAACGCCCATACTTACAAGGAATTAGTGCCAAATCAACAAACAGGTACATAATGGCGAAGATACAGAGTGCCAAATCATCATAACGAGATATGGTGCTGATTGTGAGCCGTTAGAGCCCGTATTCGTGATGATAGCAAGGGAACTATGGGTCAATGTCCCATGATGACAATGTTGAAAATTCGAGAAGATGCATGCAGAGGTTCGCAAATATTGGTCATCCGTCATTAGTGTCATTACCGTCAATAGAGACTAAACGTCATCAAGCTGACAGTGACATTTTCAATAATTACAATAATTACATAACAATGATATTTATTTGGAAATATAACGGCAACAATAATTACAAGAATGATACTCGAAATTCAAGATGAAATTTGGCGAAATACCTGTGGACTGAATCAGTCATGTGTGACAATTCCAGGAACCAACTACCTACCTACCAAAATTTGTAAACAAAACATTCTGACCAAGAGGTATGCAATAACGATAACTAGTAGGCTAAAAATCACAATATAATTCCTTATTTACAGCAAAAATTGAGTTAGAATCAATAACAACGAACAGAGAAATACCAATCGATAGCCAGTAGTAAACATCACAGATGAATTCAATTATGAACCAATGAAAAAGAGAGTGAAAAGTAGGTAAACAATAATGCATAGCTCTGTTTTCTGCAGTATTTTCGTAACGTCATGAACGAAGTGTAACAAAATGAACTATATTTCAGAACTTTTTATTCCATATAATTACTTCTAATAATAGATCTTTCATAAAAAGAATATAATAGGGGAGAATTATTACCCTCACGCCTATTTTGAAAACCGAAAAAAAAATCCATCTAACTGTCAAAAGTGATAGGAAATGTTCCATCACGAATTATTATGGAAACCGCATTTTTGCATTATTACCCCCCACCAAATGAGGGGTGCAAATGAAAAAAAAAATCCGGTGAATTTCGCTGAATTTTTGATATAATGCAGTCCATATGATTCTGATCAGCAAAGCATCGGGTGACAAATCCTAAAAAATGGACAGTTTTTCTGCTATAGGTGGATTCAATTCACATTTTGAAAAAAAATAGGCTACCATTTGATTCTGAATAGAAGGACAACTCTTTTTGAAATTGTATTCATATTCCTCAATGATTTTTCATTCGGAAATATTGAAAAAAACTCCTTGCTACTGTGATAAGCAAAAGAAAATGTTTAATCACAAAAAATTATATAGAAAAAGCTCTCTTGCATAATTGTCCTCAGCAAATGGAAGGAGGGGGGGGGATTCAATTCACATTTTGATCAAAATAGTCTAGTCTAGATCTAGTCCTGTTATCGCCATCTAGTGGCGCCAAAAAACTAATGCGAACGATTATTTTTTTAAATTCAGCGAAATCCACCAATTTTTTTTCATTTGCACCCCCCATTTGGTAGGGGTTAATAATGCAAAATCAGATAATTTCATTTCAACAGATTCATACATTGTTCCAAAGAGTTATGGAACTCCTGTATGCGTGAGAACGAATCCTGACATCGAAGAGCATATCATGGTGATATTTTCCAAGCGAGTAGTTTTTCTAATTTGGGTGAGTACCTATACCTACCTACCAATTCTCATAGAGATGGAGGCTGTCAGAAGTTGGTATTCATCCTAGTGTCTAGGTATTTTTTTTTCTACAAGCGTGCGGAAGAGCCCACTACGTACTTGTGAAGTTTCTGGGGAGTATACTGACATTAGAATATTCAATAAAAATAAGTGTTTCTTTATGTTTCAACCCTTGAGTTTTTTCCGGACGCTAGTGGAAAAATAGTTTACCTAACACGTGCGTGAAATTCCGGAATATACTGTTTTTTTGGACAAGTAGACAAAATTCTTGGCCAAGATTTTCTAATTTTGTTGAAACATTTCGTTTGAATAGTTCATCCTGAAACATGATAATAATGACCAATTCTACATGCGTTCATCGATTATGTACACAATTTAGGTGACATCAAGTTGACTTCGCCTGTCACTTTGAAGTACTCGTCAAACAATAATAGTCACAAATCAGCTACTAAAGTCACTGAATAGACTCGTTTGATATCTTCATTAGTAGAAAATGGCTGTTTCAAGTTCGGATTTCCCAGGTGATATCGAGGAAGCAGCGCAAAATGCACTATATACTTACTCGTCAGGTTGACAAGAAATTCCCTATAAAAATATCTTTGGCTCTGTTAGGTTATATTGAGGTGTTTTGATTAGATTAGATTAGATTTGGAATGGGGCCTTCGGGCTATCTGCCTCCACACTGCGACCTTTTCAGATCTATTGTGTCTGCCCTCAAAATCGATTAGAGTTCTTCGGCTAGCCCCGCCTTCTCTATGAGACTCCATAGGCTAGCTTTCAGATCTCCTGTGTATCTCTGGGCTCCTGGTTTTTCCTCACCCAGCGTAAGGAACCTTAGTCTTGACAAGCCCTCACAGTGGCAAAGTATGTGTACTGCTGTTTTTTCCTCTTCTTGACAGAACCTGCACAGCAGTTCTTCAGTCAGACCTATCGTACTCATGTGTTTGTTGAGCCTACAATGCCCTGTGAGAAGTCCCACTAGTATTCTATTTAGTTGAACTTCGTTTCTGGCTTAGTAGATATTCTGTGAATGTTGGCGATGGTTTTTTAATGAACTCTTTAGCCTGATGTCTCATTCCTGGCGAGTTGTTCCACCATTCTTGAGATTTGGTTTGCATCCGTGATTTGATACTAGTCTTTTGTATAGCTTTCGCAATACCACAGGAGGGTTCTGGGCCATTAAGAGCTTTGTTTGCTCCTGCTCGGGCAAGTGAGTCTGCCTCTTCATTGCCCTCGTACCCTGTATGTGCTGGTACCCATGCTAGAGTCAATCTGTTCTGACTGCCCAATGCATTTAAGGTTTCTAAGCAGTCCCATACTAGTTTTGAGTTAACTTGCATAGAGTTGACTGCTTTGATTGCCGCCTGGCTATCTGAATAGATTGCAATGGTTTTGCCTTTAAACTCTTGCTTTATCAATTCTTTCACGCAATGATGTATTGCAATAATTTCTGCCTGAAACACCGTCGCGTATTTGCCTAAGCTCAGTGAGATTCTTGTCTTTGGCTTGGTCCCATAAATACCAGCTCCTGATCCCTCATCAGTTTTGGAGCCGTCCGTATAGACAGCAATGTCTGCATTGATAGGAGGTCCTTCCTTCCATGCCTCTCTGTCCGTTATACTTATTTTAAAAGTTTTTTCAAAGCTATATTTTGGAATTATGCCATCCGTTGGCATCCCCAGGATGGGGTCGCTTTCCAACTCTCCATATAGCTTCCTATAGTCTTTACCGTGCGCGTTGCTTATGGGTGCTTGACCCCTTGACAATATCTACTCACGACTGCTCTGGCTCCGCCTTGAATATATATTTGTAGTGGTGGTAGGTTCAAGAGGACCTCTAAAGCGGCTGTTGGAGTGGTTTTCATTGCACCAGTGGCACTCAGGCACGCTTGCCTTTGAATAGCACTGAGCCTTCGAATCACTCCAGCCTGTTGTGTCTTTGGCCACCAAACTACTGACCCATATGCTATCATAGGCCTGATGACGCTGGCATACAGCTATGTGGTCATTTTTGGTTGCAGTATTGAGGTGTTTATAAGTTGAGTTATATAATCATTATGGCTAATTATCACGGTACAAACATATTAAACTCCATTTTCCAAACTGGGATAAATTGCGGATTACATTTTTTGAGCAGCCAACATGCCTGAATGCATACTGTCGTGTTGAAGTGAACTTGATAAATGACCGAACAGAAGGTGCTGAAGTAATGAAAGCAAATATATACTGAACTGAAATATCTTTATGAACAATTGGTGAAAAAAACTAAAGCAGAATATAACAACAAAAGAATACTGAATGCAAATAACATAAGCAAGGAGAGCTGGAAAATTATTAATGAAAGGAGGAAAAATACAAATACCAATGACAAATTTGAGCTCACTATTAATAATCATAATGTCACAGACAAAGCCAGCATTGGCAATCACTTCAATGATTTCTTCATGGGAATCGAAAAAACAGAACCAAAAATAAATAATCTGAAATTGTCCCCCTTCTCAAATTCTACATTATTCCTGTACCCGACAACATATATGGAGGTACAAGATATTATCACAAAAACAACAAAAACTCCATCACCCGGTATAGATGAAATTAATGGCAAGGCTCTAAGAATTGTTGGTGATTTAATATGCTATCCACTATCTCACATAATAGATAAATCGTTTGTTGATGGAACATACCCGGAAGCGCTGAAAATGTCTAAATCGGTACCTATTTATAAAAAAAAAGGGTCGAAAAATGAGTTGGCCAACTACCGAAATGTGTGCCTGCAATCGCAGATTGCAAAAATTATAGATTTCAGCTACTACCTAAGGCTTGTTAAATTTGTTGAATATTTCAAACTTATTCCCAGCTGCCAACATGGCTTTAGACAACAAAGATCGACTTCAACTGCAATAAACGAACTCTGCAACGACATATATATGCAACTAAATAACAAACAATTCCCAATTGTTTTGTTCTTTGACCTAACTAGAGCGTTCGATACAGTGAACCATAGCTTACTACTGGAGAAGTTATATCGAACTGGAATCAGAGGGGTTGCCAACGATTGGGTGGCATCATATCTAAAAAACAGATCGCAGGTCGTAGTTATTGATTCTGTGAAATCACAACCTGCGTCTGTGTCAATTGGGGTTCCTCAAGGGTCAACTCTTGCGCCTCTTCTTTTTATAATATTCATGAGTGACATAGAACTCGCGAGTATGGTCCAGCAAAAAACGATAATCTATGCAGATGATACAAGTAAAATATTGGCAGATAATAAACTGTCGCTCTCTATAAAATCAGCAAACTCAGCTGCAGAAGAATTCGCCAGATGGTGTGAAAATAATGGCTTGATAATCAATAATAGTAAAACGGTCTTCATGGTTTTCCAACAAAAAAACATTTCGTATGATCACTGTCCCCTAATAAGAGTTAATCACAACTCCATAGAGCAAGTGAGTCAGTTTAAGTATCTAGGCCTGACTGTAGATCAGAAATTAACATGGGAAGTACATATAGAAAACCTTGTCACGAAAGTGAGCAGTATGTGCTTTGTAATAAAACAATTACGAGAAACAGTCTCGCTACATGTACTTAAGCTGATTTACTATGGACTTGTACAATCCATTTTATCATATGGATTGCCTTTCTGGGGGAACTCGGCACATGCAATAAAAGCTTTTAAAATTCAAAAAAAAGTGATAAGATGTCTAGCTGGTCTACATTACAAAGAATCATGTAAGAGTACATTCATCCAACTGGCCATACTGAGTTTACCCAGCCTCTACATTTATACGATTACAATGCACATTAGAAAAAATGAAACACACCACACCAAAAATAATATGTTCCACATCTACAATACTAGAAGAGGTAATGAACTAAGACTACCTTATTCTCGTTTGGCTCTGGGACAGGACTCTGCGAGTTATCAAGGTATCATTTGCTAAAACCATGCACTCAAACTATTTGGAAACGCATGTAGCTTAGGAAGTTTTAAATCAGCTCTATACAATCATCTAGTCCAAAATGCATTTTACTCTGTTGAGGAATTTTTACAATCTAAATGAGTATTCAATATTATAAAACTTTAATCCTTTAACTTCTATTTTAAAATGTTTGTGTCTGTTCAAATGTTTTTATTCCTGTTCTTGACTAGTCTGATAAAATTTTATAAATGTATGTAATACAGATGTAGAATTTTCAATGATGAATAAATTTCTATTCTATTCTATTCTATTCTATTCTATTCTATTCTATACTGTTAGGTCATTTAACAAATTCACTTCAACATGACAGTACCTATGCATTCAGCCTTGTTGGCTGCTTAAGAAGTGTAATCCGCGATTTATCCCAGTTTGGGAAATGAATTTCACTATGTTTGTACCGTACCTAAGTCATAATGTTTATATTACCTAACAGAACCAAAGATATTTTAATGGGGAATTTATTGTCAACCTGACTTGTGATAGTAACCTCACTTTTACCAATTTCAAATTCAAAATGTAATAACTGCTATTTCCTCCGTCTTTTTCAGAAGCTGAAAGCTGATTACTTACTTACAGAATTGCTTACAGAGGTATGCACTGACTTTATAGTCGAAAGCACTCTGCTACGATATATAACAATTTGTAGAATTATTTGTAAATCTACACGTGCACACTGCTAAGCAATTCTCACTTAAATCCTTATGAAGTTACCTTTGTTATGAAGAAAACAATAAAAGAATCGGACTTGATTAGATTGATTTTTACTCAGTAATGATTAACCTTCATCTATATTTTTGGTGGATCAATAGTTTGTCGCTGAGGTAATAGTATATTATTCAACGAGCGCATAATGATGGCTCTATTACCCACGAAGATGAAAGTTGCAGTACGAGCCGAAGGCGAGTGCTGTAATTATCTGAGTGGGTAATAATCATTGTTTGCGAGTAGAATACTATACTTTATCTTCAACTATTCAAATATCAAAGCAACTCTGAGAGTTCAGAAATATATCTTTGGAAATAATGAAGGTTATTATATTGCGAAATCACTAAATCTGATTTGAAACACTCATTAATTCCATCGAAAACTTATTGACAGAAATTTCAATCAACAAACAGCTTATAACTTATTTCAATAACATTTGATATCTGTCAATCTTACCAGGTATCATATGCCATTTCACTTTTCAGTTGTAAAATGAATCATACTATTGCAGATTATTCATGAACTTGCTTCCGCTATAGCATTCTGCCACCGCGATGATTAATTGTAGTACAATGTCTCTAGACGCTAGTTATCAACAATGAAGTTCCATGGTTCTGATTGGTCTGTACCAATCTATTCGAATAGTCCGCACATAAGTGTGAGCTAATCTGCAACTGTCAAGTGTCAAGTCCTATTTTATGGTCATGGTTACTCATGATGGTAGTCACTGTTGAGAATGAATTCTCATTTTTCCGTGTATTTGTAAAATAAAGGTGATTAAAACTATGAAAACCATGTTAGGTGCGTCTTTTGAATTTGCGTGTATTTCACAAACAGTAGTATAGTGGTGTGCTTTAGTAGAACTAGTAGAACGAATACCTACCTAGTTGAATTTGACGAGACGATGGGATGTCAGATTATTACGCCATATCCTACTGTCATTATTACTTTATTACTCGATTCATCACGATAATGTCTGTCATTAAATGTTGACAATAGAGTTAGCAATTATTCAATTCAATTCAATTAACTTTATTGCTTTCAAAAACAGACAGTTTTACAGCAAGGGTTTGGTTATCAAGTATGTTTGGCACTAATGTTTATATATATATCAAGAGAGCATTACAACTATACCTAACATATTATTATCTAATTTATAGCGACTAAGAAAAACTAACAAAATTATAATAGTGACCTGTACTTAATAATAGAGCATTATTCATTTAAAATGAAGGATCGTAGCTTGAGGACATTCCAAATATAGCGAGCAATCGTTTTAGCTGATTCATTCGACAAGTTTTCAAGTGCGTAGAACAGAGAATCAGGGCTAGATAAACAATCTGAATCCAAGGGTTTCATTGAACAATAGATTGGGCAATCAAACATGTGGTTGATTGATTCAAGTTGGTTTTGGTTGCACACTGTACATTTTTCAGTTGGATTAAGAAAGACCGTTACAATTCATGCTGAAATCTAATATCTTACGACCCCGAGTATTCAGGATGTCGTCGCTGCTACGTCTTTCTTGGTACAAGTTTGTATTCTCGAATAATTCAGTTGGAGTCGAATAATTGTCAGAAACTCTAGAATTGAAATCTCCGCCGATTATTATTGGTAAATCATATTGTTCGATAATTTCGCTTGAAGAGTATTGAAATAATTCTAACAAGTGAATGATATCTAGACTAGGTTTAAAATAAATATTACATAAAATGAATTTGCAACCAGAATGACTAATCAAACAAAAAATCCACCAAGAAGTGTAATCAAAGATTGTTAATGAAAGTTGTTCATTGTAAAAAATTGCTAACCCGTCATTAGCTTGATACGGATGATTTTTTTCTTATGGCGTTTGAGCTTACAACTTTAAAAGCTGGCAGATGAGCTGATGGAACTAATTGATTAGTCATCCAGGTTTCAGATAGGCACAGAATATGGAAGTTATTATGGTCACTAGCAAAGTCCTGTAGGTTTGAAAGTCCGTGGCAGTTCCAGAATGTGATATTCATGGGTTGCTATTGTTTGCTTGATTGTCCGGATTTAGGAATTTTTGTTCCAGATTTACGCCTAGGGGAAAAAACTTCGTCACGACCTCTCTTGGTGGCTGTCATAGTTCCAGATGGAGTAGTAACAATTTTAGGTATTCTGTTCACGTATTTAATTGTAAGGTTATTTTCAACTTGCGACCTTAGTTTCAGTTCTTCACGTAGGTTTTTGAGGTGTTGAAGTTGATTCGGTGTCTTATCGGATTTTATCGTGATTGAGGGGTGTGTGTTACGAGTGATGTTCGATTTTTTTCGTAAAACTTCAAGAGCGACCTCGGATGAACTGAAAGTTAGACGGAAGGGGCGGGGTTTATTCAACTCTATTATTTTGCCTAGTCGAATCCCAGACACAATTTGTTCTGCGGAATCAGGTGCGATATGGAGAAGCAAATTTTTGGCATAGCTAAGATCCTCAGATGCAGTATTTTCAGGAATTCCCATAATCAGAACATTCTTCTCGCGTTTTATTCTTTCAGAGCTCTCGACCACGACTTCCTCGGATGACAGATGGGATTGGTTGTTGAGTTTGTCTTCTAATGCCGTGATTTTACCACGAAGTTCTCGATTCTCGGAATGTAGAGAAGATATGTCTTCAAGGCAGCTGGCTAAGGTTAATGATTGGGCAGACAGAGTGGCGCTGAGATCCTCAATTCTATTGTTACAAGTAGCCATTGAATTAGATAAAATTGCGAATTGGTCCATAATGGCTCGAAATTGATCATTGTTAATCTGCAGGAATGCACGAGAAGAGCTTTTACAATCATCACATGTCCAGAGAACGGCGTCGATGAAACGTCGACGGGCCATCCTGACGAAGATCGAGCACACCTAGCATGGCTGCAGCGTTTACATACTGAGCAAAACACTTTGATTTCGCTATCACCGTCGGTCAGAATCTCCGTGCACAGATAGCAAGCGGTGGTAGTGGGAGGGGACATGCTTGCTAGCATGCCACAATATCAAAATATAAACAATGACGATTCTCTTTGAATAATGAAAAGCAGGAATTTGCTTCCCAGGATTGGGATAACTTGAAATAGGTAGTTAATAGTTCTGCACAGGTCACTTACTCTGTTTGATTATCTCACAGACTTCAGGTATAGGCAATAACTAGTAGATACACTGTAATTTCACGAACGGTTGCAGGCTGGTTTAATATACGTGTGTACTGAACGAGGTGCGGAACCAAAACCAAAAATAGAGTTAGCATTGTATGAATGACTCCATATAGTTGTAGATAAACTAATCATTGTTTCTGTTGTAGGACAATGAGACAAATAAGTTCGTCAATCCCGTTACGCCCCAATTACTCCATGCCAATAAATTGGGACAATTCACAGACGGTACTTATATGAAAAAGTGTCACGAGTGCTACGTGTCGTCGAACAACGGTTTTCTGTCGGTATTTGGAAACACCCTGTATTCCAGACCTTTCGAAGAGGGGGAACTTGACAACACGAAGATTTTCCAGACCGGCGTTAAAATTTCTCCCGTGTCTATTTTGGCATGTACTGCGAACGATGGGTAATTTCCGAGGGGTAAACCACGATCAAAATTGTGTACACCAAACTTGAATTCCACAAGGAATTCCAAGAAATTTCAAGGAATTTCAAGGAATTCCAGTTATTTCTACACCAGAATTATACCGCACTTCACACAAGAAATTCCAAGAAACTCCAAGGAATTCCAGGGAATTTCGAAGAAATCCAAGGAAATCCAAGGAAATTCGAGGAATTCCAAGGAATTCCAGTTCTTTGTATCGGGCGACACCCCTACCCAGATAGCACAAATTTCTTTTGAGGCCCTTCTGAGGCGTTCACAATAATGTCCTCAGGACGTCGAGAGCGAGCCAGAGGACATTCTTAAGACGTCCTCCTGTTACCATTCTCTACATACTAATAACGTCTCAGAACATCCCTATAAAATCTTTTGAGACAACCTCAGGACATCATAGTAACAACTTGAGGCGGTTCTTGATGATGTTTCAAGGAGGTTCAAGATTTATGGGAGAATATTATTCGTATACAGAATGAGTCACTAGTGTGTTCTCCTCCGATATTAGCAAAACCGTCAGATATATAAAATGAAAATTCAAGTACAACAGTAATAGGGTTTCATAAGAACAATCACCTAAAGTTGTTTTCATATCTATAGGGTGTTCGAATTCCAAGATATCGGTTGATGATTGGTTTTTTTCAATGGAACACCTTGTATATTATTACATTTTTGAGTTTTTCCTGAAGAGTTTATTTCATCAATGCATCACACTTGGTGTCTAGTGAGAATTATTACAGAGCTATAGGGTGTTGACAATCGAGATTCTTCAAATGTAGGTTTTTTTGTGTCGAAACTATTCATTAATGGTCAAAACGGCTCACATGCCCCTGTCTTAACTTTTGATTAGCTATCTACTGATATTTATTTGGAACAGATACAATAAGCTGATCAGTATTCTGAATGTTGAACCACCCTCTATTTGTTCCGATTGAATGTCATTAGATAGTAAATCAAAAGTTCATAAGGAAATGTGAGCCGTTTTGACCAATATTGAATAGTTTCCTCAAAAAAAAATCCTAAAATTGAAAAATCTTGTTTTTGAACACCCTATATCTCTGTAATCATTCCCGCTAGACCCCAAGTGTGATACATTGATGAAATCAGCTCTTCAGGGAGAACCTAAAAATGCAATAGTATACAGGGTGACCCATTTGGAAAAAAAAACAATCATCAGTCAATATATCTTGGAATTCAAGCACCCTATACAGATATGAAAACAATTTAATGTGAAAGTTCTCATGGAACCCTATTGCTGTTGTACTTGAATTTTCTCTATTTATCTGATGGTTTGGCTAATATACAAGGATACCACACTATTGACTCACCTTGTATTATGCAAATGATAATTTCTTCAAAATAATATGGATCTCATGATATATGCAAAATTTCCCTCTATTTATAATAGGTTCAAATGAAAAACCAAATGAAAAACTTACATTCTATTATTTATAACAGTAGTAAAACAAAGGGATTGCACAGCTGCTCTCTCGTACATGCTTTCTTACCTATGAGAGTGCAGAAATTTTGAACGTACAAAATGAGTACCCCTTGCTCTCCCATACATATGTTTCCTTACCTATGGGAGTTCTGATATTTCAATATGAGTACCCCTTGCTCTCTCATACATGTTTCCTTACCTATGAGAGTACACCTTGCTCTCTCATATATGTTTCCTTACCTATGAGAGTACTCCTTGCTCTCTCATACATGTTTCCTTACCTATGAGAGTACACCTTGCTCTCTCATATATGTTCTCTTACCTATGAGAGTACCCCTTGCTCTCTCATACATGTTTCCTTACCTATGAGAGTTCGAACATACAGTATAAGTACACCTTGCTGATATTTCTGGTTGCGCCACTGCGCTCCATTCGAAAGCAATTCCTTGTGCATTCATTTATAATTATTACGGTTTTGTTTATTATGTTCTGCCGAGAGTGAAAACGACTCAATTAGCATAACCATTAAACACGATTCTCGGTCAACGGACCTCGAAGCGACGAGTTCAGTAGGATACCAGAACTAATAACTGTTCATGAAAATGCACTACTTGGATATGGATGTATGTTGAGTTTATAGATTTCTGTGGGTCACAAAAATCTAGGTACTGCCGTTATTTCGACTTCAGTTTTTTATTCAATATACTATAAATGCATTTCGAAATCGCATTGCAACTTCACTTACAGTTGAAGTGCATTGAAGATACCATGGGTAAGTCAATTATTGATTTTTTTATAGTGTAGCGATCAGTTTTTGCTAATTTTCGGCATTGAAATATTCGCAACGAGTATGAAATATTGAACTATAAACTTGCTTTGGATGGAAAAGTGGTATTTATTTATTGGGTACCTCTATTGTCTGTCCAAAAATGAAAAAAACCTCTTAGGAATCGTGAATAACTGTTTCCCTGTGTACTTGATTAGTAAGGAAAGGTGGTATTCAATTTTCGGGTGTACAAAAATAACGTATTTTCACTGCAGTAAATATTGTATTTCAGTAGGTGAATTTTTGGCATTGAAATATTTAATTGACAAATGTATTGATAGTTGAGACATGTTTAGGAGACGTCAATATATTCCAGTATGGGTACAAATTTCAAGCAAAAACTTAAAAATTCTTATACAAAGTGTAGCTCTCTGAAAAACTATCAAGCAAAAACTTTTGAGTTCACTACAGTCAATTTTTTATTTCAGAATTCACATATGAAGAAATTAGAGCCAGGTTACCAGAAAGATTGAAAGTATGTAGATTTTTTTTTAACAAATATGCGGTACTTAGAAGACAATATTTTTTAGAACAAGATGTTCTTCACTTTGGTGGGTGATCGGCACGGACTGGCGCCGGCCGAATACACTCGTTTCGGGAGGCTGAGGGGGTACCGGTTATTTTACTGGGAACAGGGCCCATTCGTGTCGGTACTGGCCATCAGATGGTAAAAATTACCTTGACATTTATTAAGCGTATAATTATATCTCTTTGTATTTTTGCAGATTTCTTCGTAAATTAAATTTGTTTCCTATAATAGGTAGTCGTATTTCTTTAGTAAGATACACCTATCCAAAATTGATAGTGTCAGTGTTTTTTTTTTTGTATTGCAAATGACATATAATTTTGAAAATTGGCCATTTTGAATTTTATCTGTTATTTTCATGAAAAACACTCAAGTGATAGTTCAAAATCAGTGTTTTTTTAATACTGCAAGTTTGAAACTTATGTATTATTTTTACGAAAGAAAAACACTTTAGTTCCAGTGTTTTGTGTACACCAAGGGGGTTTTACGACTTTGCACTAGCCATATCTGAATAATTGTAGACCGAGCAGTACGTATATAGTTGTTTTATTGCATAAATGAAACACATCTTTAAAAAATCTTTATTCTACATGTCTCTCAACAATGTGAAAAACAAGTTTCTTTATTTTCGAAATTTTTTTCAATGAATATAGGACTAGTAGTAACATAACTATGCTAATAAGTAAGTAAATAACAGTTAGTATAATATGTAAATCAATATTTTGTTTGACTAGACCACTATTGTTCACCGGTTTAACAGTATACAACTCCTTCCAATCATTCGAATCACCTATGCTACTGTCTTGAAACACGACTCTTAATTTATACAGACTCGCGTTTGCTGGTATTTTAATCATGAAGGCTGACAAGTGTCCATCGTTCACTAATGTGGGACTCATTCTCTGATATAGGTCAGGCCAGGTATCATTTTTTATTCCGTTTATATCGAATGAGATGAATACTTCTTTGGAATTATACGGTCGATGAATATAAAATATATTTTGACTTATGGTAGCCAAAATGATAAAGCAAGATCTCAATTCACCCATTTCTGATTATGAACTGTTGATTATTTTTGGTTTATTCGACTATTTATGAGATTTTATAGATGGGGGTAAAATAAATAGATTGTCAGTTAAATATTTATTTGTCTATGAAACACTTAAGACTAATTCGTTTATATGATGTCGCTGATGGTCCTTGTTGAAATCGTTTTCGATTCTGGAACACTGCTCGATTCCATTTTTCCATTTCTTTGGTGCTAATTTGAACACTGTGGAATTTCTTGATGAGCTCATACATGCTTATGGATCTTCTTAGTTCCTTCAAATTATCGATATGTTGGACAACAGCTGATGACATGTTCTCTATAGCCTCACTATAGTGAATGTCAATATTATTGTGGCAGTAGGCTATTTATCCAAAAATGAAGGTCTCTAGAGTTTCTCACCGAACACATTACAGAATCATTTTCATGGAAAAAACACAGAGGAGTGTCTGCCTTGAATTTTATTGTATCCATTACATTATCAAAATCCTCGATATTGATTATAGTTGGTTTAGTTGTCGACATGAATAATGTTTTAAGAAATTCAAGCTTTTGATGTCCACGAACGTACACAATATCCACATCTTTGAAATGACCAAGTAAAATATTATGCAATTCACTGTACTCTATCAATCCCGAGGAGTATGTTATTCCATGGAAATTCCTTTCAAGCCATCTAACCTGTTTCTTGTCTGATTCGGGAAGTGCACAAAATGGAATTGGTGGTTTGAAAAGATAATTGTTTATTTGATGACCATTTGAAATTGACAATTCTTTGGGATAAAACGTATTTGATAACGAAAATCCCTGAATGTCACAACTGAGTACCTTCATGGTTAGTCAAGGAACAACTGAAATTATTATTTTTTGTTCTTTCATGTGATGAAAAAGAGGATGAAGAGGAGGGGTGAGAAAATCTATAATTGCTTTACAATTTTTGTCAATGGACTATAGCTGAATAATTTATCATGTAGAATCAAACAATATGCAGAAGTGTTATCCGGAATCTCTTTAGCTGTTTCAAATTCCAATCTCATAACGACAGATCCAGTTTGAATAGACTGTTTCTGATGTGAGCAGTCAATGTGAGTCATTGGAATGTTGTCGACAAATTCTTTTGGTGAAAATATCGGTTCTCTGGCAGTTCCATAATAGGATGGTCTGAAATTGGTGAACATGGAATACAGTTGAGATGTCTTATTTTCAGTAAATCTGAGATGCAAGTCATCGTATGGGTACCTTTCACTATTCAAAAAAACTCGCATGTTTGTCAGGTCGCAGTTATCAAATTTGCTGCAATCGGAGTTCAATTTGTTTTTTCTATCTGTTTGGAACACGACGATGACATGTCTTGCCGATTCCAGATAATTGGATGTCTTCAGAGGGAGAAAGTGGCGAGTTGTCATTGGTAATTTCGAAAATTCAATAATCTCCCAACAACGGAATGCCAATTGAATATCTTCATTCTTTTCTATGATTTTAGTATATTGTAATTGCTGGGCTATACCTATCTGTAAGTGGGGAATCCTCCAGTATATTTTATCGATATGGATTTTAGGGGCTTCTTTTCCATCATCGGTATATACACAATCGGTATCATCATTGTTACGAATAAGCACCAACTCTTGTTTCATGTTCAGAATAACTCTACGATAGTCCTCAAAGAATCCCATGATGAAGGACAGTGGTATGACGACGCTGAAATTGCCTCGAGCATCGACTAGTACTCTTTCATCTTTCACTTTGAAATTTAGTTTTGGGAACCAACCTGCATTTTGCAACTCTACACTCTCATTAGCATTGTATGACAAATATGCTTTTATCGTTGAAGTTAGTCCAACATTCCTGACCGAATCAATGGTCACACCATTCAGTTCGTATCTGATTTCTCTGAAGAGAAAGTTTATTGCATTATTGATGAATCTGAGTTTATTGACTGCAGTTCCATCCGATTGCTTCAAATTACCTTCAATGTAGAGGTAACTTTGGCTAGGCAAAGAGAGATTATCCAAATCTGACAAATTTATTCTTATCTCATCATTGTACTCAAATTTTTGCTGGTATGGTTGGTATGTATGATATTCTTTTTCAATGATTGTATCATCTACTATTGGTTTTTGATGAACATCCAAAATATCCATTATACTAGAACTGTGAACCCTAGAGACTTCAGAAAAAGGCGGTTGGCACGTGTTAGTCTCTTGATGTTTTTCTTCACACTGGTGGGTTTTCGGAAAGTTTTGGGTACCTTATAACAAATGGGTATTCTATTATACATGACAACCATTATTCAAGTTTCTTCAAGTGAAGGCTCACAGTTACTGTCTCCTCCCGGAAATTGACAAGTCTTCCAGCTTGATCCAAAATTTTAATTGTAATGTTATCGATAGTCCGTACGCTTATCTTGAAATAAATTATTGAGTCCACAGTCACAATTATTTTGTATCCTGGTGGCACTACAGGGCTGAACGTGTAGAGCGAATGATTTTCTTGTCCGTTATGGAAACTTTGTGTGGCTATATTGCAATATATACTGATTGCATTGACACTCAAAATGTTGACTGTAGTATCAGATGAATGGATTTCATCAGCTTCCAGAATTCGATTACTGAATCCAAGTAACTCACGAATGGTTGAATCACTCACGAAACTGATTCTCCTATTAGTGTCAATATCTACAGTCAATGTATTGAAATTTGGAATAATGTTGATTTTCGCGTCTTTGTCTATATCTTTAACTACTCTAGAAGAAATTATTTCTTGAAGATCACTTATCTCATAAGATCCCGTTGGAATTGTCACAGAGTTGTTATGGGGCCAAAAACAAATTGGTTATTAGATTCATCAACGTTGGGAATTACATTGAAAGTTTCAAAACTGGTGAGACCTATTCCATATTCGCTATTTTCATCCAAATGAATGGCGGGATTGAAATCAGAGCTGAGAACCGAAGATTTTCCAGAAAGCGAAAATGCTATCGACATGTTTGAAATGAACTACAGAAATGTTATGTAAAGTACTCTTTATATAGAAATTTCAGACACAAATGACCACAATTGTAAGAGTTATTTGATTGGATATTATCATAATTGTACTCTATGTCAATGGAGCTACCAGCGCTGTAGAAATATTTGATGAGTTCCAGTGGAGGTTTCAAGTTGCCGTAACTATCAAAGTACCTAATATTACGGCCAGATTTGGTGTAACAAACCCAATGAGAGCCATCCCCACTTTTTTTATCAAGATTGACAATTCCACTCTCTTGTTTTCTGATTTTATTAGGTAATTCGTCCAACATGAACACTCCTCGAAAATACGGAATTTGTGATTTTTGCACATATTTTAATAAATCTACATTGGTCAATGGACGGCGTGGTAGCTTCATATTCAGTTTTTTGGATATGGTTTAAGGAACAATCCAAATCCACGTTTGTAAGGTTTCAAGAATAAACCTTTGCCCAATGTTTGCTGTTCCATTTTCAAGTTATGCCGTTTTTGTTCGTCCAGTTGTTCTTTGGCAGCTTTTGCTTTGTTTATGGCTTGAGCAATACCAGCTGCACCTCCTCCAAGACTACCAAGTGCCCCAAGGGCGGCAAAGAGGGGAATGAGTGGAATAAAACCTCCTGATTTGGGGATAGGAATAATTCGCTTCTTGGGTTTTAAAACTCTTTTGTTACCAATAGAGGATATGGCTTGCTGTGCAGCTTGAAATATGTCCATACTTTTACCTTTCACACCTTTTCGGGCTTTCCGAATCGCTTGGGCAAAACTGATGGCTCCTCCTCGTTTTTGTCGTTTTTTCTTCAAACCCATACCCAGTTTACTCTTGGCTTTCATTATTCCTGAAATTCCTAGGGAAGCAATTCTCTCACCAAGTTTAGAATCTTTTCCAGATAAACGAGCTAATGCTCGATCTGACAAAATACGGTCTGCTTCGTTTCTTCTGTTCAAATCAGGGTATTTGGAATAAGCTATATCGTGTTCTCTACAAGCTTCGTCTAACGGATTGATCCCCCTATCTCCACGAGCTAGTCTCTTTGACAACTTTGTTCCGGGTCCACAAAAATTGTATCCTGGTAAATGGAGTTCAAACGGTAGTTTGTTTATTAGAGTGTTCAACAAACCTGAACCTTTTGAATCACTTTGACTACTGCGTTGTTCATTATACAGGAGCATTATATATATATATATATATATATAGAGAGAGAGAGAGAGATCCGAGGAGTACTGACAAGTTGAAGGATGTTATAAAAGTGACAATTGTAGAATTGTAACTAGTATTTATTCGAAATTTGAACATGAAAGTTGAGCAATACAAAATCAAGCTTCCCGTAACCAATCATGATAATTATATTATCTCTACTCCATTCAAAAAACATGGTGATATATTTGAAGGTAATTCTAAACGTGCTCTTCTAGTAGGCCCATCAGGGTGTGGAAAAACAAACTGTCTCATAAGCTTACTCGACGATCCGAACGGTTTGAGATTCGAGAATGTTTACCTGTACTCCAAATCACTATATCAACCAAAATACGAATATTTGAGGACCCTATTCAAACCATTGAAGGAGATTGGATATTTTGAATACAATGATGGGGATGAGGTGATTTCGCCAAATGAAGTGTCCCCCAATTCGATAATCATATTTGACGATGTTGCCACTTGTAACCAGAACATTATCAGAGATTTTTTTTGTTTTGGACGACACAAAAATACCGATGTATTTTATTTATGTCAGACTTACAGTTCCATTCCTAAAAGGCTGATTAGGGACAACAGTAACCTCATAATCATGTTTAAACAGGATGTTACCAATTTGAAGCATATTTATGATGATCATGTCAATGTCGATATGTCATTTCAACAATTTACAGAATTGTGTTCTCTGTGTTGGAATAAGAAGCATGGATTTGTTGTGATCGACAAGGATGCATGCCTCAATAAGGGTAGATATAGAAGAGCATTCGATGAAATTCTGATAATTTGATATAAAATAGAATGTATCTTGGATGGCGTATCAGTACCATGAATACCAATCTTGCTAAACAGTTAGTGAAGGCCAGACAATCTGTTAGAAAGAAATTAAAGAGCCTGAAATCTGATACTGCAAGATCGAAGAGTTCTTTGGAGAAGAGTTATGAACCCATCACAAATCCTTTGAAACAATTGATTTCATCAATTCATCAAACGGTGATTCCTAAACAAGAGAAAACAGAATTTGAATCATTCTCAACCCCACGAAAACAGTACTATAAATTGTTACCCGAACAACAGTCTATACTACAAGAAGATACATTCATTCATGAGCCCGAACCAAGTTTTTTCGATCAGAGCATCAGTCAATTGCGAGAACAAGTGGAAAGTCTACAGGAGGCCAGAAATCCCGAGTTGGACAAATATTTGGAAAAATATGATAAACCGCTTCCGAGAGCATATATCGACGACTTGTTCAGGGGTGATCCAAATGACTTTGACCACAGATTTGGAATTAGATATGAAGTAACAACAGATAGCTGGATGATAGGAGATAGTGTCGTGCGATTTATTGGCCCACATTTTCTAATCAACGAAATATCCTATAATGGCACGCCTGGACTTTATGAACTCATGTTTAAGAAGAATCCTTTAGGCTACAGATCCAATGACATAGATAACTACATAGATATTGTTAAAACCACAAATGCTATTTATTTAGATTATGACTCCAAGAAAGGTTTGTCCACTTCCAATAGTGAAAAATTCACCAAAATAATCAAACCACGAGTAACATCATTACATGAGATGGCGAAGGAAACTAGAAAGAAACTTCTTCAACAAGGTCGACCCTCCTCTACATCATCTATTCCACGAGTTACAAGGTCTCAATCAATTCCTGGAAAATCTGGAAAAGGCATTGGTACAATGATGAAATTAAATAATAAGAGAGTTGAATATAAATATTTCGATGACTATAATGAAATAGTTGATAGATTGAGGTTACTGGTGGCAGAAAGATATGCAGGTCATACGGGTCATGAAAATGAAATAATCTCCGTAATTGAAGAACTCAAAGAAGCTCAAATTATTGAATAAATATTAAGGGATACAGCTTGAGAGTTTATTAGTGAAAGAACATGCCTATCGATAAGTTTGGTAGACACATGTTACAACATCAGCGAGTAGATCGTACAGCACCCAATCAACCTATTAATTTATCCTCATTATACAGTGAAAATGTGATTACAATCAGTGGAAGTATATCCAGAGTGATAAAAAAACTGCCATTGCCCTGGCCATACAAATTACAAAATAATACGGACGAATACAAGTTTCCTTTCAGAGAGGGAATAATCGTTGACACAGATTGTTATCCAAAACAATTATCAGTTGGTATCGGTACAACTGATTCAATAGAAATTGATGATCTGATTGGGGAAAAGTTGAGCAAAGGAACGGTTCTGAAATTTTTTGCTAAATCTAAGGTACAGGAAGACAACCTATACGTTCAATTAGTTATTCACACTCCCATCACCAAGTATGTCTGACATCAAAAGAGAGGTGGTACAAGAACTTCATAGACCAGCAAGAAGACGATTCCCGAGGAGACGAGTTATAATTAAGGGTCTTGATGATTTGTGGGAAGCTGATTTGGTTGAAATGATCCCTTATGCTAAATTTAACAGGGGATACAGGTACATACTGGTTGTTATCAACACATTTTCCAAATATGTCTGGTGCGAACCAGTGAAAAACAAATCAGCAAAAGATGTCACACAAGCAATGGTGAAAATTCTGTCAAAATCTTCGCCACCAAGAAACTTGCACACTGACCGAGGCCGAGAATTTTATAATAAAGAATTTGGTGAGCTGATGAAAAAATTCGAAATAAACCATTATAGCACTTTTTCAAGTATGAAGGCGAGCATTGTTGAACGAGTGAATAGAACTCTGAAAAATTCCATGTGGAAACAATTCAGTCTTCAAGGTAATTATAAATGGACTAACATACTGCAAGATATAGTTTCAACGTACAATAACAAGAAGCATCGAACAATAGGAATGAAACCCGCAGAAGTGAATCAGAAAAATGAAGAATCACTCCTAAACACCGTTTATAGTCACATAAAATTAACCAACACACCAAAATTCAAAGTAAACGATCATGTTCGGATAAGTAAATTTCGCGAAGCATTTTCCAAAGGTTACACCCCCAATTGGTCTAATGAAATATTTACAATAAGTAAAATCCGTATAACCAATCCAGCAACTTATCTACTTCAAGATGCCACTGGAAATCCAATCGAGGGCGTCTTCTATGAACAGGAATTACAGAAAGTAAAACATCCTGATGTTTATCTAGTGGAAAAAGTATTGAGAAGGAAAGGAAATAAGGTGTACGTGAAATGGCTTGGCCTAGATAAATCTCACAACTCGTGGATTACTAAAGATAGCCTCGTATGAAACCGTGGCCTACTTCCACTTGTTGGCCTCGCTTTCACAACTTTCACTTCTCCGTATAAATACCTTTCACACATGATTCTGTTCAGTGATGAAAAAACATGTCTTTCGATGAATCAAGTGGTTACGGCAGTGAATATTGGGTGCAACAAGATGTCATGAATCAGCAACTCATAGCCAAAAAAATAGCGAGTGAAGGTCCTTACATTCTCAGTTCTGATTTTCACGAGGGTCCATTCACCATTTGTTGTGGCTTAAGTATTGCCAGGAGTTTTGAGCCAGCAATAAAAATAACAACCAACAACTCTACTATATCCTTCAGTATTGGTGAATGGAGCAATTTGATTTTTGCATTTCGACAATTGCTGTTGCAGTATTTCGAGCAAAAATGTGATGATGCATTCGAAGTGCCACAAATGGAAAGTGATGAACAAGTGAAAATTACTGCAACAAAGTTTCTTGGTGTGAAAATATTGAAGCTGGACAGTGCAACTTCTTCGATGTATTTGAAGGAGGAAGTCATAAGACAAATTCTACGATTGGACCGAGTCATCATAGAAGATAAAATCAATATGTTGATACGTTTATCATTCATCCATTTCTATCATAATTTTTTGGAACTTGTCAAAAAACTTATGGAACAAGGTAATAATGAATTGGATGGTGAATCTGTTATTGTTGCATTCTGTGATATTCTCCATAATAGTATAGAGAGCTACTGTATGAAGGAATGCTTATTGTACTACAGAAATGAAATAATTAATGATTTGAATAGAAAATAAAACATAATAAATGTGCTTTTTTTTTCCTTTATTATACGTTTATAAACGGATTACATTGCGAAAATCTGAAGCAACGCCACCAAACTAAAGTTGTAATATTTTACTACTTGATAATACTACTACTACTTGATAATAATTATTCCGATGGATTACAATTCAAAACTGACTTGAGTGACAATAAAAATGGTTCATGATTTCCATTGTTAAATGGATTACATTTCAAGAACCTGAAGTATCAATTATGCTATAGTGACCATAAGGTAAAGTGTCTGTTGAATTTGGAAGCAAATATCGCTTATCATCGTGAGAACTGAGAGCAATTTTTGCTTGTTCGATAGAGTATACGTCATGTGAACGAGACTGAATGCACCTCTGAGTCTGGTACTTCTCTTTATTTTGCAACAAACATTCTAGATAGTCATTGAAGGTGATTTTATTCTTAACCACATAATATTTGACACCTTTTGATTTTTTAATACAAGATTTTTTACCATCATCATGAGCATCAATGATGGGTTTATTATTATTAACGAGAAAAGTGTATTGTTTTGACCGTAGCCCTACGAAATCTGTCATTATACATCCAAAATTCTCATCTTTCATAATTCCTGCTACCTTCTTGTTTACTAATGGAATGTCATATATATTATCAGGAGGATAATCACTAGTATCAAATTTGTGTAAATCAGCCTTTATCAACTGTTCGTATACATCGTCACAATGCAATTCGTAAATGAGGCTATCTGTGTCAGTGTAGAGAAGCTTACAATTTGCAGGTTCAAACTTGTTCAACATATAGTCATAATGGAAATCGTAAACACATGTTTTAGAAATATCTAAAATTGCCATTCCAATATATAAAGGTTTATTGAATACTATGTTGGTTTTCTTCATCTCAATAGCCATCAGATCTTCCGCAAAAACTGTCCTGTTGTGGAAATTTGGACAGGCAATTAAGTTTCTGGCACCATAACGACCATCCCATCGATTTACCAATCTCACAATTCTGTGTTTACGAATGTTCTCCATAGTTTTACCAAATACAGCATTATTCAATAATTTGAATGTCTGTTTTCCAAATTCGTTTTTTGATTCGGTTCGTAATCTGGTGTTTAAATCTATATATGGTTTCAAAAATGGCGATTGTTGGAACTTTAAAATTCTGTGGATTTCTTTGAGAAGGAGTCCATGAGTGAGACATTGTTTCAAATTGCGATAGTGTAGAATATATTTTTCTTTATCATTCAATGTTGTCATTAATTTTGGTAATTTCGAATTTGGTGGAATGAGACGTTCCGAAGCGAGTGGTAAATCTTTGTGTAAGTCGTGAATGGATTCAGGGTAACTCATATCTACCTCAAGGATGTATCCAAAAAGAGATTCATCAGAAATTTGTGTTACATCAAAATTGGCAAAATCATCTAACCATTCAAAATTAGTATATGGGAGGTACTGGCACATTGCCCACCCATACAGATTGTTGACATCAAAATACATCAAATATTTTGAAGGCTCATCATTTTTGAAATTTTTCATGTATTTGTTATTGGCTACTGAATGCCTATTTGAACATTGACTAATTCCCCCTCTTATCCCCTTCTCAATAAACATGAGCATATCAACGTCCTGCACTGTGTCCAAACGACATTTTGTGAACTTCAACATACAGTCCCATGTGTATCCTGGAAGCGTATAATAATGAGCAGGATCTAAATCATACGTCTCATGGCACATTTTTCTGAAATTTTCGAAAACATCTGCCAATAATAAAATGTCCGTTTTCAAGTACAGATCAGAATAGCCTCCCAAAGTTTGGATATTGAAAGCATTCCATACCTTTTGGGCATGTTCATAGTCTGCATCCTTAATATGTTCGTCATTCAATTTACTGTAGAATTTTTCTTTGACTGGTAATTCAGTTTCTTCAAGTCTCTCTATCTTGTCCAAATGATCATAACAAAATATACCTTTTTTACAAAGTAAACTGAATTTTTCGTCACAAACATCAGCAAATTCTTTTCTCAAATTGGCAAATTCACTTTTATTGAGAAAAGAAGCTAATTTTTCCAATGGAAATGCCATGAATCTGAATGAATCTACGAATCTGAATCTGATATGAGTGTCAGTGTATTTGGTGAAACTAATATATCTTTCTTTGTTTATTGGTAATAGAGTTACACGAGAGTCCTTTGCTATATCCTTTATAATGAAATGGCTATCATAGCCAGATAGGTTATGGAAAAAAATTGGTACAATCCGGGAAGTTTTGTAGTTAAGATTACATGATGAATGACTAAGACCTCGAAACATTCCATTATAATGATTATGGTCGCGAGCAATAGTATCCCCTTCCTTGAAAGGCTTTTCACAAATGTGACATATACCTACTAATGCATTTTTTCTTTTACCAAAGGTAGCATTATTGTACAATGTTGCTCTTTCCCTCTTAGTCAAATTGTTTTGTTCCAATATTATCTTATTGCTTGCATCATTATCTAATATCATTGGTACATTCATTTGCATTTTTGAATCTATGAGCTCTGCCAGTTCATCCAATTCCTTCACGAACCAATCGATACAATCCAACCCACGATAACTCTTGAAAAATGTGAGTGTTTCATCGAAATTGCATTTCAAATAGTATCCTGCACTAAAAACTTCGTGTTTTTGATAACGAGACGTTTTTATCATCTTTTTTCGCTGCTCTTGTTCTTCGAAAGGAATCAATAATGACTCAAAATCACAGTACATAACAAAAGGTACTGTTTCTTTATGACTATAATTTTGAAACTCTATATACTTTTCATCAGGAAATGATATTTTACACTTATTTATATCTCTACAGTAAATATCGTGAGCTTTCAGTTTATCTGAATCACTAAAGTAATTTAAACATCTATCGCATATGAAAATTCTACCATGATGATTTGATAATTGATTAGAAACTAATCTGG
This sequence comes from Phaedon cochleariae, assembly GCA_918026855.4. Taxonomy (NCBI): domain Eukaryota; kingdom Metazoa; phylum Arthropoda; class Insecta; order Coleoptera; family Chrysomelidae; genus Phaedon; species Phaedon cochleariae. Next base: position 28,501,035 of record OU896718.1, on the reverse strand, counting down.
ATAAATCTTTAATCCAACAAAAATGAAATGAAATGAAATCTTCATCATCAATATCAAAGAAAGATGTATTCTCCATTTCACTACTATCTTCACCACCAAAATAATTTTCTTGAATCATCAAGAGATTAACATGGCGATCGCAAATTTTATTTTTTGTAATTCTTAGAGGAACTGTTATCAATTTTCTCTTTTGATCGAATTCAAGAATGAAGACATTAATTGACAAATTGTTGAGAGCTTCGAATTTATTGATTTGATTCAATTTCATAGGTAACTGAATACCAGTTAAATCGAGTACATCATTGTAATTGGGATACGATGAAGTTTTCGAATGATTGGATTCTGCAGGATATAAACATGAAACTACTGCCCAAGCGAAACATGCTTCATCGTCATTTTTTATATTGATGCAAGCATGTTTCTTATCAATCTGAACTGGCAATTTTATATATGATGAACCCCCGTTTCCGAATTCCACCTGATTTATATTGACTTCTAAGCTAACGATTTTACTTAAAGTCCACCCACTATCTCTCTCTTGAAATTCGTCTAATTTATTCAAAATTACATCGATTACACTATCATTATACCAATGCTTCAAATCTACTGTACAGTCAATGATGAAATTTTTAGTTGGGAAATATTTGAATTCTATTATAATTTCACCAGATGAGTTATTTTTGAGGAATTCTCCGCAAAAAGAAGTATTGACTTTCATAACATGAATGGTTTTCAATAATCGCTTGATTCTATTCTTGAATAATTCGAAAGAGTCATCCAAAAATGTTTTGACATCGATATGTTTCAAATTAATAATTATTCCCGACCGTATTCGAGTGGAAAAGGCTGACTGAATATCTTCCCACCTAATCCTTTCACTTCTTTTCAATCCGCTCTGTATGGGGTTATTTATCAATTTTCTGAAACGTTTCAGATGTCCTATATTCGTTTGAACTTTTCTCTGAGCAGGTACATTCATATCACCCACACGAATAGCTTTCATTAAAATTCTCAAGTTTTGATCTATAAATTTAGTCCATCGTTTCTTTGTAGCCAGATTTGAAGATTCAGATATGAGTTGATAAGCTTTCCGGAATATATTGACAACATGATCACTTGATTTAGCAATTTCAGACATTTTACCTTACAATTAAAAAAAATAGATAAAATTATTCGCAATGTAAACACTCACTTATTCTACAATTTCAAATGTGTTGCCGTCCTTGGCTTTCCCAACATCCTTTGTGCCCCGGAATATGAGACAATATTTGCCTCCGGCGAATTCCTCTTCTTTGCCTTCAATCAGCTCCGTTATTCTGCTTGGCAGGAAGACTACCTTCTCCTGGAGTTCCACTAGGACAGTCTTTCCAAAACGAGTCTTGATGACTCGCACCGATTTAATTGGGAATTTTACACCGATGGGTAGATCGCTTAATTTGATCGATTCCTTCCTGTCCAATGATGCTTGTCTGTTGATAGCTGTAAGATCCATCTAAAATTAATTACACTATTCAATATACTTGAAACGAAGATTTGGTTGAGAAGTACAGAATAAAAATTCAAAGAGAAAATAATAACCAGTTGGAAACTCACCTTTTAGTTTATGTAGGCACTTGTTATACTGCTTTGTAGATTTTCGCAATGTAATGATTCTACTGCAATCGCTGAACGCTTATATATTCGATGTTCCTACTTCGCCGTTCTCTCATGGACACACTCTCTCTATTGAGAACGGGGTCATAATATTGAAACAACGTATCGTTCTATAATTTTTTTATTTTCGAGAAGTCCATACACCCAAGTTATTCCTGAATGCATTCACCCTTCGGAATTCACATAGTCTGTAATTTACGCAATCCCTTTGACATTTGAAGCAATGTATATGTCCAGGCATATGTACATGTTTTCTGTTGCACATTACTTCTTTATAATTTTTAATCAATTTCTGAACATCATCAGAAAGGAAGTCATAACATTGAAGACAAAAAATGAAATGTTTATCATCATTGGGCGAAAATATGTGATAATAAATATTACAACTAGCATATTGTGTTTGGCAGATATTATTCAAAATACAATTATCCAGCGGTGATTGACTTTCGGGATATCTGAAAGGATTTCCAAAATGCGGATAGCTCAGATGAACATCAGCATCCTCATCGATTTCCAATTCACTCAACTGAAAGATTTCGCTTTGTGATTCGATTACATCAAGACGGCACCTATATTCATCCACAAAATCTACGGATGGTCCATCCTCAACTTGTTCGCTTTGTGTTTCGATTTCATCAAAGCGGCACTCTTCCACAAGTTGTTGTTGTTGACACATTGTCTTTTTGATAAATGAGACATTTTTCGAAAAATTCAACATATATAGTTTTTATTATAAGCGGACATTCATCATCAATTTTTTCAGGGGAATTATTTACATAACCTCCAAGTAGGCCAGACATTCTCTTATGGAGTGAAATCGGAATACATGATTTCGCAATGGTCACAGCAACTGCTTTCACTTCTACTCGGTGCACTTATTTCGGAATGCTTTCCAATGGAGCGCAGTGGCGCAACCAGAAATATGAGCAAGGTGTACTTATACTGTATGTTCGAACTCTCATAGGTAAGGAAACATGTATGAGAGAGCAAGGGGTACTCTCATAGGTAAGAGAACATATATGAGAGAGCAAGGTGTACTCTCATAGGTAAGGAAACATGTATGAGAGAGCAAGGAGTACTCTCATAGGTAAGGAAACATATATGAGAGAGCAAGGTGTACTCTCATAGGTAAGGAAACATGTATGAGAGAGCAAGGGGTACTCATATTGAAATATCAGAACTCCCATAGGTAAGGAAACATATGTATGGGAGAGCAAGGGGTACTCATTTTGTACGTTCAAAATTTCTGCACTCTCATAGGTAAGAAAGCATGTACGAGAGAGCAGCTGTGCAATCCCTTTGTTTTACTACTTATAACTTATTCTGAAAAATTTCAATTTTCTTTTTGAAGAAATGTATTTCAGCTTCTTGTTGAGCACTACTAGGAGTTATTGCCTATTGGTAGTTATATATCTCCATGTTGTTTTTGATTTCTGAACTCTGGACATTCCTGATGCAGAATCAACTGGAAGTTGAAGCCTTCATGCAATATTTTATAGATTCTGAAGAAGCAAAACTATCTGAAACAAACAATGTATTAATATTTCATGTCCAGTACTTACTTACTATCAATGATATGATTTATGTAGTAAGGTACCAACCATTATTGAATCTACTGAAAGTTCAAGTCTGCATTATGTACAATCTATCATAATTTCCGAAGAAGCCACAATATCTTGGAATAAAATATCTCTGCTCTGATGATATCATCATTTTGTGTTATCAATAACCTCCTGAAACAAATAATGTACCTATTAATATTTCATGTTCCAGTACCTATCTATATCAATGATTTGATTTAGGTACCTACCTTTATTGAATATACTGAAAGTGCAAACATGCATACAATCTCACATAGATTTCGAAGAAGCCTTATCTTGGAATGAAACATCTTTGCTCTGATGACATCATCAATCTTGTGTTCTCAATAACTTCATCTGAAACAAATAATTAACCTATTAACATTTCATGTCCAGTACCTACTATATCAATGATTTGATTCAGGTACCTACCTTTATTGAATTCATACTGAATGTTCAAGCATACAATATTTTATAGATTCTGAAGAAGCAAAGATATCTTGGAATGAAACATGTTTGCTATGATGATATCATCAAGTTTGTGTTCTCAATAACCTCCTGAAACAATAAATAATCTATATGAATGTATCAATATTTCATGTCCGGTACTATCAATGATTCTATTCTGTATTTACTCACCTTTGTTTCTTGCTACCTGAGAGAAATGTCATCAACAGAGATTATCATCCTTTTGTTATTGTTATCTTTTAATTCTGTGCAATAAATTCTTCTCGCAATCATTTTGTGAAATAGAAATTTGATGAATGCATGATGGAGGTATTCAATGAATACTCTAATAATTTTGATATAATCATTAATATTATGATGTATCTTGAACAAATCATGACTATCATGAGACATAACCTCAATTCTAGTTCTTCTTTTTATTCCTTGTTTCTTCGATGACACGTTATTTCATGGAATGTCATCTGAAGACGTCCGTAGGCACGAAATTCTTCACATCCTCAGGCTGTCACTGAAAGAACTCATTTAGGACAATTACAGCGCTAAATTTACGCCTGATGATGTTCTTAGGTTGTAGAAAATAGAACGTCCTCTCCAGGCGTTTGGCGACACATTGAGGATGACCTTAGGCGAGTGTGTGCTATCTGGGTAATAACACACTAATGTCCCATGGACATCCTTAGGACGTCCTGTCGGGACATTCAGGACGCCCATAGGACGTTCGAATTTGGTACCGTGGACGTCCATTGGACGTCTGTGGGACGCACAGATGTCCCACTTGAGGACCAACTAGGGACGTCTTTGAGGGACGTCCCTGGGACAACAATCGAATACCTAATTCCTACAGTATTCTTCATCAAGCACTACAGAGGACATCCTTAGGACAACCTATCAGCAACGCTGAGGGATATCAATTGGATGTCCATAGGATGTCCCAGGGACGTACGAATTATTCTTGAATTCGAATTTTTCTGGGTCTCTCTAGAACCAGATCTTGCATAATTGATTAGGATATCCAGTTGAGTTGATGGTCCGTAGAAGGTCCCCAAAAAGCGTCCCAAGGATGTCCAATGGACTTACGTGAAGGACATTGACGAGGAGTAGGTACTTATAGCCTACGAGCAATCATTCGTCGGTGCGGTGTTAATTAACGTCCTCGCAGGGACAACATATCGAAAGTACCGACTGGCACGTCCATAGGACGATATTTCTAGGACGGATATCCCTAAAGGACATTCGAAGGATGTCCTCAAGGGACATTCCGATTGTTATACGATCCTGGAAATATTAAGGGCGTCTGTGCAGATACATTCAAAGGAATGTACCATCAGAGACATTTCTTGGTTGTCTAGAAGGGACATTATATAAGATCTGAAGTCATGCCAGAATATGTACTACTCGGGACATCCGATGGATGTCCCTAAGGGAACGTTTAAAATCATATCTCATCAGGGACATGCCAAGGACGTCCTAGCATGGACATTCTACAATATGTACCACGTGGGACGTCTAAGGGATGCTATTCCTAGGACATTTGAAATGATGTACCAGCTGGGACATTCCGTGGACGTCCTCGCTCGGACATTGCATGATATGTACGGGATGGGACGTCCCAAGGACACTTATTTTTGGTTCGGGACATTCGGACGTGAATTGTACCAAATAGGGACGTCCCTAGGACGTTGTGTGCTAATAGGGACGTTATAAAGTATCACCACCTGTAACTTCATCATTTTTGACAGTAGAAAAGAATTAAAAAAATACTTTTTAAGGGGATTTTTTGTCCTCATTGAATCAACTGATATATTCTAAGTATCTCAGAAAAAAATGCGAACATTTTAAATGAAAGCTCTTCGAAAGGTCTATATATCTAATGGCGCGAAAATATATAGGGCTTTCCATTTAAAATTTTTACACTTTTTCTTGCTCCCTGTATATCCTCTGAGATACTAAAAATAAATCAATATAAAATATAATTTTTTTCTACTGTCAAAAATAATAAAGATATAAGGGGTGGTACTTTATAACGTGTCACCCGTACACCAGAATTATACCGCACTTCACCCAAAAAATTCCAAGGAAATCCAAAGAATTCCAAGGAAATCCAAAGAATTCCAAGGAAATCCAAGGAAATCTAAGGAATTCCAAAGAATTCCAGTTGTTTGTAGACCAGGAATATACCGCACTTCATCCAAGGAATTCCAGGAAATTCCAAAGGAATGCAAGAAATTCCAAGGAAATCCAGAGAATTCCAAGGAATTCCAGTTGTCTGTACACCAGAATTTTACCGCGGTTTACCCCTCGGTTATTTCTAATACTACCCTATTATTCCTATTAATATGAGCACAATGTCGTTGAAATTACGTTGCCAAATAAAGTGCTCGAAGAGTTTAGTGGACCACTGGAATTTTCGACGTTATTTAAACGTTTCGAAATGTAGACTGGAGCAATCCATCTGAATGAAGGATTCATAATTTCACAAGCACATTATTCTAGCAGCCTCAATATGAGCAGATGATTTCAAAAAATCTCACACACTATTCGAAAAACGCTCATTTTGTTGTTGTCGAAAGTTCTGCTGCTCTTAGAGCCAGGTGGATAACTCCACCAAGAATGAATGTAAACTACCTACTCACCAGATGAAGTGGGACAGCCAAAAGAAAGACTAAGTTTGATAAGCTATAACCCGAACATTTCTTGACCGATGTTGGATTTCCAACCAATGGTAGAAAGCGTCGTCATCCTTGGGCTATGCATCATCGGCGTCGGGTTTTTATTTTTGCGATTCGTTCTCTTTGTACAGAGTGTGAATTAAGAGCCGGAAAAAATTCAAATTTTTGACCAATAATTTGGGAAATGTGAGGGACCCTAGAATTCTTTTTTAGATGTTGGGTGAATAGACCGTTGGCCCATAACACTAGGGGTGTCGATTATCTACGAAGGTATGCCCTTCAAGAGACATGAAGATTGAGTTGGATTATCGGGAAAAAAGTGGTTAGTTGGATCGGTACCCGGTCGCCCATTTCCCTAATCAATCAACTTCCTGTTGAAAGTAATGTTGAAAATTGTATTATAGAAGAAGCTTTAAAATTCATTGGAATAGTCGCATCTCGCAAAATTAACCGGGCGCTAGCCGATTTGCATACGTCTAGGTCGGTCCCGAAGGGCGGCATACGGACCGCAAGTTACCATTAACCGACATTTCTCTCAGATTATTTACGATGGTATGCCCTTTGGTTAATTCCTTCATTTCGACCCATGAATCAATGCCATAACATTTGCATACAGTTTGGGTGGGCGAATTTAGACTTATTCGAAGGTCACTTTACATCATTGACCTGTATGTACAAGATTATCTACGAAGCTTCCAAATTTTGACCAAGGTTAGTTAAGCATAAACTATGCATGGAATAATGATTTGCATACGATTTGCGAGTTGCGGGGATTACATTTAGCCCAGTAAAATTAGCAAAAATGGCGGCAAAATTCGTTCAACACCCTGTAAGAGCTCAAGATATCGACAATCAAATTCTTTCTAACATTAGAACTTACACAAAACTCGTCCCGATTTACCCGTTTCGAGTTATTCGAGGTCGAAGTTTCGAAAAATCAGTTTTTGGTTCAAAAACCACTAAATAACTAATTATTATGTCTGTACGACGCGTCTGAACTGCCATCCTAAAAAAACTTTTTTTTCACGGATATTTGCCTAATTTACTGTTGATCTCCTAATTCACAGTTGCAACTGTAAATTAGGAAGGAGAATCTTTTTTTTTTCAAAACATCTCCTAATTCACAGTTGCAACTGTAAATTAGGGGATGTGTAAAAAAAAAGTTTCCCCTTCCTAATTCACGAAAGGGAACGAACACTCATTTAGAACAAACATATAACTACTATTTATGTCGAACCATTTATATCACGCGGTATATGGCTGTCTCTCTGACAATCACTGACCACCTGCTGTCCTGTCGTCCTTATATATCAGATGATTTGGCTGGCTATATGCTTGTCGAATGTTCCCGAAAATCATCGGTACCCTTCTTTGGTTCTCGAAGCTTCTCATAGAAAAGTATCTCTCTCTCTCTCTCTCTAATAGTTCCATCGATTGTTTTGAGATGTTTCTGTCGCTGCGACACATATTGGGTGTTCGAAAATATGCTGATTCATGTTAGAATTATTGGGATACTCGGGAACAATCTGATACGCGTGATACAGGAAGATCGTTATACGCCTTCTTGATGATGTTCGAGCCCCTCTCAGGGGAATATTACAATATCGTTCATGAAAATAACAAAAAACATGGGATCCAAGATTGATCCTTTAGGAACTCCCATTGTAACTCCAAGAGGATCAGATTCATAGAATCCAACAAGACTATCTGCCGGTTCTGCAAATGAGATGCGCCCCCTGACATCCCCCCTAGAGTCATGCTCTATCATCCCCGGCCCCCGGCACTAGTAGTAGGTGCCAGATTCGAGCTTAGTGACCCCGAAACCTCCCTGAGAGCCCTTGGCACTCGATCATCCTGGAATTTCCAGTTTCAACTTTTTAATATTAGAAAAACTGAAAAAAATAGACTCCCTATAGCAAAATCGACGTATGCTCACAATACATTCGTATGCAAACGCTATTTTCTTATTCAGTATAACTGAATCTATCACCTGATTGAATGGCATACAAAATTATATAATCTTGATATATACAGGCTGATTCACGGTGGATGGCACATTAGACGTTTCTGGTGAACCAGACAACGGATCATTTTGAAAATTCGATGGAGGGCATATTCGGACATTGTCTAGCCAACTAAAATATTTTCGACAATGCGGTGTTGCCGCTTCTATTAGAAAGCAGTAGCAACTTTGATTTTTCAAATGGAACACTCTGTATTTTATTGCATTTTTAGATTCTCCCTGAAGAGCTGATTTTATCGATGTATCACACTTGGGGTCTAGCGGAAATGATTACAGAGATATAGGGTGTGAAAAATCGACATTTTTCAACTTTAGGATTTTTTTGTGTCGAATCAATTCATCATTGGTCAACACGGCTCACATGTCCCTATCTCAACTTTTGATTAACTATCTACTGATATTTAATTGGGACATATACCGGGTGATCAAGATTCTGAATTCAGCACCACCCTGTATTTGTTTCAATTAAATGTTAGTAGATAATTGATCAAAAGTTGACATAGGGACATGTGAGCCGTTTTGACCAATAATGAATAGTTTCGACAAAAAAAATTCCTAAAGTTGAAAAATGTCGAATTTTCACACCCTATATCTCTGTAATCATTTCCGCAAGACCCCAAGTGTGATACATCGATGAAATCTGCTCTTCAGGGAGAATCTAAAAATGCAATAAAATACAGAGTGTTCCATTTGAAAAATCAAAGTTGCTACTGCTTTATAATAGAAGCGGCAACACCGCATTGTCGAAAATATTTTAGTTGGCTAGAGAATGTCCGAATATGCCCTCCATTGAATTTTCAAAATGATCCGTTGTCTGGTTCACCAGAAACGTCTAATGTGCCATCCACCGTGAATCACCCTGTATAATCGATGATGTAAAGTGACCTTCGAATATGTCTAAATTCGCCCACCCAAACTGTATGCAAATGTTATGGCATTGATTCATGGGTCGAAATGAAGGAATTAACCAAAGGGCATACCATCGTAAATAATCTGAGAGAAATGTCGGTTAATGGTAACTTGCGGTCCGTATGCCGCCCTTCGGGACCGACCTAGACGTATGCAAATCGGCTAGCGCCCGGTTAATTTGGCGAGATGCGACTATTCCAATGAATTTTAAAGCTTCTTCTATAATACAAATTTCAACATTACTTTCAACAGGAAGTTGATTGATTAGGGAGATGGGCGACCGGGTACCGATCCAACTAACCACTTTTTTCCCGATAATCCAACTCAATCTTCATGTCTCTTGAAGGGCATACCTTCGTAGATAATCGACACCCCTAGTGTTATGGGCCAACGGTCTAGAATGGTTGGTCCGATACCTCAAGACATCTTTGAAATTTTTTTGATAAATTGCGTTGCTATGGAAAAATCGCCATTTTATGAAATTCCATTTTTATTTTGAAATGTGGCCTCTTTTAGTTAAACAATAACAGCCATTATCTGAACTCCAACAAGAGATATTTCTTATGAAGATAATCAACACCAGTGGCGCGAAAAAAGGGGTTTATGATATTCAGAAACGAAAAATTAGTTTTTTTTTATTAAATTCAACAGTTTTATTGATCGTTACAGTTGAAGAGGTGTCATACCCTTAATTAGCATGATGTTCAGAGGCGTGCAGAAAAGGGGCTCATGATATTCAGAAAGGAAAAATACGTTCTGATTGAAATAAAAACAAAAGATTTATTGACCGTTACAGAAAAAAAGTTGCCATACATTTAATTAGCATGATGTTGACGAATTCAGAGGCGTGCAAAAGGTGATTCTGAAATGTGGACAAATTAAAATTCCAGTCTCATTATCATTGTTTCTTACTTATTCAAGGTGAGCATCCAAGTAATCCATTGACGTATTAAAGAGGATCCATCATTCAAAACGATTCAAAAAGTTTGATATATGTAAACATTTTTAATGATTTTATCAAGTGTTGTTCTCACCCTAATAGCACACAACGTCCTAGGGACGTCCCTATTTGGTACAATACACGTCCGAATGTCCCGAACCAAAAATAAGTGTCCTTGGAACGTCCCATCCCGTACATCTAATGCAATGTCCGAGCAAGGACGTCCACGGAAAGTCCCAGCTGGTACATCAATTCAAATGTCCTAGAAATAGCATCCCTGAGACGTCCAACGTTGTACATATTGTAGAATGTCCATGCAGGGAAGTCCTTGGCATGTCCCTGATGAGATATGATTTCAATCGTTCCTTTAGGGACATCTATCGGATGTCCCGAGTAGTACATATTCTGGCATGACTTCAGATCTTATATAATGTCGTTTCTAGACCCTGATGGTACATTAGTTCAAATATCTCTGCACAGACGCCCTTAATATTTCCAGGATCGTATTAAAATCAAAATGTCCCTTAGGGGCATCCTTCGAATGTCCCTAAGGGATATCCGTCGGATGTCCCAATAGGTACAAGAACTGTACTCTTCCAATGTCCTAGAAATAACGTCCTATGGACGTCCCAGGCGGTACTTTCAATATGTTGTCCCTGCGAGGACGTTAACTTACACCTCGCCGACGAATGATTGCTCGTAGGCTATAAGAACTCCTCGTCAATGTCCTTCACGTAAGTCCATCGGACATCCTAGGGAAACTTTTTGGGGACTTTCTACGGACCATCAACTCAACTGGATGTTCTAATCAGTTATGCAAGATCTGACCCTAGTGGGACCCAGTAAAATTCATATTCAAGAATAATTCATACGTCCCTGGGACATCCAATGGACATTCAATTGATATCCCTCAGCGTTGCTGATAGGTAGTCCAATGGATGTCCTAAGGATGTCCTCTGAAGTGCTTGATGAGGAATACTGTAGGATATGGGTATTCGATAGTTGTTCCAGGGACATTCCTCAAGGACGTCCCTAGTTGGTCCTCAAGTGGGACATTTGTTCGTCCCACAGACGTCCAATGGACGTCCACAGTACCAAATTGGAACGTCCTATGGACGTCCTGAATGTCCCGACAGGACGTCCTAAGGATATCCATGGAACATAAATGTTTTATTAGGGCAGTTCGCCCAGTGAAAATGTTCTTGTATCATTATTTCTGAATGAAAATTCAGGAACGTAACTCTGGCTTCTGATGTTTCTCAAGCCTTAAAATTTGATAATTTCGTCGAAAAAAAATTCAAAAAATCTTCAATTTTTGCCCCCAAAAATTTTTTTCGAGTATTCTTTCTTAACTTCACTTTTTTACTGTAACGATCAATAAATCTGTTGTTTTGTTTTCAATAAAAACGTTTTTTTCGTTTTTGAATATCATAAGCCCCTTCTTTGCACGCCTCTGAATTTGTCAACATCATGCTAATTGTGGGTATGACACCTCTTCAACTGCATCGATCAATAAAACTGTTGAATTTTTTCAATATAAACGAATTTTTCGTTTCAAAATATCATAAACCCCTTAATCTTCATTAGAAATATCCCTTGTTGCAGTTCAGAAGTTGGCTGTTATTGTTTAACTAAAAGAGGCCACATTTTAAAATAAAAATGGAATTTCATAAACTGGCGATTCTTCCATAGCAAAGCAATTTATCAAAAAAAATTCAAAGGCGTCTCGAGGTATCGGACCAATCATTCACCCAACATCCAAAAAAGAATTCTAGGGTCCCTCACATTTCCCAAATTATTGGTCAAAAATTTGAAATTTGTCCGGCTCTTGATTCACACGCTGTACGAAGAGAACGAATCACAAAAATAAGAACCCGACGCCGATGACGCATAGCCCAAGGATGACGCTTTCTAACTTTAGTTGGAATTCCAACATCGGCCAAGAAATGTTCGAGATATAGCTTATCAAAATAAGTCAATTTTTTGGCTGTCTCACTTCATATGGTAAGTAGTTTATATTACAATGCAGTACGGTTTGAATATCGCCTGAACTTTTTCATATCCAAAGAAATGCATAAAAATACAGAATATCGAGAACTATCGATAGTAAGTAAGTAAGTAAGTAAGTAAGTAAGTATTTATTTTTCATAAGACTTGCACAACAAGTATAGAAATTGTCAATTTAGGATAAAAACTGTAATAATATTAAAACTAGACACTAGCCCAAGATCTGGGAGAAAAAAAAAACAAAACAGACATAGAACAGTTTACAAATAATTATGTATAAAACAGAAGTACTCTAAGACGAATGATACAAATTAAAATGAATCATCAAAATATTCCATGAGAGAGTAGTAGCTTTTATTTTTGAGGAATAATTTGCAATGTCTCTTGAATAGAGGATTCTTTAGAACTTTGAGTGAGTCAGGCAAATGATTATATATTTTGAGAGCTGTTATGACTGGACCTTTTCTAATCTGTGCAAGTGAAGCTGGAGGAATGAATAGTTTATTTGCATTTCTTGTTGTATAATGATTAATATCACCACATGTTTTGAAATTTTTAAGATTATCGTGAGTGAAGCATAGAGCGGCCAGAATGTAAATATTGTAAATGGTTGGAATTTTTTGAGAAATGAATATCTGACGACATGAGTCCCTTGATCTCATACCAAATATACTTCTTATTATCCGTTTTTGACTGATGAATACCTTTTCAGAACCAGAGCTATTACCCCAACATAGTATGCCATACATTAGTTGAGAATGTACACAGCTATAGTAGTATGCCATTATAGCTTCGGTATTTGTTACTTTTCTTAGTTGAAAAATTGCAAAATTCTTTGATGACAATGATTTTACCAAATTTCGTGTGTGGGTCTCCCAAGAAAGATTTTCATCCACATATAAACCCAAGAATTTGACTGAATTACTTTGTTTGATGGATACATTATTTTCATTACCAGGCCTCACCAATAAGCAGATATCAGATTTTGTTGTTATAGGTGTGAATAAAACAAAGTTTGTTTTAGATAGATTCAATATCAGTCCGTTAGTGTCACACCACCTTTTCATGTTACTGATACAGTTGGTTGACTTTTCAGCAAGGTCTTCATAATTTTTGCTGTTTAAGACCACTGATGTGTCATCAGCATACAGTGTCAGGAGTCCATCTTGAACGTTCAGGAAGATATCATTGATCATTATGATAAAAAAAGTTGGTCCTAGGGTGCTACCTTGAGGAACACCACTTGACACATTCAATGGCTTCGACACTGTTGTAGTCCCATTTTTCTTTACACAGACCTGCTGGCTTCGTTGTGAGAGGTATGAACTGACCCAGGTTAATGCAGGTCCTCTTATTCCATACAATTCTAATTTATTCAATAGTAGTGAGTGGTTGACAACATCAAATGCCTTTTGGAAGTCAAAAAACATAGTCGAAGTTTTCAATTTATTGTCAAAATTGTTTAAGAGCTGTTCATATAACGACATCAATGCTTCTTGTGTAGATAGATTTTTTGTGAAGCCGAATTGTCTATTGGTTAATAGCTTGTATTTATTTAGATATCTCAGAAGCCTCACTTGAAAGGCTTTTTCAAATATTTTTGAAAAGACCGATAATAAGGCAATCGGCCTGTAATTAGACATATTCGACTGACAACCCTTTTTATAAACTGGGATAACTAGAGCAGATTTGAGTTGCTGCGGAAATATACCTGATTTAAAAGATATGTTGACAAGAAATGTTAACACCTCGACTATTTCATTCAATACATGCTTCAATATTCGACATGGTACTTCATCTATTCCACTCGAGTTTTTGGAGCAAACTGTATTAATTATTTCAGATATCTCTTGGCAATCGACGGGAGTCAGGTAGAAAGAATTTGAGTTGCTATTTTCCTATCTCACATCCTGTATAAGGAAGGTCGAAAATTCCAAAACCATTTCGAGATATTAACTTGAAGATTCGAGAAAGTTGATTGGCAGAAGGATGAAAAATTTCCTGGGGAATACGAGAGCTCCTAAACTTTTCCGATTATGTAACAGTTTTTTTGACCACTTGGTATGTCATAACTGGAAAACTTCGAAAAGTTTTGAACAATGAATCTCAAACATGAAGGACGCAACTTTTGAACACTGCATTCCGATTGAAAATCGGTTGATTTGCAAAAAAGTGATCGCATTTTGAAAAACGTCGAAAATTCGAGTGGTCCACTTAATTCTTTGAGCACTTCAGTTCAAAGTTTAATGGCTGTTGAAACTTTGATTCAACGAATAAATGTCGCGGAAATAATTGTTTTTCTAGATCGATTATCCACGGTGTTTTGTATCTTGTACAAAATTGACAAACTATACAGTTTTTATTATTTCTTCAGTCAATATTTCTCAAAGTTTCATTAGATTCATTTTTGAACGTCGAGTTTTCATCGAAAATTCTGTAAACCTAAGAACCTTCATGTTTCACTATAGTCTTCAATAAACCATTTGATTATCGATTCGATATATCAGCGAAGAGATCTCTCCGCTGATATGACTATGTAGGTCAGCCTGATAACTTTTTGTGAGCTTGACCATAGCTCTACGTATATTCTTATGACTAATCCACTCTTGTTCACGAGAACCAATCAGAATCGACCAATTTCTTCAGTATTACAGCGGTATTTTTTGTTTACTAAATATAATCGGACTTGCTTTACCAATACAGAAGCCGAATTTACCCACACGTAACCAACCAACCTCGTTTTTCACCGATACAACTCTTGACTTTTATAACGTCAATTATAATAAGTAGGTATACCTACCTATTCAATTTTGATGGCACGGATTCCTGTATTATCATTTATTGTATGATTCAATCATGAAATAGTCATACGAATACTACTCGTGATACTAAACTGGTCAACATTGATAACGTCGTGGTCCAAAATATAGCCTGTATTCAAAGTAGAATAACTCACGAATTTCCCTACCAACTTGAAATCGGTTTTCAGCGATGATTAGCCTGATCTCTTGATAGTTTGTTGTGGCAATATGAAACTTCTGTAATTTCAGATAACATCGTTACAGGGTGATAATTGAATGGGTGTAAAATTGCATCGTGGTTTTCACCTTACCGTCAGGATACTCCATGGTCATCGTCCACCAATTGTTGGTGGTCACACTAGGCGGAAATACTAGCCTGGCGAAGTATGCAAATTCAAAATCTGGAATTCGAATATTTTGGACAAGTTTAAAACAATTGTCAATTTTCAGGGCGCTCTAGCGGCTGAATCAAACAAGATATCGAGTAGATTTTGATCTTATTGTTTCACAGTAAATTTTATAGGCTTTCATTTTTGTGAAATGTATTTTTATAAATGGGCTCCGTGGCCGAGTTTGTCTATGCGCTGAAATTCGCTAGATAGCCCTAGAAGTGGTTCGGATTCCACTATAAGCTGTAGGCGAGGGGTAAGTACTTAGCCATTTTTTGTACACCAAGGGGTAATGAATGCCTCAATTCAACGAAATTACCCTGCAATGCCCATTTTTCAGTCAACAATACCCCGCATTGCCCAACATTGCCCTCCAATGACCAACATTGCCCCCACAATGCCCAACAATGCCCCGCAATGCCCAACAATGCCCCTACTGCACTTTATATCTATCTCTTTTCATTCCATGTGTTGAAGAGAGACAGAAAACTGACCTATGTCTGTTACATAGTTCAAATTCATTTTAATGTCTTAGTGAATCAATAATCTGATGGGACGAGGAATAATGAATAATTATACATATTTTATTAAGAAATCACACATAACAAGCAGTCGAACATGAAACAAACATAGAAACACACGCCTTTTCGCAAAAACAACTTAAGACTCAAGACGAACATTTTTTTTCTCCTATACTTGATAACCAAGTAGTTATTCCTAAAGGTACTTCTTCAGACAGTATCACATTAATTCAGAGATCATAGTTTGGTAACAGGAACACTAGGCATATAAGTCCAGATATTATAGGTAACAGTACTAGAATCTCGACCAAAAGTTTAAGTTTATACTTAGTTATTAAAAAAACTCTCTCTGAATTCTTTCTTGAAATTAGAACAAAGTTGAGATTTTCTTGAACCAAAAACAGCTTGAACCTGAATATATATTTTGTTGACGCATATCACTCTGGATATACATTTTTTTCGACTCCAAATAAAGATTGGAAATGTTCACTTTATCCTCTCTTTTCAGGAGAAACGGAGAATTTTCCCCAGGTACAAGTGGTCCGTGAAAAATACATTCTTTTGGTATATATTTCCGAATCTGTCTTGGTTCTTTTTCATTACCAGTCCCAGATACCAGTTTTTTATCAAATACCACTGCATAGAAATTATCTATTTATCTATTTCAGTATCGAAAACGTCAAGTTTTTTCATCATCCTATCTTCCTCTGAATCTTCTCCCAAAGAGTAGAATGACTCCATATCTGTGGAATCGTCTGAAACGATATCTGGTTCATTTTCTTCTTCTGAAGAATCTCCGATACATTCAGTTTTCTTTTTCTTAGTTTTTGAATTGTCAGCAGGTACTTTTGACTTTCTTTTTTGAACATATCTAGGATATAGAATTGAAACGCTGTATGCGATCGTTATATACTGATCCGTCCCTACCCCTCATTCAGAAGCCAGCATAATGATGATTTTTTTTATTATAATCATATTATAATTTTCCAAAGTGACTTCCACATATGGACTTTTCTCATCTATATCGTAGTTTTTACTCGAATAGTCGGTTGAATCCAATTCCAATCCAATCCAAAGCTAGCTGTAACTGGAGTTGATGATAGCATGACGCGATGCGAAACGCTTGAATGGCGCAATCAAAATGTAGGCGGAGGCATCACCTTGAACCATAGAACTGAATATAGTGACCTCGAACAGAAACCGATGCGCGCGCAACAAATTAAGCCCAAATATTGGTCCACATTGCCCTTTCAGTGCTATTTCGATACCCCGCATTGCCTAACAATGCCTCACAATACCTTGCAATGCCCATCGACACCCTGCAGTGCCCAACAATGCCTCGCAATGCCCCGCAATGCTCCACACTGCCTCGCATTGCCCCGCAATACCTCTAAGTTGTACACCGGATTGCCCCATGTACTTACCCCTCGGCTGTAGGTCTCGCTCTTCCTAACCCCGCACAAGTTTCGACTTCTGGGGAGTTGGTTCCCAACTTTGAAGTAGCGATATACAAATTTTACGAAAAAAAATCACATCGTTTCGGAATTATAATCAAAACACCAAAATAACTCCCGAATTTCCATGATTTATTTCGTGGTGAAGCCATCTAGTCAGATTCAGCACCACAAAAACCATATAAATCT